>JBBHAA010002903.1:0-344495 GCA_037953035.1 Aquarana catesbeiana | reverse complement strand
GGTCTGGATGTCAGGCGGGGGGCCAGTCTGGATGTCACGTGGGGGCCAGTCTGGATGTCACAGGGGGGGTCGTATAGTCTGGATGTCACGGGGGGCCAGTCTGGATGTCACGGGGGGGCCGGTCTGGATGTCACGGGGGGGCCGGTCTGGATGTCACGGGGGGGCCGGTCTGGATGTCACGGGGGGGCCGGTCTGGATGTCACGGGGGGCCGGTCTGGATGTCACGGGGGGGCCGGTCTGGATGTCACGGGGGGGGCCGGTCTGGATGTCACGGGGGGGGCCGGTCTGGATGTCACGGGGGGGCCGGTCTGGATGTCACGGGGGGCCTTCTGGATGTTACAGGGGGGGCCAGTCTGGATGTCACGGGGGGGCAGTCTGGATGTCACGGGGGGGCAGTCTGGATGTCACGGGGGGCAGTCTGGATGTCACGGGGGGGCAGTCTGGATGTCACGGGGGGGCAGTCTGGATGTCACGGGGGGCTGTATAGTCTGAATGTCACGGGGGGGCCAGTCTGGATGTCCCGGTGGGGGGCTGTATAGTCTGGATGTCACAGGGGGGGCGTCGCTTTACCGCCGACGCACCTCCTGCCCGAGTGTGAAAGGGGCCTTACTTCTTTGCGACAGAAAGAAAAGCTCAGGTCTCCCACAGACCCTACAATCATACTTGCCAACTGTCCCGAATTTCCCGGGACATTCCCGGGATTTAGACCCTTTTCCCAATTTAATCGTTTCCCGGGAGATGTCCCGAGAAATTCGTTTTTTCACGATTTTCACCGCCGCAGTTCGCGTCGCCGGCTGCTAGACGTCCGTGGCCAGCGGAGACGATGTCTCCGCCGGCCGCCATTTTCAAGAAGACCGTAGAAGTAGGCTGGCTAGATGGCTACAATAGAGATTGAGCTGCAGCGCCGCCCACCCCCCAACCCGCTCCGCCCCGCTGCCAGTCTCTGTGACCTGTTATGGAAAGGGGCGAGGGATGGGCGGCGCCGCAGCCCAATCTCTACTGTAACCATGCGGGTCCGCTTGACCAACTTTGGGGCCGTATAGCCTGGATGTCACAGGGGGGCCGGTCTGGATGTCACAGTGTGGGCCGGTCTGGATGTCACGGGGGGGCGGTCTGGATGTCACAGGGGGGCCGGTCTGGATGTCACAGGGGGCCGGTCTGGATGTCACAGGGGGGCCGGTCTGGATGTCACAGGGGGGCCGGTCTGGATGTCACAGGGGGCCGGTCTGGATGTCACAGGGGGGGCCGGTCTGGATGTCACGGGGGGGCCGGTCTGGATGTCACGGGGGGGCCGGTCTGGATGTCACGGGGGGCCGGTCTGGATGTCACGGGGGGCAGTCTGGATGTCACGGGGGGGCCGGTCTGGATGTCACGGGGGCCGGTCTGGATGTCACGGGGGGCAGACTGGATGTCACGGGGGGGCTGTATAGTCTGGATGTTACAGAGGGGGGCTGTATAGTCTGGATGTCACAGGGGGGGCTGTATAGTCTGGAATTCACAGGGGGGGTCGTATAGTCTGGATGTCATGGGGGGCCAGTCTGGATGTCATGGGGGGGTGGTCTGGATGTCAGGCGGAGGGCGAGTCTGGATGTCACGTGGGGGCCAGTCTGGATGTCACAGGGGGGGTCGTATAGTCTGGATGTCACGGGGGGCCAGTCTGGATGTCACGGGGGGGCCAGTCTGGATGTCACGGGGGGGCCAGTCTGGATGTCACGGGGGGGCCAGTCTGGATGTCACGGGGGGGCCAGTCTGGATGTCACGGGGGGGCCGGTCTGGATGTCACGGGGGGGCCGGTCTGGGTGTCACGGGGGGGCCGGTCTGGGTGTCACGGGGGGGGCCGGTCTGGATGTCACGGGGGGGGCCGGTCTGGATGTCACGGGGGGCTGTATAGTCTGAATGTCACGGGGGGCAGTCTGGATGTCACAGGGGGGGCCAGTCTGGATGTCACGGCGGGGCTGTATAGTCTGGATGTCACGGGGGGGAACGTATAGTCTGGATGTCATGGGGGGGCCGTATAGTCTGGATGTCACGGGGGTCCGTATAGTCTGGATGTCACAGGGGGGCCGTATAGTCTGGATGTCACAGGGGGGGCCGTATAGTCTGGGTGTCACAGGGGGGGCCGTATAGCCTGGGTGTCACAGGGGGGGCGTATAGCCTGGATGTCACGGGGGGGGGGCGTATAGCCTGGATGTCACGGGGGGCTGTATAGTCTGGATGTCACGGGGGGGCTGGTCTGGATGTCACGGGGGGGCGGTCTGGATGTCACGGGGGGGCCGGTCTGGATATCACGGGGGGGTGCAGTCTGGATGTCACGTGGGGGCCAGTCTGGATGTCACAGGGGGAGGTCGTATAGTCTGGATGTCACGGGGGCCAGTCTGGATGTCACGGGGGGGGGGCCGGTCTGGATGTCACGGGGGGCCGGTCTGGATGTCACGGGGGGGCCGGTCTGGATGTCATGGGGGCCTTCTGGATGTCACAGGGGGGCCAGTCTGGATGTCACGGGGGGGCGGTCTGGATGTCACAGGGGGCTGTATAGTCTGAATGTCACGGGGGGCCAGTCTGGATGTCCCGGCGGGGGCTGTATAGTCTGGATGTCACAGGGGGGGGCCGTATAGTCTGGATGTCACGGGGGTGCCGTATAGTCTGGATGTCACGGGGGGGCCGTATAGTCTGGATGTCACGGGGGGGTGGTCTGGATGTCACGGGGGCTGTATAGTCTGGATGTCACAGGGGGGTCCGTATAGTCTGGATGTCACGGGGGGGCCGTATGGTCTGGATGTCACGGGGGGGCGTATAGTCTGGATGTCACGGGGGGACGTATAGTCTGGATGTCAGGGGGGGCCGTATAGTCTGGATGTCACAGGGGGGGCCGTATAGTCTGGATGTCACAGGGGGGGCCGTATAGTCTGGATGTCACAGGGGGGGCCGTATAGTCTGGATGTCACAGGGGGGGCCGTATAGTCTGGATGTCACAGGGGGGGCCGTATAGTCTGGATGTCACAGGGGGGGCCGTATAGCCTGGATGTCACAGGGGAGGCTGTATAGTCTGGATGTCACGGGGGGCTGTATAGTCTGGATGTCACAGGGGGGCCAGTCTGGATGTCACAGGGGGGCCAGTCTGGATGTCACAGGGGGGCCGGTCTGGATGTCACGGGGGGGGGCGGTCTGGATGTCACGGGGGGGGCGGTCTGGATGTCACGGGGGGCCAGTCTGGATGTCACGTGGGGGCCAGTCTGGATGTCACAGGGGGAGGTTGTATAGCCTGGATGTCACGGGGCGGCCAGTCTGGATGTCACGGGGCGGCCAGTCTGGATGTCACGGGGCGGCCAGTCTGGATGTCACGGGGCGGCCAGTCTGGATGTCACAGGGGGGGCGTATTGTCTTGGATGTCACGAGGGGCTGTATAGTCTGGATGTCACAGGGGGGCATATAGTCTGGATGTCACAGGGGCCGTATAGTCTGGATGTCACGGGGGGGGTGTATAGTCTGGATGCCACAGGGGGGCTTATAGTCTGGATGTCACGGGGGGGCTGTATAGTCTGGATGTGACAGGGGGAGCCAGTCTGGAAGTCACAGGGGGGCCGTATAGTCTGGATGTCACAGGGGGGCACCAGATGTAAGGAGGACTGATGAGGACACAGATGTAAAGAGGACTCTGCTGATGGGGACACAGATGTAAGAAGGACTGATGGGGACACAGATGTAAGGAGGACTGATGGGGACACAGATGTAGGGAGGACTGATGGGGACACAGATGTAAGGAGGACTGATGGGGACACAGATGTAAGAAGGACTGATGGGGACACAGATGTAAGGAGGACTGATGGGGACACAGATGTAAGGAGGACTGATGGGGACACAGATGTAAGAAGGACTGATGGGGACACAGATGTAAGAAGGACTGATGGGGACACAGATGTAAGAAGGACTGATGGGGACACAGATGTAAGGAGGACTGATGGGGACACAGATGTAAGGAAGGCTCCGCTGGGGACACCTGATGGCATCTGGTGGCAGGCAATGTGGCAGGTGACACGCTCAGGGCTCCCACTGATTCTGCATTATGGTGAGTTGAATGATTTCATTTTATATTACAATGTAATAATAGAAATAATGCGCTTCAATCATCCTGACACCGTAACAATCATGGGATGCCGGGATGATTGAAGCGCTAACACCAGGTGTTTGGAGTATCTTTATCTGCTGATTGTTAAACTCTTGAATACACATTTCTATTGTGGTGTAGGATCTGGGGCTGCTGTCTCTCCATCCCTGTCCCCCCTCCCTGTTCCCCCCTTTCCCCCTCCATCCCTCATTCATCTCAGACTCTAACCACACCCCATTTGAGCTGCGCCCATTTAAGCCACGCCCACTTTCCCACGTAGGCCACGCCCATTTGTCGGCGCGCCCACAGATGCATACCCCGCCCCCTAATTATAATGCAACTCCGCCTGCAGCCAAAAAAGTGTCCCTAAAAATATTTTTACAATGTTATACTCCCGTGAGTGTGTCTAAGACGTGGCGTGCTCCGTTCTTTCTTTCTCTTTCAATTTAAAAGGTTAAGATTTTATCAGAGGCAGGGTAAGGAAGAATTCGTCAAAAATAGACAAAGGTCTACCCACCATGGATAATTATCTTATCCCGGAAAAACGAGCCCCCATCTGAAAGGAAATATTAGTTATTCTGGACAAACCATCCTTCTTATAGGTCTCCCAACAGCGCCCTTACAGATCTGGAGACATCATATTAACGAGAGACAACAGGCAGGTTGCCTTCGTATGATGTCTGATTGTACTGAGAAGACATACAGTATATATGCACTAATAGGACAAAAGATAAGGGAGGGGCCAAAACAAGTTTTGCTTATCTATACACAGTTATATGACAACCTAACCATTAAGTCATAAATCTAGGCTTCTTTCCTCAAAGTAAACAGGTTTTACTTCTTTAAACAAACACAATAGGGGTGTGTTGCCATACAAACATTCCTATACAGATATACAAGATAAACAGCAAGGGAAAAATACTTCTAAACAGACAATATATATAAAATGGCGGCTTTTCACAAAATGGAGTCTTTATAGTTCATTTATATTATTACAATAATTTCAGACACCGTCACTGATCACAGCTCCCTGTGTTCGGGAGCAGAGTTCAGTGACGTGTCACTCGCAGCCACGCCCCCCTAGATTCACTCCTTAGGACACACTTAACCCCTTCCTAGCCAGCTAGTGGTTAACCCCTTCACTGCCAGTGTCATTTTTACAGTAATCAGTGCAATTTTATAGCACTGATCGCTGTAAAAATGAGAATGGTGCCAAAAATGTGTCAAAATTGTCCGATGTGTCCGTCATAATCTTGATAAAAAAAATCGCAGATCGCCGCAATTACTAGTAAAAAAAAAAATATTAATAAAAATGCCATAAAACTATCATCTGTTTTGTAGACGCTATAACTTTTGCGCAAACCAATCATAAACGCTTATTGCGATTTTTTATTACCAAAAATATGTAGAAGAATACGTATCGGCCTAAACTGAGGAAAAAACTTTTTTTTTTTATATATTTGTTGGGGATATTTACTATAACGAAAAGTAAAAAACAATGCGTTTGTTTCAAAATTGTCCCTATTCTTTTGTTTATAGCGCAAAAAATAAAAACCGCAGAGGTGATCAAAAACCGTTAAGAAGAGACTGATGCAGATAGCAGGGAAGTGGGGCAGCAGACAGAAATTATACTTAGTGCTTTGGACTGGGACAAGTACACACTATAGAAGGATATGCTTTGTTAGGCTTACAATTACTTTAACTCATGCAAAACATATATACTTTTCTGCACTGTGATTAGCAGTACCATAAAATAACGATCCCACATTGAAATCTAAGTAAAATGATCTCCCACTGCTAAAAATATATTACCCATAGCACACAACAGGCTTGGGCACCCTCAAAATCTCCATTGCAAATACATGTCCTTATGATCTGTAAAAAAAAATAACTATGCATGGTAATGTGTGATAGGAATGAGGGACACACAGTTAATAATTAGAATAAAACTGCAAGTCTAGGTTTGTAAAACTTGATAACATCAATCGTGGTACGGTGGTACTGCCTGAAATAAGATATTTTCTGTAACTATTCTAGAATATTTTAAAAGGGAATCATTAATATATCTCACGTCACCACTAGATGGCAATAAAAAAGCACAAGAATTCTCTGAACCAAAGTGAAAGTGAAGGTAAGTCCTCATTTGCAGGGCGTTGGCATGCAGAAGCTTTTCCAGCGCTTGGAGCGTATGAGTTTTGCAACTGATTAGCTATTTTCTCCAAAGCTTTGCCAACTATTCTCAGCAGCCTAGGGAGGCCGATTTAACCCCCCGCTAAACATGACCTGCAAATATTGAATTTAGTTACACGTTAAAGGGACCCTCTCACCTCTTTTACATAACTACAATCTGATGGGCAGATATTATCATGGTTCCCCCGGTAACACCTTATGACTGATTCTGCCCCCTGAAATTCTCATTATGTGTTCCAATGTTTTTTATCATTCTGTTGCCCTTATTTGCTCTTCTAATGAAGGGATTTCAATTTGGGACCTCCGAAACATGGAATGGGTGGCTGCATGTCTCCTCCAGAGGAAGGCAGGCCTTATGGAAAAAGTACCAATTTTTCTTCTTAAAGTAAAGTAGTAAAGTAAATTTGCATCTCTTGCTTTTACCTATAGGTAAGCGGCAGCCTATAATAAGGCTTACCTATAGGTAGTGTATACATCTCCTAAACTTGCACAGTTTAGGAGATATTTACTGTAAATGCAGCCAGTGACATCACTGGCGCATGTGCTCTGAAGGAACGGCCACGCGTGCTGTGCTGTAAACAGCGGCTCCTGCGCTTATGCGCGGGAGTGACATCATCGTGGCTCTGGCCAGTCACAGAGCCGGAGCCTGGAAGCAAGACTGGTGAAGATGGGAGCCCCTACAGCTGGAATGCTTTGTTTTAAGCTAAGTTTAACATAATGTGCTAGTATGCATACTAGCACAATATAACATTACCTGGCAGTGTCCAAAAAAAAAAGTTTAGGTTTACAAAAAGGTTTACAACCGCTTTAATGGAAACTATAATTGTCAAAGTAATTCCATTTTTTAGTGTTAATAAAATTTTAATTATATATATATATATATATATATATATATATATATATATATATATATATACACACACACACACACAAACTGCATACACTGATCAGCCATAACATTATGACCACCCACCTAAAATTGAGTAGGTCCCCCTTTTGCTGCCAAAACAGCCCCAACCCCTTGAGGCATGGACTCCACTAGACAAGCACCCACATTAGCATCACACTGCCTCGGTGCCTGCCTTCTTCCCATACAGCATCCTCATACCTCCCAACATTTTGAGATGGGAAAGTGGGACACCTACTAGCAAATGTATGTAGGCATAGGACACGCCCCCTGCCACACCCCCTTAAAGGCGAATTAACCCCCAAAAAAGTTTAATCAAATCCACAAGTGCTTTTTTTTTACCACTACTATTCCTTTATATTGGCTTTAAAAATGTACCAATGCAGCAATTTAGAAATTGGATGAAAGGTTGGGAAAGGCTGGGAAACACTTTTTGAAAGATAAAAAGTGCATTTTATATACAACTATATAGATCAGACCAAAATGAGGGACAAATGAGGAGGAATAATTGACAGAGGGACATTGCTCCAAATCAGGGACAGTTGGGAGCGATGCATCCTGGTACCATCTCTTCCCCAGGTAAGTGATGCACACGCACCCGGCCATGCACACGATGTAAAAGGTAAACATAATTCATCAGATCAGGCCACCTTCTTCCATTGCTCTTTCAGCAATTTGACCTACAGCAGCTCTTCTCAGCCTTTGCTCCCCACATGCATCCAGGGCTGCTGATAGGGCAGTACAACCAACCCTGTTGTACCGGGCCCGGTCAGCAGGAGGGGCCCGAGCAGCTTTGTAGTTTTTTCTTGTAAATAAAAACAATAGGGCTTACTAAAATCACCCCCACTCTTACTTGCTTAGGGGGTTACAATTTCATTTTACTGGGCCCCATCAGGTAACCAGATAGGCCCAGGAGGTGGGAGCATTGAATGGACTTTTTTTTCATTTTCGGACGAAGGTACATCATCCTACACCATGCCGCATTCTCTATAGTTCGGCCGGCTGCTCTCTTCCTTCCCCGGCTCCTGGCGGAGTAATCTCTATGCACTGTACCTGCTCCTCTCTCTCAGGTGCTGGCTGCAACTGATGTTAGGTGATGGACAGGGAGGGAGCAGTAACACAAATTCTGGCTGCGGTTAACGTGGCAGGCAATGGCAGCACACAGTGGGGTTGATTTACTAAAGGCCAATAGACTGTGCACCTTGGAAAGTGCAATTGCACTCTGCAAGTGCAGCTGCTCCAGAGCCCTTGTGAAAATCTCCCAAATTATTACGTTTGTCCATTTTTTCTGCTTTCAAAACATGAATTTCAGGGACAACATGTTTAAGACAGAAAGTGCAGTATTGCAGCAGTTTATTTAGGACACAAGATTAGGAAAACTTACAAGCAGTCGTCGGAAATCAGGCTTACAAAATCATAGCTCTGGATGAGCCCTTGTGACAGTCTCTTCGTAGCTGCACAGCTGGCCAGAAGCCATTGGGGAGGTGAAGCACAAGGGCAAGATGGCCGCTGCCCTTCCGGGTCGGTGTGGAACGCACTTACAACTATGAGTCCATCATATCTCTTCCCTGGATGGGGACCAAGAGCAAAATATATCCCACCCACTTTCAGATATTATTGTAATGAGATAATCAATGTTATTCCCTTTACCTTTCAGTGGTCATATAGCTAATCAGTGTATACACTGTATATCTATCTATCTATACTATATTGTACAGGACACCAGGGATGGCTTCTGGAAGGCAGGTATGTTTCCCCATTACTTGGCGTGTGATACCTTTAAGTTGGGTGATTTGGGTACATTTTAAAGTACTCAGGGATTCTCACGAATGCACAGTGAGGGGTACACATTAGAAATGGGGAAAATTACTTACAGTTTCACAAGATTGTTAAGTCCTTGTATGGGATCTGGAAGTTGAAGGCTCAGATAGACTTTGGGTGGGAAAGAGTCTTCAACTTTGATTATAGGGACTTTTGTCCTGAAAGGGTTAACCCGCCTGAAGAGGCCCAAAAAGGATTGGGCCTACTGATGGTTTCCTCAACCATCAGTAGGTGCCTATGAGGTGAAGCATGATACACTTAGAAGGAAGAGTGGTGGACCTTCTGACTGAGACACTACTAAGCTGCTAGTGATCTTGCTCTTTGGGACCGCTGAGGCAGGCGGGGATGTAACCCTGTTATGGGACAGGTTTTTCAGGTGGTGAGCCAAGTCTTTATTTTGGATACCAGAGTTTTGGACTTTTTTGTTTAATTTGTTTAAGAAAGCAGTTTTGTTTGGATGGTTTTGGAAGGAAAATAAAGACTATTTACCTTTACAAGTGGTTGAGTGGTTTTCCCAGGCTCCCCATATTAAGATATACTGTACATATTTAAAATCTTTACACAAATAAAAGTTTATAATATATTCACACCACATGCTGTGGGACTGCGTTGGCCGGCCATTCCAGCACAGTCCCACCACATGACAAAGCAAAATGCCTTGTCTCCTTAGGTGTGTTGCAGTGGTGTGTGGGCAGTGTGGTGTGAAAAAAGGACTGCTTTTTTTCAGCACAGCACATTGTGAGGCAATCCACTGCTTTGCACCATGCAGCGGCAATTGAAGTCACTGTCTGTGTGACATTTCCATCAAGTTTGTTAAAAAAAAAATATTGGCGCATCAGCACTCTGCTGATCTGGCTGGACTGCACCACACATCAACTGGGGCATTGCGACGCAGCGGCTGGAATTAATTAGCCCTTAATGTGAGGGAAATCCCTTGTACTGGATTCATAAAACAAAAAGAGAATAGCATTTGCCTTAAGACCCTTACTCGCTAAATGAAACTCCATGAGCTTCATCTAATTAGAGCATGTAGACGAAGGGGGTGAGTCACTCCATTGTAGGTAGACAATTCTGATTGAGCTATTGAGTTCTGTAAGCAGCAAGCTTTTTTGACCATAGTAGGAAAAGAAGTCCAACGATGTGAAAAGAAGCTCAGAAGAAAAGGATAATTGAAGATTACTAGAGGGAGGGCAAAAATATCAGACGGAACCTATGCTAAAAGAAATATGATGGTGGCCCCCATGAATGAATAATTGAATGAATGATTTGTAAAGCGCTGCAAATGTGAACTGAATCACCTCAAGGCGCTAAATGCGTTTTGTGTTGTCAGCTTCTTAGAAGAGGAAGGTCTTGAGTTTTTTTCTGAAGGCCAGATGGTTTTCGTTCATGCGGATGTGAGCCGGAAGAGTGTTCCATAGCCGAGGTCCCTGGACTGTGAATCTTCGTTCTCCCCTTGCTTTGTAGCGGTATTTGGGAATGAGGAGGAGGTTTTGGTTACATGATCGCAGATTGCGATTGGGTGTGTAGTGTTTTATTTTCTCTCTAAGGTATTGAGGGGCGTTACCTTGTATGCATTTGTGGGTGAGGCAGAGGGTCTGGAATGTGATCCGATTCTTTACGGTTAGCCAATGTAGGCTCCTCAGGGATGGGGAAATGGACTCCCAGGGTTTTTTCCTGTTAGCAGTCTTGCCGCCGCGTTTTGTATGGCCTATAGGTGCGCAAGCTGATATTGGGGTAATCCTATGTAGAGCGAGTTTGTGTAGTTGAGTCGGGAATTGATGATTGTTCCAACTACTGCTGCTTTGTCCTCTTCTGGGATGAAGGGGATGAGTCTGTGTAGCAGGCGGAGGAGATGGTGAGATCCGCTAACTACTGATCCTATTTGTGCATCCATTGTCATTTCTGAGTCAAAGATAACTCCGAGACTCTTGGCTTTGGTGCCAAAGAAAAGCACATAAAAAATCTCTTGTATGGCTTCTGAATGGCCGATAAATTCATAAAAGGGAAGGAAAATAAAATGTCCACAATTTAATTCTCATTCTCCTAAACTTTTCCCAAAACTTTTTGTTTGATTCTGTGTTCGTCCATATTTTACAGAGATCCTCTACCCCAAAACCCTGCCTCAGACAGACTGGAACTGATGCATTGGGCTAGACGTGGATCTTTGGGCTGGCATATCTGGATCTCTCTCATGTGGTGCTCACTGGAATTTCATAGGCCTTGGGCGTGCGTCATTTGGCTAACCCTCAAGGTGTCATTCCAGGAACATTTTCCAGCAGGAGTCCGCCTTTACTCATTTCAGCACCTCCCATGGCATTTGAACAACCAAGATGAACAACGAAGATTTCCATGTAAAAACTGTAGACATCTCTTCATCCAGATAGGGTATAGGGTAGGGTATGAATGGGGTGGGCATTTCTTCATGTGCATGGGGCTGGGGTTGAATACTGGCTGGCTGGGGCAGATATTCCTCATCCAACATGAATAATCACAGAATCTACCTGATCAATTCAGGCCTTAACCATTGGAGGTACAGTGGAACCTCGGTTTGCGAGTAACGCGGTTAACAAGCGTTTCGCAAACCGAGCACTGTATTTCTAAAAATCCTAACTCGGTTTGCGAGTGTTGTCTCGCAAAACGAGCAGGATTCAGGACAAAAGCGGTGTGCTGTACCGCTTTTGGCCTGAGGTGGGGGGCGCCGGAGCCGAGCAGAGCCGAAAGTCGCCAATCGGTGCCTTTCGGAAATGCACGGAAAGGCCCGAGGACAGTTTGGCTGACCTCGGCAAACCTCGGAAAGGCTCGTGAACTGAGTCTTTCCGAGGTTTGCCGAGGTCAGCCGAAGTGTCCCTCAGGCCTTTTCGGCCATTTCCAAGGCTCTCCGGCGCCCCCCGCCTCTGGCCGTATGCAGTATTGCATCCCATTGAAGTCAATGCGGAACAAATTATTTTTGTTTCCATTGACTTTAATGGGAAAACTCACTTTGATATGCGAGTACTGTACATTGGATTATGAGCATACTCCTGGAATGGATTATGATCGTAATCCGAGGTTCCACTGTATTAAAAACATTCCTCATTAACTCAAACTTAAGTAAAGCATGCAGAACAAAAAAATGTTTCTCAGCAACAGTGTTCATTATATAGATTCAATATATTTAACTAGATATTTTTTTTTCTTCCAATCCAGTATTCCAGCAGGATTTCAACAGAACTTAAACACCTTTAGTTTCCTCTGTTCCCGGGACCCAAGTGGACCCGAGGAACTCAGAACAGAACATTTTACCCAAACACATATTCTGACTCAGAAGTCAGCCTCCCAACTTTGCACTTTTCATTAACACTTCACGATTGAAACTCTGGGAATTCAAAAGGTAAATATCCAGAATAGTCACTCTGGCTGTTATTCAAACAAATTTCCTCATCATGAATTTTAATTTAATCCCAAACTTCTAGGGAAATATATATTATCAGGAACATGGGCCCAATAACCTCTACTCCCAGAACAAGAAAACACAATATGAGACAACTATTTGTGTACATTTTAACTGCTTGCCGACCGCCGGCTGTCAATTGACGGGTATCATATGACGCCCTCGTTTTCCCGGCCCACCAGGGGGCGCTCGCCCGCCGTGTCACTGGGGACCTGGTGCGTGTGCCCGGCGGCCGCGATGTCCGCCGGGCACCCGCGATTGCCCAGTAACCGAGCAAGTTTACACACACAGATCCACGGTCCTCTCAGAGGAGAGGAGACTGATGGTGTGTTCCCAGTACAGAGGAACACCGATCGGTCTCCTCCCCTTGTGAATCCCCGCCCCCTACAGTTAGAATCACTCCCTAGGAACATAATTAACCCCTCGATCACCCCCTAGTGTTAACCCCTTCCCTGCCAGTCACATTTGTACAGTAATCAATGCATTTTTATAGCACAGATCGCTGTATAACTGTGAATGGTCCCAAAAATGTGTCAAAAGTGTCCAATGTGTCCGCCGCAATATCGCAGTCACGATACAAATCGCAGATCTCCGCCATTACTAGTAAAAAAATTAAAATAATACTAAAAATGCTATAAATCTATCCCCTATTTTGTAGACGCTATAACTTTTATGCAAACCAATCATTATATGCTTACTGCAATTTTTTTTACCAAAAATATGTAGAAGAATACATATCGGCCTAAACTGAGGAAAAAATTTGTTTTAAAGAAAAAAAATTGGATATTTATTTACTATAGCAAAAAGTAAAAAATATTGTGTTTTTTTCAAACTTGTCACTCTTCTTTTGTTTATAGCGCAAAAAATATAAAACGCAGAGGTGATCAAATACCACCAAAATAAATCTCTATTTGTGGGGAAAAAATGATAACAATTTCATTTGGGTACAGTGTTGCATGACCGCGCAATTGTCATTCAAAGTGTGACAGCGCTGAAAGCTGAAATATGGCTTGGGCAGGAAGGGGGTGAAAATGCAGTGTATTGAGGTGTTTAAACAAACACATAAGATACTTTACTAATAAAATAATACCTTGTGCATTCATTAAACACAAAACAGAGAAAACAAAAAACCTTTCAGCTTCAATAACGCAAGTATAGGCAATTACACAATTAAAGCAGTCCCTAAAGTCAGATTCTAACTGAAATAATCAAAATACCCCATGTATAAAAAACGTTACTCTTAAAAATTTGTATCTGATCAGATTCCTAAAAAAAACCCCCCAAAAAAACATTTGGTACCAGTGTATATATGTAATTTATTAGTGACGTGTCACACGACCCTTTGAGACTATGTTTCCACTATTGCGTCCCCAAAGTCATGCGATTTTGCCACATTTTTTTTACTGCGACTTGAAGAAATGCCTGTGTATTCTTGAGGTCTATAGGCCTCAAGTCGCATCAAAGTGGCACCAAAGTAGTGCAGGGACTACTTTGAAGTCACAGTGACTTGAAGTTGCACAGATATGAACGGTACTCATTGGATATCTTGGGGAACGACTTGTCATGCGACTTTTCAGTCCCAAATCGTATGAAAAGTCACACTGGAAACCTAGCCTGAATGTTTCCAATTAACTATGTATTGGGCATGGGCTTAATATGTGCCCAACACATTTCATGAATAGACTGACAATAGTTGCAACATTTTAACAATAAATATGTATTTTTAATCTATATAGATAACTTTTCTGAATTAAATCCTTTTTTAACATTCACTCTCCACCTCAGCAAGTCTCTCAGACTCGCTGAATATGGAATGCAAATATAGCGGTAAGCTTTGTGCAAAAGCGGTGGTGAAGGCCTGGTCGGTGGTTTGATCCCCTTTTTTACTTGAAGCAAAATAGCAGATTTATGCAAGCGGATATGTACCTCTATGTATTGTGCTAAACAATACTCTGAATAGGAGGAATCACTCAAATAGTAACTTGTCCTTGTCTAAATCTGTGATTCAATCCTCTTAAAGCCCCACACACAGATGATTATCCTACTCTGTCCCTCTCACCTTCCCACTTTAGCAACGCTCTCCATCTTGGCAGGATCATAGGACATATATCAACTACCCAACAATCCATCTGCATTCAGAAGAAAAAACAACTTATACTTTAAATTGGAATTCCAAGACAACAACAAACAAAAAAACACATAATGTAAGCATTTCTCTGAGCAGATGGAAGATCCCTATACCAACAATAACTTGTATAGTATAGCTAACACACCTTTGTCCCATCTGCACCACAGCAACAACATTTATAAACATACATACAAAAGTACTTACCACTCTCACGATATTTGGATATAAGCAAGGGAGATTTCGAATTACTTTTCCCCTATTTCTGACTAAAATTCCTGATCGATCATCTCTTTTTTTTTTTTTTTTTCAGGAGCGCCAAGCTTCCAATGGGCGTGTACACTTTTCTACAGCGTTCCCAAAACGCTTCTTCTGCGTTCCCAAAACGCTTCTATTGCGTTTCTAGAATGCTTCTACTGCATTACCAAAATGCTTCTACTGCATTACCAAAACGCTTCTATTGCGTTCCCAAAACGCTTCTTCTGCATTTCCAAAAAGCTTCTACTGCTTTACAAAAAGCTTCTATTGTGTTCCCAAAACGCTTCTACTGTGTTACCAAAACGCTTCTATTGCGTTCCCAAAACGCTTCTTCTGTATTTCCAAAATGCTTCTATTGCGTTACCAAAATGCTTCTATTGCGTTCCCAAAACGCTTCTTCTGCGTTTCCAAAAAGCTTCTACTGCTTTACAAAAAGCTTCTATTGTGTTCCCAAAACGCTTCTATTGCGTTCCCAAAACGCTTCTTCTGCGTTTCCAAAATGCTTCTACTTCGTTACCAAAACGCTTCTATTGCGTTCCCAAAACGCTTCTACTGTGTTACCAAAACGCTTCTATTGCGTTCCCAAAACGCTTCTTCTGCGTTTCCAAAATGCTTCTGCGTTACCAAAATGCTTCTATTGCGTTACCAAAATGCTTCTATTGCATTCCCAAAACGCTTCTTCTGCATTTCCAAAAAGCTTCTACTGCTTTACAAAAAGCTTCTATTGTGTTCCCAAAACGCTTCTTCTGCGTTCCCAAAATGCTTCTACTGCGTTACCAAAACGCTTCTATTGTGTTCCCAAAACACTTCTTCTGCGTTTACAAAACGCTTTTACTGCGTTCCCAAAACGCTTCTATTGCGTTCCCAAAACGCTTTTGCGTTTCCAAAATGCTTCTACTGCGTTACCAAAACGCTTAAAGCCAACCTGGGCATAACATTATAGAAACTTCAAGCTGCTACAAAATTTCAAAATACTGTAGACCACTTTGACTGTCCTACCTTACAGTCAAATTACAATTTATCTTATTAGACCCCTTTCACACTGGGGCGGTTTGCAGGCGCTATTGCGCTAAAAATAGCTGCCTGCAAACCGACCCAAAACAGCTGCTGCTGTGTCTCCAGTGTGAAAGCCCCGAGGGATTTTACACTTTTTGAAAAAAAAGGATTTTACAATTTTTGAAAAAAAAAAAATCATGTTTAATAGTTTGTTATAATATTTTGCAAACAGGTAATTTTTCTCCTTCATTGATATGCGCTGATGAGGCGGCACTGGTGGGCACTGATAGGCTGCACTGATGGGCACGGATAGGCACAGTTAAGGTGGCACTGATAGGCACAGTTAAGGCAGCACTGATAGGCACAGTTAAGGCGGCACTGATGGGGACAGATAAGGCGGTACTGATGGGCACAGATAAGGCGGCACTGATGGGCGGCACGGATGGGCGGCACAGATGGGTGGCACGGATAGGTGGCACGGATGGGCACTGATAGGTACCACTGATGGGGGCACTGATGGGCGGCACTGATGGGCAGTGATGGGCGGCACTGATGGGCACTTATGGGCACTGGTAGGTGACACTGATGGTCACTGATAGGTTGCACTGATGTGGGTGCTGATGGGTGGCACTGATGTGGGTGCTGATGGGTGGCACTGATGGGTGGCACTGATGGGTGGCACTGTGGGCACTGATGGGTGGCACTGTGGGCACTGATTGGTGGCACTGTGGGCACTGATGGGTGGCGCTGATTGATGGCACTGTGGGCACTGATGGGTGACGCTGGTGGGCACTGGTAGGCAGCACTGCTGCCTATTGCTTTGTGTTAGAAGATCGCCGTGATCGGGACTGATGTCCCGATCACGGCTACCGGTGATCGGGTTTTTTTTTTCCTCCTCACGCTGTCAGCACGAGGAGGAAAAATAGCCGATTGCCGGCTCTGTTTACATCACATGATCAGCTGTCATTGGCTGACAGCTGATCATGTGGTAAGGGGTCGGGACCAACCCCTTACTCTGATCTGTGATCAGGCGAGTCTCATAGACTCGCTGATCACCGAGTGCGCCACGCGCGCCCTGCAGGACGTCGTCCCGGCAATTTAAATCCGCGCTGTTGCCGTCATTTGGCAATGGCCCGGATCTGAAGCGGTTAAATAAAGACTCGGGTCTCCCACAGACCCTACAATGTTATACTCCTGTGAGTGTGTCTAAGATGTGGCGTGGTCCGTCCTTCCTTTCTCTTTAAATTTAAAAGGTTAAGATTTTATCAGAGCCAGGGTAAGGAAGAATTCGTCAAAAATAGACAAAGGTCTACCCACCATGGATAATTATCTTATCCCGGCAAAACGAGCCCCCATCTGAAAGGAAATATTAGTTATTCTGGACGAACCATCCTACTTATAGGTCTCCCAACAGCGCCCTTAGGCTACTTTCACACTGAGGCGTGCTGGCGGTACAGCGGCGCTAAATATAGCGCTGCTTTACCGTCACTTTAGCGGCGCTAGCGGGGCAGTTTTAACCCCCCGCTAGCGGCCGAAAAAGGGTTAAAACCGCCCGCAAATCGCTGCTGTTTTCAATGGGAAGGGGCGCTTTAGAAGCGGTAAATACACCGCTCCTACAGCGCTCCAAAGATGCGGCTTGCAGGACTTTTTTGACCGCCCTGCAAGCGCGCCGCTCCAGTGTGAAGGCCCTGAGGGCTTTCTCATTGGAGTGCATTGAACAGCTCTTTCATGGCGCTTTGCAGGCGCTATTTTTATCACTTTAGCGCCTGCAAAGCGCCTCAGTGTGAAAGGGGCCTTACAGATCTGGAGACATCATATTAACGAGAGACAAGAGGCAGGTTGCCTTCGTATGATGTCTGATTTTACTGAGAAGACATACAGTATATATGCACTAATAGGACAAAAGATAAGGGAGGGACTGTTCTAGCTCCATGGGCTAGGGACCAAAACAAGTTTTGCTATAAACAGTTATATGACAACCCAACCATTAAGTCATAAATCTAGGCTTCTTGCCTCAAAGTAAACAGGTTTTACTTCTTTAAACAAACACAATAGCGGTGTGTTGCCATACAAACATTCCTATACAGATATACAAGAAAACAGCAAGGGAAAAATACTTCTAAACAGACAATATATATAAAATGGCGGCTTTTCACAAAATGGAGTCTTTATAGTTCATTTATATTATTACAATCATTTCAGACACCGTCACTGATCACAGCTCCCTGTGATTGGGAGCAGAGATCAGTGACGTGTCACTCGCAGCCACACCCCCCTAGAATCACTCCCTAGGACACTCTTAACCCCTTCCTAGCCAGTTAGTGGTTAACCCCTTCACTGCCAGTGTCATTTTTACAGTAATCAGTGCAATTTTATAGCACTGATCGCTGTAAAAATGAGAATGGTCCCAAAAATGTGTCAAAATTGTCCGACGTGTCCGCCATAATGTTGCAGTCACGATAGAAAAAAAATCGCAGATCGCCGCCATTACTAGTAAAAAAAAAATTATTAATAAAAATGCCATAAAACTATCATCTGTTTTGTAGACGCTATAACTTTTGCGCAAACCAATCAATAAACGCTTATTGCGATTTTTCTTTTTACCAAAAATATGTAGAAGAATACGTATCGGCCTAAACTGAGGAAAAAAAAATTTTTTTAATATATTTTTTGGGGATATTTACTATAACAAAAAGTAAAAAAATAATGCGTTTGTTTCAAAATTGTCCCTATTTTTTTTGTTTATAGCGCAAAAAATAAAAACCGCAGAGGTGATCAAATACCTTTAAGAAGAGACTCATGCAGATAGCAGGGAATGGGGCAGCAGACAGAAATTATACTTAGTGCTTTGGACTTGGACCAATACACACTATAGAAGGATATGCTTTGTTCATATATCATGAGGCTTACAACCACTTTAACTCATGCTAAACATATATACTTTTCTGCACTGTGATTAGCAGTACCATAAAATAACGATCCCACATTGAAATCTAAGTAGAATGATCTCCCACTGCTAAAAATATATTACCCATATACCCTGTTTCCCCGAAAATAAGACCTAGCGTGGTTGTCGGTGATGGCTGCAATATAAGCCCTACCCCCCAAATAAGCCCTACCCTGTTTCCCTGAAAATAAGCCCTACCCTGAAAATAAGACCTACAAGGACTTTAACTAGGGCTTATTTGGGGGGTAGGGCTTATATTGCAGCCATCACTGACAATCACGCTAGGTCTTATTTTCGGGGAAACAGGGTAGCACACAACAGGCTTGGGCACCCTCAAAATCTCCATTGCAAATACATGTCCTTATGATCTGTAAAAAACTAACTATGCATGGTAATGTGTGATAGGAATGAGGGACACACAGTTAATAATTAGAATAAAACTGCAAGTCTAGGTTTGTACAACTTGATAATATCAATCGTGGTACTGCCTGAAATAAGATATTTTCTGTAACTATTCTAGAATATTTTAAAAGGGAATCATTAATATATCTCACGTCACCACTAGATGGCAATAAAAAAGCACAAGAATTCTCTGAACCAAAGTGAAAGTGAAGGTAAGTCCTCATTTGCAGGGCGTTGGCATGCAGAAGCTTTTCCAGCGCTTGGAGTGTATGAGTTTTGCAACTGATTAGCTATTTTCTCCAAAGCTTTGCCAACTATTCTCAGCAGCCTAGGGAGGCCGATTTAACCCCCCGCTAAACATGACCTGCAAATATTGAATTTAGTTACACTTTAAAGGGACCCTCTCACCTCTTTTACATAACTACAATCTGATGGGCAGATATTATCATGGTTCCCCCGGTAACACCTTATGACTGATTCTGCCCCCTGAAATTCTCATTATGTGTCCCAATGTTTTTATCGTTCTGTTGCCCTTATTTGCTCTTCTAATGAAGGGATTTCAGTTTGGGACCTCCGAAACATCAGCAGGAGGGGCCTGAGCAGCTTTGTAGTTTTTTCTTGTAAATAAAAACAATAGGGCTTACTAAAATCACCCCCACTCTTACTTGCTTAGGGGGTTACAATTTCATTTTACTGGGCCCCATCAAGTAACCAGAGAGGCCCAGGAGGTGGGAGCATTGAATGGACTTTTTTTTCATTTTCGGGTGAAGGTACATCATCCTGCACCGTGCCGCATTCTCTATAGTTCGGCCGGCTGCTCTCTTCCTTCCCCGGCTCCTGGCGGAGTAATCTCTATGCACTGTACCTGCTCCTCTCTCTCAGGTGCCTCCTGCAACTGATGTTAGGTGACGGACAGGGAGGGAGCAGTAACACGAATTCTGGCTGCGGTCAGCGTGGCAGGCAGTGGCAGCACACAGTGGGGTTGATTTACTAAAGGCCAATAGACTGTGCACCTTGGAAAGTGCAATTGCACTCTGCAAGTGCAGCTGCTCCAGAGCTTAGTAAATGAGGTAAAGCTTCCCTTTGCAAAGAATACCCAATCACATGCAAGGAAAATAAAAAAAAATGCATTTTTGCTTGCACATGATTGGTTGATGAAAGTCAGCAGAGCTTCTGCTCATTTACTAAGCTCTGGAGCAACTGCTCTTGCAGTGTGCAACTGCACTTTTTAAAGTGCACAGTCTTTTTGCCTGTAGTAAATCAACCCCAGTGAGTCAGATGGCATACACCATATATATTCTTTAATATAATCCTCACTGTACTTTATGATCTTTACCATTAGAATAATCATTCACACAGCACAGCAGGTGGTCAGTTCTGTCACACGCTGTTGGGTGCTCATTTTGTTAAGTTATGGTTGTACTGTGTGTTAAAGACTATAACTCAGTACAGCCATAAGTGAGCATCCGACAGTGCTGGACGCCTGCTGTGCTGTGTAAATGATTATTCTAATGGTAAAGATCATAAAGCAGAGTGATATGTTCATTTACACTTGAATTTGGGAGGAGAAGGGGGGGGCAGTAAAAGCGTGCAACTGATCAGAGTTTTTACTGCCCCCCAACCACTCCAATATTACCAATGGGTAATATTTCCTAATCTCCATAGATCACAAGACTTAAAGTGGTGAGAAACGTCAGAAAATCGCATAAATAAAAATAAAGAGTATGCTTGAGTGTAGTGACTCAAAATTAATTATATAGATCCAATCAGTGCTATAAATATATGGAAAATAAATACTGGTGTATCAGTTGATTAGAATAGTCATAAAAACCAATTATAAAAATGTGTAATACTTCAATATAGCCAAAGTGCTCGTGCTCTTGTGCATAAAATCTCGAGATCAGACTCATACATATGTTAGGGTGCGAACATGAAATAAAAACAAACGCATCATATATCAAGTGAAAATGAACAGAAAACAAGTGAAGCAAACAAGGAAAAACAAAGATGGTCGCCTAATCCTTATATTGCGACCCTGTGCGACAGTGCAAATATATTGTGACAATTCACGTGTGTGAATAAACCCACTCTGATAATAGTGTCCAGAGCAAAAAATATTAATTCAAGTGTCCAAAGAAAAAATAAATATATATATAGTGTTCACACAGCCAGTGCTTATACGCAAAAACTCCAATGCCAGTGAGGTGTTATTTGTAGATCAGACACTCTATATCTTCTTCATGCAGCATGCACTAGTGTAGGTAATGGCCCCTTACCTAGCGGTGCTAGGTCAACCGCATATAAGATGTTAACTCTCGAGGTCCTGGGTCTTTCCTGTGTCTCTGTGTCCAGACTTGCTGACTCTACAGGATCCTATGGGGGGCTGGGATATGCCTAGCTGAGGTCCTGGTGCAGTGCAGCTCTTAGCTCCTCCTCCACATCATATCTCCATTCCTGACCCGTTTAGGCGGGTGTTGGTTCTTAACATCTTCTGTCCGAAGCTTCTGAGAACGTAGATCAGATTGTGGGTATGAGCCTCTAGGTGACCCAGAAAAAAGAAAAGAGGGGTGATGTAGACAGGTCTTTACTTGTCCCTTATCTATGTTTCCAAACGTATCGAACGTAATAACGGAAACATAGATAAGGGACAAGTAAAGACCTGTCTACATCACCCCTCTTTTCTTTTTTCTGGGTCACCTAGAGGCTCATACCCACAATCTGATCTACGTTCTCAGAAGCTTCGGACAGAAGATGTTAAGAACCAACACCCGCCTAAACGGGTCAGGAATGGAGATATGATGTGGAGGAGGAGCTAAGAGCTGCACTGCACCAGGACCTCAGCTAGGCATATCCCAGCCCCCCATAGGATCCTGTAGAGTCAGCAAGTCTGGACACAGAGACACAGGAAAGACCCAGGACCTCGAGAGTTAACATCTTATATGCGGTTGACCTAGCACCGCTAGGTAAGGGGCCATTACCTACACTAGTGCATGCTGCATGAAGAAGATATAGAGTGTCTGATCTACAAATAACACCTCACTGGCATTGGAGTTTTTGCGTATAAGCACTGGCTGTGTGAACACTATATATATATTTATTTTTTCTTTGGACACTTGAATTAATATTTTTTGCTCTGGACACTATTATCAGAGTGGGTTTATTCACACACGTGAATTGTCACAATATATTTGCACTGTCGCACAGGGTCGCAATATAAGGATTAGGCGACCATCTTTGTTTTTCCTTGTTTGCTTCACTTGTTTTCTGTTCATTTTCACTTGATATATGATTCGTTTGTTTTTATTTCATGTTCGCACCTTAACATATGTATGAGTCTGATCTCGAGATTTTATGCACAAGAGCACGAGCACTTTGGCTATATTGAAGTATTACACATTTTTATAATTGGTTTTTATGACTATTCTAATCAACTGATACACCAGTATTTATTTTCCATATATTTATAACACTGATTGGATCTATATAAATAATTTTGAGTCACTACACTCAAGCATACTCTTTATTTTTATTTATGCGATTTTCTGACGTTTCTCACCACTTTAAGTCTTGTGATCTATGGAGATTAGGAAATATTACCCATTTCTATAAGCTGAGACCCTTCTGGTTAGCGCAGCACCACCCCCCTCTCTCTCTTGTTTTGAGGAAGGGTCAGGGGAGGGGCCCGGGGTGGGGTGGAAGGCGGGGTCGAAGAGGCTCCCGTCAAGTAGGCTGTATGGTGCGCCATGATTTCTGACAGCGGCCCTGCATGCTTCAATTAGCCTTGGCCACCCATGACTCTGGTTTTCCTTCCTTAGACCACTTGTGGTAGGTTCTGACCTCTGCAGACCGGGAACATCCCACAAGAGCTGCAGTTTTGGAGACCCAGACCCAGTCATCTATCCATTACAATTTGGCCCTTGTGAAAATCTCCCAAATTCTTATGTTTGTCCATTTTTTCTGCTTTCAACACATCAACTTCAGGGATAACATGTTTAAGACAGAAAGTGCAGTATTGCAACAATTTAAGACACAAGATTAGGAAAAAAAGTCGTTGGAAATCAGGCTTACAAAATCATAGCTCTGGATGAGCTCTTGTGACAGTCTCTCCGTAACTGCATAGCTGGCCAGAAGCGATTGGGAAGGTGGAGCGCAAGGGCAAGATGGCCGCTGCACTTCTGGGTCAGTGTAGAACGCACTTACAACTATGAGTTCATCATATCTCTTCCCTGGATGGGGACCAAGAGCAAAATATATCCCACCCACTTTCAGATATCATTGTAATGAGATAATCAATGTTATTCCCTTTACCTTTCAGTGGTCATATAGCTAATCAGTGTATATACTGTATATCTATCTATCTATACTATATTGTACAGGACACCAGGGATGGCTTCTGGAAGGCAGGTATGTTTCCCCATTACTTAGCTTGTGATACCTTTAAGTTGGGTGATTTGGGTACAGTTTGGAGTACTCAGGGATTCTCACGAATGCACGTGAGGGGTACCCATTAGAAATGGGGAAAATTACTTACAGTTTCCCAAGATTGTTAAGTCCTTGTATGGGATCTGGAAGTTGAAGGCTCAGATAGACTTTGGGTGGGAAAGAGCCTTCAACTTTGATTATAGGGACTTTTGTCCTGAAAGGGTTAACCCGCCTGAAGAAGAGGCCCAAAAAGGAAGAGGAAACCATCAGTAGGTGCCTATAAGGTGAAGCATGATACATGCTTGATAGCATGAAGAGTGGTGGATCTTCTGACTGAGACGCTGCTAAGCTATTATTATTTGGGACCGCTGAGGCAGGCGGGGATGTAACCCTGTTATGGGACAGGTTTTTCAGGTGGTGAGTCAAGTTTTTTTTTTGGATACCAGAGTTTTGGACTGTTTTGTTTAATTTGTTTAAGAAAGCAGTTTTGTTTGGATGGTTTTGGAAGAAAAATAAAGACTATTTACCTTTACAAGTGGTTGAGTAGTGATCCCAGGCTCCCCATATTACGATATACTGTACATATTTAAAATCTTTACACAAATAAACGTTTATAATATATTCACACCACATGCTGTGGGACTGCGTTGGCCGGCCATTCCAGCACAGTCCCACCGCATGACAAAGCAAAATGCCTTGTCTCCTTAGGTGTGTTGCAATGGTGTGTGGGCAGTGTGGTGTGAAAAAAGGACTGCATGTTTTTCAGCACAGCACATTGTGAGGCAATCCATTGCTTTGCACCATGCAGCGGCAATTGAAGTCACTGTCTGTGTGACATTTCAATCAAGTTTGTTAAAAAAAAAAGTGAACAGTGTGATGCGCCAATATTGGCACATCAGCACTCTGCTGATCTGGCTGGACTGCACCACACATCAACTGGTGCATTGCGACGCAGCGGCTGGAATGAATTAGCCCTTAATGTGAGGGAAATCCGTTGTACTGGATTCATAAAACAAAAAGAGAACAGCATTTGCCTTAAGACCCTTACTCGCTAAATGAAACTCCATGAGCTTCATCTAATTTGGGCATGCAGACGAAGGGGGTGAGTCACTCCATTGCAGGTAGACATTTCTGATTGAGCTATTGAGTTCTGTAAGCAGGAAGATTTTTTGACCAAAGTAGGAAAAGAAGCCCAACGATGTGAAAAGAAACTCTAACCTAGAAGAAAAGGATAATTGAAGATTACTAGAGGGAGGGCAAAGGAATATCAGACGGAACCTATGCTAAAAGAAATATGATGGTGGCCCCCATCCAAAATTCTATGTGCCTGGTTGTCATGAAACTCTCTTGGCTGCAATGTTTGCCTTGTTTCTGACCCAGATAGCATATGCAGATATGGAGTTTAGACTTTGCTTGCTGTATTCTTTTTCTACATCAGACTGAGGTCACAGAAGAATTTAGTGACATTTTGGAAGGTCTACTACAATAGCAGCCCATGTATTTCTCTCAGCGTAGGTCTCCTTTAATAATTTAACATGGTTCCCTTTAAGTGTAGGGTTACACAGAATTACAGTGATTAAAAGAGTTCTTGTTTCTGGAGAAAAACAACTTACTTTCATTTCAACAATTGTGCAATGAAAAAGGAACGCAGCTGCACTTTCTTGCAGTCTGCGGTTTACGGGAAAGGAAGGTGATTTCTCAAGCAGAAAGTCCCAAGCTAAAAATATAAACACGGACGCGCCTAGTCCACCATGTGACCTCCTTATTTGTAAAAAAACAAGAACTCTGCTGTTCCAGTGAAGACCAATAGGGGGAGCCAGTGCACAAACAGACAACTGAAGCCAGTTCGGGGAATTTCGTGTTCTTCTGGCACGTAGAATGTCAACTAACACAATATTACATTCCCAGCCAAGCTGACAATAGGGACTCTTTGCTGCTGGCTTGGAATGTGACTCGGTAAAGCGTCGGGTTTTTCCCACTGATATTAACCCCTTTGTAACTTTTCAGTTATTTGAATTAAAGAGCAACATCCAATAACCTTTAACAAAGTATTAGAATTGTTTAGAACAGGGGTCTCCAAACCTTCAAAGCAAAGACCAGTTTACTGTCCTTCAGACTTAAGGGGGGCTGGACTGTGACCAGCGGGAGTAAGCAGTGCATCTTTGGCATTAGGGGGAGGAGCAGTGCACCATCATTCGTATCAGGGGGAGGAATAGTGCCCCATTGTTGGTATCAGTGAGAAGAATAGTGCCCTATTGTTGGTGTCAGTGAGAGGAATAGTGCCCTATTGTTGGTGTCAATGGGAGGAATAGTGCCCCATCATTGATGTCAATAGGAGAAATAGTGCCCCATTGTTGATGTTAGTAAAAGGTATTATGCCAATTTGTTGGTGTCAGTGGGAGGAATAGTGAATTGCACCAGTGGCAGAAAAAGTGTCCCAAGGGCTGGATAAAAGCAAGCAAGGGGCCGCAGTTTGGAGACCACTGGTTTAGAACTATGGATATTTTTTCTCTTCCTTTAACAAGGCAGACACGATATCCCAGAATACCCTTGCTCCTGGATTGGATCATTGTCTTTCTCATGAAACTGTATAGAAATTTTTTTTTTTTTTTTTCAATTGTTTTTATTAAATTTAGAAAAAAAACATAACAAGACAATACAATCAAAAACACAGGTAGTATTCCTGAAACAAGTACAAAAAAAGCATAAAAAAAAATGAAGGGATTCTGTCTACCCCACAATACACATATAATTATCGACATTCATCGCATAAAAAGGAAAGAAAATAAAGAACAAAGACAAACCCTTATCTTTAAAACATGGATACTTTTTCCAATCTTCCTCCTAACCTAAAAGTAATCACCTCTTTTTTCTCCTTTTCTCACTTTCTTTTTTCTCCTTTTTCTTTTCTATCTCTTTCCCTTTCTCTCATTTCTCCTCCTCTCTTTCCCTGCCCCGCCATCTAGGGCCCTCCCAAGAAAGAGAGAGAGGAAAAAAAAAACACTGCAAAAACAAAAAACAAAAAAAACCCATAACTTATCATAAAAAACTTATCATAAAAAATTTGAACTATTTATTGTGGGTTAGGGGGGTAGGCTCAGGGGTAACTGCCTAGAGCTGCCACTCTGGTTCCACCATGACATACCGTGTTCCCTTATCCGACCCCCCCAATCCCCCCCCCCTTTATATTCTGAACCCATTAAATTGAATTATCTTGGTGAGTGCTGCCACTATACTAATTAAAAAAAAAAATTCTCTTCTTTTTCTTTTTTTTTTTCCTGTATTTCCTTTTTTTTAACAGTATAGAACTTAAAGAAACATTTCACAGATCTCAGGCATTGTCCGATTAAAGGCACTCTGTGCTCCATCTTGAGCTAATAATGATGAGTAAATCTGCCTGGGGTTCACTTCACAAACAGCTTTATGAATCTTGCTTGAAGTTTGCGAACTTTCCAGTAAACCTCACTATTGGGTATATTTATTAGGGATTCGTCAAAGAAACTCGCTGAGTGAACATTTCCCCAAAAGATTCGACAGGATTCGCCCATCAGTTTCTGCAAACATTCACTCTTTTTATTATGCAAATGAAATCAAAGGAAAACTGAGCTCAGTGCCTCCAAACAAAATAATCTGACCATGACACCTTTTTTCATGCGGCCTCAGAATCTTCAAGGTGTGTTTAAGGTGATCAGATGAGACTAAATTTGAATTATTTGGCCTCAACACCAAACGATATCTCTGGTGGAAATCCAATACAGCTCACCATCCAAGTAACAACATTCTTATAGTAAACCACGGAGGTGGTAATATCCTGTTATGGAGGTGGTAATATCCTGTTATGGCGGGTTTCTCTGCAGCAGGGACTGGACACTTGTCAGGATAGCAAGAAAAATGGATGGGGCAAAATACCATCAAATTCTTGAGGAAGATCTGCTGCCCTCTGCCAGAAAGTTGTCAACGAGTAGAAGGTTTACCTTCCAACATGACAATGACCCAAAGCACACAGCAAAAATGACCACGCAGTAGTTGGAGGAGAAAAAGCTGAATGTCCTTGCATGGCCTAGTCAGAGCTCAGACTTAAACCCCATTGAAAATCTGTGGAATGACTTGAAGACTGCAGTTTGTTAAATGTTGAGGTTTATGTACAATAAAGATTTATATATTGTTATAAAATATGGTTCATGTGACTTTATTTTTCACCTAAATATCCATTTTCCTTTCTCTTTTTTGAATTATATGACCATTATCCATAATCATCATTTGGGTTAACACTTGTCCTATATTTTACTGGTTCGTCCAATAAAATGGAACTTGCTGCCAACATTATTGAAAAGAAAAATATCTAAAGCAGAATTATTTCCCAGAAAAGATAATGACCTTAATCATAATTTGATGATAGCTCATGATTGGGTTGGAGTTCTAAATGAATACATTTGTATACAGATCTAGCTGTGCAATGGTTTGTTCAGTCTATGCAGGTGTATAATATACAGTATGTAATGAAGGGGAAGTTAATTTTTTTGTTTCTGTGCAACTACTGTGATTACAGATCCGTGGCCACATAAAACACACAAGCCCAATGCTTTCGGTTCTGCAATTGTGCAATACTGGACTGACAGCAGCATTTTCTATAGGACTGCGGCTTGCTAGGAGGAAGGTGATTTCCGAGGAAAAAGTCCCTGGAACAGGGCCAAAGAATAAGTATCATAAACAGATCATATTTCCAGCCAAGCCACCGAGCAGATTGATTCCAGGAACCAATTAAGGATTTAATCTCTCCGAGGTCACTTGTTGCTGGGTAAAGCATCGCAGCACAGAGACAATTTCAGGTTTACTGCAGAATAGTGTCTATAAACTTCATTAAAGTAAATAGAATATAAAGTACATTTGTAAAAGTTAATGCTTACCAAGTATCCAAAGTTTATCCACATAGAAGAGTGGCGGCAGAAAAAGGCCAAGTTGGTCCATCAATATACATATACGCTATATTGCCAACAGTATTGGGACGCCTTCCTTTACACGTACATTAACTTTAATGGCATCCTAGTCTTAGTCCGTAGGGTTCCATATT
The DNA here is from genome assembly GCA_037953035.1 of Aquarana catesbeiana. Classification (NCBI taxonomy): domain Eukaryota; kingdom Metazoa; phylum Chordata; class Amphibia; order Anura; family Ranidae; genus Aquarana; species Aquarana catesbeiana. The sequence goes on along the minus strand of JBBHAA010002903.1, from coordinate 315,821 downwards.
GAGTTGGCCCACCCTTTGCAGCTATAACAGTTTCAACTCTTCTGGGAAGGCTGTCCACAAGGTTTAGGAGTGTGTCTATGGGAATGTTTGACCATTTTTCTAGAAGCGCATTTGTGAGGTAAGCCACGGATGAGAAGGCCTGGCTCACAGTCTCCGCTTAAATTCATCACAAAGGTGTTCTATCAGGTTGAGGTCAGGACTCTGTGCAGGCCATTTAAGTTCCTCCACCCCAAACTTGCTCATCCATGTCTTTATGGACCTTGCTTGTGACATTTTTAGCTTTTTTTTTCAAACAGATAGAGCTTTCTTTTGGTGGTATTTAACCACTTGAGGTCCGGGCCATAGCCGAATGACGGCCACAGCGCGGACCTCAATTTCCGGGAGGCCGTCATGGGACGTCCTCCCCTGTGCACGTGCACTGCGCGTACCCTGCAGGGCGCGCGATGCACGCGCTGTGATTACCGAGTCACGGAGACACGGATGATCACAGATCTGAGTAAGGGGCAGATCCCGGCCCCTTACCATGTGGTCAGCTGTCAGCCAATGACAGCTGATCACATGATGTAAACAAAAGCTCGGTAATTGGTTTCTTTTTCTCCTCATGCTGACAGCGTGAGGAGAAAAAAAAGCCGATCACCAGCTTATGGTAAAGGGACATCGGTCCCGAAGAGGAAGGAGGCACATATGCCTCATCTGAGCCTGCCAGTGCCATCTGTCATTGCCACCTGCCAGTGCCCAGCAGTGCCACCTATGAATGCCCACAAGTGCCACCTATGAATGCCCACAAGTGCCACCTATCAATGCCCACCAGTGGTGCCAATCAGTGCCACCTAGCAGTGCTGCCATCAGTGTAAGCAATCTGTGCCCATTATTGCCACCCATCAGTGCCCATCACTGCCACCCATCAGTGCCCATCACTGCCACCTATCGGTGCCTATCAGTGCCGCCTCATCAGCGTACATCAATGAAGGAGAAAAATTACCTGTTTGCAAAATTTTATAACAAAATATAAAAAATATATAAATGTTTTTTTTTTTAATTCGGTCTTTTTCAATTTTTTTAACAAAAAATAAACACCACAGAGGTGATCAAATACCACCAAAAGAAAGCTCTATTTGTGGGGAAAAAAATGATAAAAATTTCATTTGAGTACAGTGTTGTATGACCGCGCAATTGTCATTCAAAGTGCGACAGCGCTGAAAGCTGAAAATTGGTCTGGACAGGAGGGGGGTTTAAGTGCCCAGTAAGCAAGTGGTTAATGATCACTGGGTTTTTTATTTTTCCACCAAAGATGGAAAATTTAAAAAAAAACTTTTTTTTTAGTTTCTGTTATACAATTTAGCACATTAGTAATTTTTCTCCTTCGCTGATGTGCACTGATGTAGCTGAACTCATGGGCATTGATAGGCTGCACTGATGAGGCAGCACAGATGGGCACTGATAATTAGTGTCCTGATTAACAGTGTACATGTCCCCTGTCAGGATTTCCGGTTACCAGCTCTCCTCTCCGCACGCTGTGACAGCGCGTGAGGAAAGGAGAAGTGTTAACCGGCAACTCTGTATTACAGTATCTCACAAAAGTAAGTACACCCCTCACATTTTTGTAAATGTTTTATTATATCTTTTCATGTGACACCATTAAAGAAATGACATTTTGCTACAATGTAAAGTAGTGAGTGTACAGCTATATGAATGTAAATTTGCTGTCCCCTCAAAGCAACTCAACACACAACATTCATGTGTAAACCGCTGGCAACAAAAGTGAGTACACCCCTAAGTGGAAACGTCCAAATTTGACCCAAAGTGTCAATATCAAGTGAGGCCACCATTATTTTCCAGCATGCCTTAATCCTCTTGGGCATGGAGTTCACCAGAGCTTCACAGGATGCCACTGGAGTCCTCTTCCACTCCTCCATGGCAACATTACAGGGCTGGTGAATGTTAGAGACCTCCAACTTCCATTTGAGGATGCCCTACAGATGTTCAATAGGGTTTAGGTCTGCAGACATGCTTGGCCAGTCCATCACCTTTACCCTCAGCTTCTTTAGCAAGGCAGTGGTCGTCTTGGAGGTGTGTTTGGGGTCGTTATCATGTTGGAATACTGCCCTGCAGCCCAGTCTTCGAAGGGAGGGGTTCATGCTCTGCTTCAGTATGTCACAGTACATATTGGCATTCATGGTTCCCTCAATGAGCTGTAGCTCCCCAGTGCCATCAGCACTCATGTAGTCCCAGACCATAACACTCCCACCACCATGCTTGACTGTAGGCAACACACACTCACTGTAGGCAGACACACTTGTCTTTGTACTCCTCGCCTGGTTGCCACCACACATGCTTGACACCATCTGAACCAAATACTGATGCTTGTTTCCCGTGCTTAGAACAGTCCCTGCACAAAATGACATTTTTAAAGGAAAAAAAGTAATTTAAAATTGCTTGCGGCTTTAATGTAATGTCAGGTCCTGGCAATATGGATGAAAAACAGTGAGACAAACGGCATGGGTACCCTCCAGTCCATTACCAGGCCCTTTGGGTCCTGTATGGATATTAAGGGGAACCCCGCACCCAAATTAAAAAAAGGAAAGGCGCGGGGCCCCCAGGCCCTATATACTCTGAACAGCAGTATACAGGCTGTGCAAACAAGACAGGGACTGTAGGTTTGTTGTTAAATAGAATCTGTTTCTAATTTTGAACTGGTACATTTTTAAAGTGAAGCTCCAGCCAAAAAATCAGTTTTTAAGCTTTTTGGAAAACAAAGGGAAGGGTTATCACCTCTGTGACATTTGTTTTGCTGTCTGTGCTCCTCTTCAGAAGATTTCACCTCACTTTTTGTAGCCAATGACAAATGTTTTTTGAAAATTTGAGGTTTTTAGTGAAACAAGGATTGGTGATAAAGCATCAGTGGAAAGGAGAAAAGTTTTTCCCATATTAACTCTTACAGGAGAGAATTTCCCTTCCTATGGGGTAGATTTAATCTCACTTCCTGTTGTCTCCTTCCGTTTGCAAGTAGGAGTCATTTGTAAGTTGGATGTTTGAAAGTAGGGGCCTGCCCCATATACTCAGCAGAAATTTGGGCCTTAGGTGTTGTTGTGGCCTCAACACTGTAAGCCCTCACAGGGCCCTGCTGTGAAATATTAGATCAAGAATTGTAATTACAAGCCCCTGTTGAACAGGGCCAGAAAAATTGGGCCTTTGGTGATGGTGGTGCTGGTGCCACAACACTGTAAGTCCTCACGGTTACTCTTGGTGGGCACTGGAACGGGCCTTGCTGTGAAATATTAGATCAAGAATTGTAATTACATGCCCCTGTTTAACAGGGGCTGAAAAATTGGGCCTTTGGTGGTGCCACAACACTGTAAGTCCTCACAGTTAATCTTGGTGGGCGCAGAAACGGGCCCTGCTGTGAAATATTCGATCAATAATTGTAATTACATGCCCCTGTTGAACAGGGCCAGAAAAATTGGGCCTTTGGTGGTGGTGGTGCTGGTGGCACAACACTGTAAGTCCTCACAGTTACTCTTGGTGGGAGCTGGAACGGGCCCTGCTGTGAAATATTATATCAAGAATTGTAATTATATGCCCCTATTGAACAGGGGCTGAAAAATTGGGCCTTTGGTGGTGGTGGTGGTGCTGGTGGCACAACACTGCAACCCCTCACAAATACTCTAGTTGGAATGCAGGAACGAGCCCTGCTGCAAAGTATTGCATCAAAAATTGTAATTACACGCCTATGTTAAACAGGGGCTGAAAAATTGGGCCTTAGGCACTGGTTCTGGTGCCACAACACTGCAACCCCTCACAGATACTCTAGTTGGAACGCAGGAATGAGCCCTGCTGCAAAGTATTGCATCAAAATTGTAATTACACGCCCCTGTTAAACAGGGGCTGAAAAATTGGGCCTTAGGCACTGGTGCCACAACACTGCAACCCCTCACAGGTACTCTAGTTGAAGCGCAGGAACTAGCCCTGCTGCAAAGAATTGCATCAAAAAAAAAATATTTGGTTACATCAGCATCAGGTGCTTGGTAGCTGGTGGTGATCCAAGACTGATTTATTTTTATGAAGGTCAGTTGATCGACCGAGTCGGTGAACAGACGCAACCTGTGATCGGTTACAAAGCCTCCAGCAGCACTGAATGTGCGTTCCGAAAGAATGCTGGATGCAGGACAGGCCAGTAGCTCAACTGCATACTGTGCAAGCTCTGGCCAGTGATCCATCCTCAAGACCCAGTAACCCAGAGGATTTTCGGTGGGAAAGGTGTCCAAGTCAGATCTTGCCCCTAGGTATTCCTGCACCATGTAAAACAGACGCTGGAACCGATCATACCTTGGGGCTGCAGACTAAAAAATTGTCTGAACGCATCGGTCAGACGGCCACCTTCTCCACCGCTCCTTCTTTGATTGACCGAAGCCTTAGCAACACGTTATCCAGAAACAGGAGTTTGTAACCTCCCAGTCTCTGGGAACGCGTTGCACAGACCTTTCTGCAAGGCCTCCCGAAGATGTTTCATCCTCTGCTCCCTCTGCGACGGCAAGATAAGGTCCGCAACCTTACCCTTGTAACATGGATCAAGGAGGGTTGGCAGCCAGTATTGGTCCTTCTCCTTGATACCACGAATACGAGGATCCTTACGCAGGCTTTGCAGGATCAGGGAGGCCATGCAGCGTAGGTTTGCTGAGGCATTCGGTCCGGAGTCCTCTGGGTCACTAAGGACGACATGGTCCGCAGTCACCTCCTCCCAGCCAAGTCCATGTGTTTCTTGGGACTGATCCCTTAAAGACTGCTGCGGATGCTGAGTGCCGGGCTCCACCTCCATACTGACACAATCCTCCTCCTCTTCCTCCTCGTCCTCTTCCTGTATGATCGGCGGGCACGCAGGAACACTGTCTGGATAAAGGGGGCCTAGAGAGCTAAGGAAGTCCTCCTCTTCCTGCCTCTGTTCTGCCTCAAGTGCCCTGTCCATTATTCCACGCAGCGTGTGCTCCAACAGGTGGACAAGGGGGACAGTGTCACTGATGCATGCACTGTCACTGCTGACCATCCTCGTGGCCTCCTCAAATGGTGACAGGACAGTGCATGCATCCCTGATCATGGCCCACTGGCGTGGGGAAAAAAAACAAGCTCCCCTGACCCTGTCCTGGTGCCATAGTCGCACAGGTACTATATGACCGGCGGAAATGCACACAGACTTTCCTGGCCTGCCTCAGGACATCCTGTAAGCCCGGGTACCTGCCCAAGAACCGCTGCACCACCAAGTTAAGGACGTGAGCCAAACAGGGCACATGGGTCAGTTGTCCCTGTCGGAGGGCGGAGAGGAGGTTGGTGCCATTGTCGCAAACCACCATTCCTGCCTTAAGTTGGCGTGGCGTCAACCACCACTGAACCTGCCCCTGCAGAGCTGACAGAACCTCTGCCCCAGTGTGGCTCCTGTCCCCCAAGCACACCAGCTCAAGCACCGCATGGCATCTTTTGGCCTGCGTACTTGCGTAGCCCCTTGAACACCTACGGAGCACCGCTGGTTCCGAGGACAAAGCACAGGAAGAGGCCATGGAGGAAGAAGAAGAGGAGGGGGTGGAGGAGAGAGGTGTGTCACAATCATTAGTAGTGGCATTTTGGAGGCGTGGTGGCGGAACAACCTCCAACACTACTGCACCTTGTCCTGCATCCTTCCCAGCTGCCAGCAGAGTGACCAATGCACCGTGAAACTTAGGTAACGTCGCTGTCCATGCCTGCTGGACCATGAGTCAGCGGTAATATGCACCTTACCGCTGACCACCCTGTCCAGCGAGGCCAAGACATTGCCTTCCACATGCCGGTAGAGAGCCGGCATCGCCTTCCCTGGGAAAAAGTGGCGTTTGGGTACCTGCCACTGAGGAACCGCACATTCCACAAACTCACGGAAGGGGGCAGAGTCTACCAACTGAAAAGCCAAGCTAGCATTCAACCGCTGGGCATGTGGATGGCTGGGAGCGAACTTCTTTCGGCGTTGCAGCAGCTGGGGCAGGGAAATTTGCCTGGTACAATCTGACGTCGGTGTACCGAAAGCAGATTGCCCACAAGTACTTGGCTGTGACACACCTAATTCTACACCTTCATTCCTCTCAGTGCAGGTCTCAGAGAGGACTGATGGTATAGTGGGGTTGGAGATCTCAGCTGATGAGGAACAAGGAGAGGTCCTCTTTGTTCTTTGGTGTGGGTCTTTTAGATACGTTTGCCAACGAACTGCAGGTCAACATATGTATGGTCAAGCATGTGGTGCCCAAGCGGGAGATGTTTTGGTCACGCGAGATACTCTTGAGACATATGTTGCAAATAGCAGCGGTGCGATCTGATGCACTCGTCTCAAAAAAGGCCCACACCAAAGAACTTTTAGAATAACGTGCAGAGACAGCAGCGCCCTGCACATGCGGAGCTGTGCGGTGTGATGCAGTCAGTGTGCTGCCCTTAGGCTGGCCCCTGGGTGGCATCCTGCCTCGTTGGTGATGTGCCTCCTCCTCCTCTCTCCTATTAGGCACCCACGTTGAGTCAGTGACCTCATCATCCCCTTCCTCCTCATCACTGGAGCAAACCAGGCAGTATGCTGCAGCAGGGGGAGCATGGCTGCCAGATTGCTGTCCTTTTTGGGCACCCCCTCTGTCCGTGCTCACGTTACTACCTTCATCGAGCTCAGTATCAGCATCAGAGCCTTCTAAACGCTATGCATCCTCCTGGAGCATGTACCCAACACTGTGGTCAAACAGTTCGAGGGACTGCTCAGGAGGTCATGGTGGGGCTAGGAAAGGAGTCACTGATGCCATTGAGCCGAGGGAAGAGGCCGCGCTGGCAGCTGCTTTGCCAGACAAAGTACCCTGAGCATGGGTGAGAGAGGATGAGGAGGATGAGGACGGCTTGGTCATCCACTCGACCAAGTCTTCCACATGTTGCGGCTCAACACGGCCAGCTGCCAAAAAAAAGGCCAAGCGTGTCCCACGGCAACGTGCTGAAGAGGATGCACCGTCTCCACGACCAGCACTGTTGCCTGACACAGAGCCTGCTTGTCCTCTTTTATTGGCTTGTGACTGTCTGCCTCTCCTTGTTGGCCTTCCAGACATACTAATGGCCTGTAGCTGCACTAAGCTGGGATATATATATATATATATATATATATATATATATATATATATATATATATATATACTGATACTGCAGCTAGCAAAATCAACTGCCTGCCTGTAGTATGAGAACACCACCAACCTTCTACAGGTAGCTTTAGCTGAACACTGTGCAGAGGTCGCACTACACTAGCGTGTAAACAATTTAGCTGCCTGCGGTAGTGATAGGATCAGGAAAACACCACCAACCTTCTACAGGTAGCTTTAGCTGAACACTGTGCAGAGGTCGCACTACACTAACGTGTAAATAATTTAGCTGCCTGCGGTAGTGATAGGATCAGGTGAACTCCACCAACCATCAACAGGTAGCTTTAGCGGAACACTATGCAGAGGTCACACTACACTAACGTGTAATAATTTAGCTGCCTGCGGTAGTGATAGGATCAGGAAAACACCCCAACCTTCTACAGGTAGCTTTAGCTGAGCACTGTGCAGAGGTCACACTACACTAACTTGTAGCTTTAGCTGAACACTGTTCAGAGGACACACTACACTAACTTGTAGCTTTAGCTGAACATTGTGTAGAGGTCGCACTACACTAACTTGTAGCTTTAGCTGAACATTGTGAGGAGGACGCACTACACTAGCTCGTAGCTTTAGCTGAACACTGTGCAGAGGTCACACTAAACTAACTTGTAGCTTTAGCTGAACACTGTTCAGAGGACACACTACACTAACTTATAGCATTAGCTGGACACTGTGAGGAGGACGCACTACACTAACTTGTAGCTTTAGCTGAACACTGTGCAGAGGTCACACTAAACTAACTTGTAGCTTTAGCTGAACACTGTTCAGAGGACGCACTACACTAACTTGTAGCTTTAGCTGAACACTGTGCAGAGGTCGCACTACACTAACTTGTAGCTTTAGCTGAACACTGTTCAGAGGACGCACTACATTAACTTGTAGTTTTAGCTGAACATTGTGAGGAGGACGCACTACACTAACTTGTTGCTTTAGCTGAACACTGTTCAGAGGACGCACTACACTAACTTGTAGCTTTAGCTGAACACTTTGCACTACACTAACTTGTAGCTTTAGCTGAACACTGTTCAGAGGACGCACTACACTAACTTGTAGCTTTAGCTGAACACTGTTCAGAGGACACACTACACTAACTTGTAGCTTTAGCTGAGCACTGTGCAGAGGTCACACTAAATTAACTTGTAGCTTTAGCTGAACACTGTTCAGAGGACGCACTACACTAACTTGTAGCTTTAGCTGAACACTGTGCACTACACTAACTTGTAGCTTTAGCTGAACACTGTTCAGAGGACGCACTACACTAACTTGTAGCTTTAGCTGAACACTGTTCAGAGGACGCACTACACTAACTTGTAGCTTTAGCTGAACACTGTTCAGAGGACGCACTACACTAACTTGTAGCTTTAGCTGAACACTGTGCAGAGGACGCACTACACTAACTTGTAGCTTTAGCTGAACACTGTGAGGAGGACGCACTACACTAACTTGTAGCTTTAGCTGAACACTGTTCAGAGGACGCACTACACTAACTTGTAGCTTTAGCTGAACACTTTGCACTACACTAACTTGTAGCTTTAGCTGAACACTGTTCAGAGGACGCACTACACTAACTTGTAGCTTTAGCTGAACACTGTTCAGAGGACACACTACACTAACTTGTAGCTTTAGCTGAGCACTGTGCAGAGGTCACACTAAATTAACTTGTAGCTTTAGCTGAACACTGTTCAGAGGACGCACTACACTAACTTGTAGCTTTAGCTGAACACTGTGCAGAGGTCGCACTACACTAACTTGTAGCTTTAGCTGAACACTGTTCAGAGGACGCACTACATTAACTTGTAGTTTTAGCTGAACATTGTGAGGAGGACGCACTACACTAACTTGTTGCTTTAGCTGAACACTGTTCAGAGGACGCACTACACTAACTTGTAGCTTTAGCTGAACACTTTGCACTACACTAACTTGTAGCTTTAGCTGAACACTGTTCAGAGGACGCACTACACTAACTTGTAGCTTTAGCTGAACACTGTTCAGAGGACACACTACACTAACTTGTAGCTTTAGCTGAGCACTGTGCAGAGGTCACACTAAATTAACTTGTAGCTTTAGCTGAACACTGTTCAGAGGACGCACTACACTAACTTGTAGCTTTAGCTGAACACTGTGCACTACACTAACTTGTAGCTTTAGCTGAACACTGTTCAGAGGACGCACTACACTAACTTGTAGCTTTAGCTGAACACTGTTCAGAGGACGCACTACACTAACTTGTAGCTTTAGCTGAACACTGTTCAGAGGACGCACTACACTAACTTGTAGCTTTAGCTGAACACTGTGCAGAGGACGCACTACACTAACTTGTAGCTTTAGCTGAACACTGTGAGGAGGACGCACTACACTAACTTGTAGCTTTAGCTAAACACTGTGAGGAGGACGCACTACACTAACTTGTAGCTTTAGCTGAACACTGTGCAGAGGTCGCACTACACTAACTTGTAGCTTTAGCTGAACACTGTTCAGAGGACACACTACACTAACTTGTAGTTTTAGCTGAACACTGTGAGGAGGACGCACTACACTAACTTGTAGCTTTAGCTGAACACTGTGAGGAGGACGCACTACACTAACTTGTAGCTTTAGCTGAACACTGTGCACTACACTAACCTGTAGCTTTAGCTGAACACTGTTCAGAGGACGCACTACACTAACTTGTAGCTTTAGCCGAACACTGTGCAGAGGTCACACTAAACTAACTTGTAGCTTTAGCTGAACACTGTTCAGAGGACGCACTACACTAACTTGTAGCTTTAGCTGAACACTGTGCAGAGGTCACACTAAACTAACTTGTAGTTTTAGCTGAACACTGTGAGGAGGACGCACTACACTCACTTGTAGATTTAGCTGAACACTGTTCAGAGGACGCACTACACTAACTTGTAGCTTTAGCTGAACACTGTGCAATACACTAACTTGTAGCTTTAGCTGAACACTGTTCAGAGGACGCACTACACTAACTTGTAACTTTAGCTGAACACTGTGCAGAGGTCACACTAAACTAACTTGTAGCTTTAGCTGAACACTGTGAGGAGGACTTACTACACTAACTTGTAGCTTTAGCTGAACACTGTGCAGAGGTCACACTAAACTAAATTGTAGCTTTAGCTGAACACTGTGAGGAGGACGCACTACACTGTACACTGTATTTACTACTGTAAATAGTCTAGCTGCCTGACTGTGGTACTAAAAGGATCAAAAGAACATCAGCAATTTTCTTCAGGTAGCTGTAAATACTGTAACAACACAAGCCTTCCTGTCAGTAGGAAGATAACAGGAACGGATCTAGCTAAACTGAATACAGTGTATATATATAGAGATATATACACAACACCTGGGATGCATATATATACACAATACACTGTAAGTGCAGCTAACTGACTGACTGTCCTGCCTAATCTATCTAACTTAAATCAAATGACACTGGGGGTCATTTACTAAGATGAATGCACTGCGCTGGTTCCAACCTTAATTGGTGCGCTGGATAGATGCTTAATCCAGCGTGTGAACCAGGGCACACACAGGAGTACCTGCACGCGAGAATGTTTCTAGCGCGATAGGACCGCACTGGTTCTCGGCGAGGTACATCTAGCGCTCGCTGCAATAGGAAAAAGACATCTTCCTATTAAGGCAGCGCGAGAAAAACCTGCATGGGTTCCCCCTTCGGGTGCATGCCAGGCTCTTCGGTCTGGTATGGATATTAAGGGGAACCCCTAAGCCGAAAAAACGGCATGGGGGTTCCCCCCAAATCCATACCAGACCGTTATCCGAGCACGCAGCCCGGCAGGTCAGGAAAGGGGGTGGGGACGAGCGAGCGCCCCCCCTCCTGAACCGTGCCAGGCCACATGCCCTCAACATGGGGGATGGGTACTTTGGGGAAGGGGGGCGCGCTGCAGCCCCCCCCACCCCAAAGCACCTTGTCCCCATGTTGATGAGGACAAGGGCCTCTTCCCGACAACCCTGGCCGTTGGTTGTCGGGGTCTGCGGGGGGGGGCTTATCGAAATCCGGGAGCCCCCTTTAATAAGCGGGCCCTCAGATCCCGGCCCCCCACCCTATGTGAATGAGTATGGGGTACATGGTACCCCTACCCATTCATCTAGGGAAAAAGTTTCAATAAAAAAAACACACTACACAGGTTTTTCAAGTAATTTATTAGACAGCTCCGGGGGGGTCCTCTTCCGGCTTCGGGGGTCTCTCCGGTTCTTCTCCGCTGTCTCCGGCCTTTGTTTCTGCTGGTCGACCTGTTCTCCGCGCTCTCCGTGTCTTCTGACGGGCTCCTCCACTATCTTCTGCTCTTTTGCCGCTCTTTTGCTAGCAGAGGAGCCCAGTCTGCTGCCTTCTTCCCTCTTCTCTTCTTCTGATGTTGACACGACGCTCTCTCCGGCTGGAATGCTCTCTGAGCGCTCCGCTCTGACTTATATAGGTGGTGTCCCCGCCCCGTTATGCCATCACAGTCCCTGGGCATGCTGGGACTGTGACGTTTTAGGGGGCGTGGTCACAGGGTGATGTTGACCACGCCTTCCTGGTTCTCGCGATGTTCAGCTGTGATTGATGCGCGCCCCTGCGGGCGCGTGCCGGCATGTTATCCTGCTGGACGTCATATGACGCCCAGTCAGGATAACAGAACCACTTCCCGGATGTCATTCTGCATACGGCGGGCGGGAAGTGGTTAAGGACGCGGCGGCCGGCTTCCCGGCCCCCTTCTTAGCAACCAGCTATATACAGCATAAAAAAAGAAATAAAAAAAACGCAAATCGTGGTAAAAACGCGGTACTTCCGTTTTGGATGCAGGTCCAGTGAAATCTATTACAAGCAAAACGCTGCATTTTGCGGGAAAAAAAGTCCCCGACCCTTTCCAAAAACGCAGAGGCACAAAAATGCATTGATGTGAACATGTTCCATAGGGACCCATGTTAAAAAATTCCCATGCATTTCTGCAAAATGCAAAATGCATCAAAAAATGCATTAGTGTGAATAGAGCCTAAGGCCCCTTTCACACTGGGGCGGTGGGGGCGTCTGCGGTAAAGCGGCACTATTTTTAGTACCGCTTTACTGTCATTTTAGCTGCGTTATTCGGCTTCTAGCGGGGCGATTGTAACCCCCCACGGGGCGGTTTTAACCCCTCTGCTAGCGGCCATAAAGGGGTTAAATCCGCCTGCAAAACGCCACTGGATCGACATTTTGTCGGCGGTATCACATCGCTGCCCCATTGATTTTAATGGGGAGGAGCAGTGAGTTCACCGCTCCAAAAAAGCTGCTAGCAGGACTTTTTGTGACGCCCTGCCAGCGCACCGCTCCAGTGTGAAAGCCCTCACTGGAGTGAATGGAGCCGCTTCTTTAGGGTGTTTTTCAGGCGCTATTTTTAGTGCCGTAGCACCTAAAAACGCCCCAGTGTGAAAGGGGCCTAAAAAAAGTCCTGCTAGCAGCATCTTTGGATCGGTGTATAAACCGCTCTTGCCCATTGAAATCAATGGGACAACGCGGCTATACCGCCGGCAAAACGCCGCTGCAGTAGTGTTTTGCGTGCGGATTTAACCCCTTTTTGGCCGCTAGCGGGGGTTAAAACCGCTAGCGGCCGAATACCGCAGGTAAAGCAGCGTGAAAAATGGCGCCGTTTTACCGCTGCCGCCCGCACTGCCCCAGTGTGAAAGGGGCCTAAGGCCCCCCTCACACGGACGGACCTTTCAGGTCCACCTCGGACCTGAACGGACACTCCATAGACCTCTATGGAGGGTCGGATGTCAGTGGTGACATGTACGCTGAGATACGACCCACTCCAATCCGAAAAAGTGTAACGGAGGAAAAAACAATTTTTTCCATCCATCTGCGGATCAGATCGGGTGACGACGGACTCTACGGTCCGTCATCATCCGATCCCCCATAGAGGAGAGCAGCACTCTGACAGGTCTGTCCCTGCACAGTGTGCAGAGACAGACCTGTCATCTGCCTGACCAGCGGGGATCGACGGAGCGATCCCCCGCTGAGCAGAGCGGGCTCCGTACACGGGGTACAAAGTCCCATCATGTGTATGAGGCTTAAACATCAGAAATTCAAGTTTTCATATCTTTAAAGGTCACCATACACTGGCCAATCAGTTAGATCTTCCATAAATTCCATTCAGTGCAAGAGCCTGTTTGGTTTTCTACAATTCGAAGTAATTCTTACAGGGCATCTTCCTATTACCGCTTTAGCCTAATGCTCTCTTTCCACTATTTCAACCCCAAAGTTGCGTGATTTCCAATGTGCTTTTTCGGCTTGTTTTCCACTATTGCAACTTGTCATGCCACTAGGGACTGAAAAGTTGCATCACAAGTTCTACCCCATGATTTACAATGAGTACCGTTCGTATGTGTGCGACTTCAAGTCACAGCAACTTCAAAGTAGTCCCTGCACTACTTTGGTCCCACTTTGATGCGACTTGAGGTCCATAGACCTCAAAAATACACAGGCATTGCTTCAAGTTTCGTCAAAAAGTTGCAGGAAACTCACGGCAAAAAACACGCAACTTTGGGCTTGCAATAGTGGAAACCGAGCCTTAGTGCCCTGTCATGCGACTAATTCAAAACATCTGAGAAAAAGTCGCACTGAAGTTGGAACAAAATAGTGCAAGACCTATTTTTGGAGTTGCACCAATTAGAACGGGGAACATTGAAATACATGTGTTTTGACTTGTCCTGCGACTTCACATGTGTCAAGTCGCACAACAACTCACAGTAGTGGAAAGAGAGCCTAAGGCCACTTGGGACTGAAAAGTTGCATCACAAGTTGTACCCCATGATTTACAATGGGTACCGTTCATATGTGTGCGACTTGCTTACGCACATGCCGTATACACAGCGGGCACACATCTTTATTACAGAAATCCATATTTGGCATGGAAATTAACCACTTGCTTACTGGGCACTTAAACCCCCCCACTGTGCAGACCAATTTTCAGCTTTCAGCGCTGATGCACTTTGAATGACAATTTCGCGGACATACTTAGCCAAATGTTTTTTTTTTTTTAACTTCCCACAAATAGAGCATTCTTTTGGTGGTATTTGATCACCTCTGTGGTTTTTTTATTTTGTTCCAAAAAAAAAAGAAAATACAGATTTTTAAAAATAATTTTGTATATTTTTGTATATTTTGATATTAAATTTTGCAAACAGGTAATTTGTCTCCTTCATTGATGTATGCTGATGAGGCGGCACTCATGGGCACTGATTGGTTACACTGATAGGCAGCACTGCTTGGGACCACTGGTGGGCATTGATAGGTGGCACTGGCAGGTGGTACTGGTGGGCACAGATGAGGCAGAATTGCCTCTTCGGGACCAATGTCCCTTGCGCCTAAGCCGGTGATCAGCTTTTATTTTTATCCTCATGCTGTCAGCGTGAGGAGAAAAAATAAACAATTACCGAGCTTTAGTTTACATCATGTGATCAGCCGTCATTGGCTGACAGCTAATCGCGTGGTAAGGGGCCGGGATGGGCCATGAATTCGATCTGTGATCACCTGAGTCTCAGTGAGTCCTGCAGGGAACACACGGAGACCCCGTCCTATGACAGCCTCCCAGAAATTCAGGTCCACGCTGTGACCGTCGTTTGGCTATAGCACAGACACCAAGTGGTTAATAGAAAAACAGATGCAGATTTCTAGGACTGGCCAAAAATAATGTTTAGAGTCAAAGGCAACTGATGACTTTCTATTAAAGGTCTAAATGGGCCATTAACATGCATCACAATTGAACTTAGGAATGTGTCTTTGCAAAGTTAAACTCATTAAAATCCTTTCTTATTTTTGCTTGGGGATAGACTGCAGAGGGATTAGAAGTTTTGGTGGAGGTCTACACCCCTGATAGGGTGAAGACACCTCCCAAATTTTGCCAATTTCTCATTCAAAATTCACTTCCTGTCACATAGCCAAACAGGAAGTGAGGGTAAAACCCTACCAATGTATGTCCTTGGGGACACACAGGTCCATCTAAATAGTTTCCCCATTCGGGAAATTGCACTCTAGCTTTTTGCCATGTACATCCCAAATTATTATGTATCTTGGGGTTTATTTACTAAAAGGTAAATCCACTTTGCACTACAAGTGCACTAATGCCGCGTACACACGAGCAGACTTTACGGCAGACTTTGCCCGGCGGACTTTTCGACGGACTTTACGACGGACTTTCTGGATGAACGGACTTGCCTACACACAATCCACCAAAGTCCGTCGAATTTGTGCGTGATGACGTACGACCGGACTAAAACAAGGAAGTTCATAGCCAGTAGCCAATAGCTGCCCTAACGTGGCTTTTTGTCCGTCGAACTAGCATACAGACGAGCGGACTTTTCGACCGGACTCGATTTCGACGGATTGATTTAAAACATGTTTCAAATCTAAGTCCGTCCAACTTTTGAGAAAACAAAGTCCGCTGGAGCCCACACACGATCGAATTGTCTGACGAAATCCAGTCCGCCGGGCAAAGTCTGCCGTAAAGTCCGCCCGTGTGTACGCGGCATTAGAAGTGCAGTTGCTGGAGATCCGAAGGGGACATGCAAGGAAAAGAAAAAACAGCATCTTTGCCTCTACATGATTGGATAAGAAAATCACCAGTGCTACCCCTCTGATTTTCATAAACTACACTTGTATTGCAGAAATAATTTGCCTTTAATAAACCCCAAAATACCTAATAATTTGGGGTGTACACAACAAAGTGCTAGAGTGCAATTTGCATAATAGGGGCATTAGTTAGATTGACCTGTGTGTCCCCAAGGAAAAATATTATTAGGGTTTTACTTTTACTTCCTGTTTGGCTATGTGACAGGAAGTGAAGCCAATTTTAAGAAAAAGGGACACAAAGCCCAACCTAAAAAAAAAAAAAAATTTCCCTCAAATGTCCACAATTAGAATGGGATTGTCTTCAGCTTGATTTTAGTTCAGTGCTTCTCAACCCTGTCCTCAAGTACCCCCCAACAGGCCATGTTTGCAGGTTTTCCTTCATCTTGCACAGGTGCTTTAAATCAAAGTCAATGGCTTTGTATTTTGGACAGCTATTTTAGATAAGATAAAATTTCCTAAACATGTCCTTTGGGGGGTGGGGGGGGACTGAGGCTGAAAACCACTGCTCAAAAAGAAAATTGAATACTTACCACTCTGAAATGTTACTTTCCTGGTCACTATCCATGGCAGCATATGCACAATCCATGCATGTGCATGGAGAGTGCCCCCCCTCCTGAACCGTACCAGGCCACATGCCCTCAACATTGGGAGGGTGCTTTGGGGTAGCCCCCCAAAACACCTTGTCCCCATGTTGATGGGGACAAGGGCCTCATCACCACAACCCTTGCCCAGTGGTTGTGGGGGTCTGCGGGCGGGGGGCTTATCCGAATCTGGAAGCCCCCTTTAACAAGGGGACCCCCAGATCGCGGCCCTACCCCCTGTGTGAAATAGTAAGGGGGTACCCCTACCATTTCACCAAAAAACTGTAAAAAATGTTAAAAAAGGCAAGAGATGGTTATTGACAATTCCTTTATTTAAATGCTTCTTCTTTCTTCTATCTTCTTTCTTCTATCTTCTATCTTCCTTCGGTTTCTTCCTCCATCTTCTTCCTCTTCTGGTTCTTCTAGTACTTCTGGTTCTTCCTCCGGTGTTCTCGTCCGGCATCTTCCTCCGCGGCATCTCCTTCCCTTCTTCTCCTCGGGCAGCTCCGCATCCATGATGGCATGGAGGAAGGCTCCCGCTGTGTGATGCTTCTCTCTTCATCTTCTTCTTTTCATCTTCTTGTGTTCATCTTCTTCTCTTCATCTTCTTGTCTTCATCTTCTTCTCTTCATCTTCTTTTCCGGCCGCTCCGCATCCATGCATAGAGGGAGGCTCCCGCTGTGTGACGCTTCTCCTCTTCTGACGGTTCTTAAATAACGGGGGGGGGACGGGGCCACCCGGTGACCCAGCCCCCCTCTGACGTACGGGGACTTGACGGGGACTTCCCTGTGGCGTTCCCCGTGACGTCAGAGGGGGGCAGGGTCACCGGGTGGCCCCGCCCCCTCGTTATTTAAGAACCGTCAGAAGAGGAGAAGCGTCACACAGCGGGAGCCTCCCTCCATGCATGGATGCGGAACGGCCCGAAAAGAAGATGAAGAGAAGAAGATGAAGACAAGAAGATGAAGAGAAGAAGATGAAGACAAGAAGATGAAGAGAAGAAGATGAAGAGAAGAGCGGGAGCCTTCCTTATTGCCATCGTGGATGCGGAGCGGCCCGAGGAGAAAAAGGGAAGGAGACACCGCAGAGGAAGATGCCGGACGAGAACACCGGAGGAAGAACCAGAAGTACTAGAAGAACCAGAAGAGGAAGAAGATGGAGGAAGAAACCGAAGGAAGATAGAAGATAGAAGAAAGAAGAAAGAAGAAGCATTTAAATAAAGGAGTTGTCAAAAACTGTCTCTTGTCATTTTTAACATTTTTGACAGTTTTTTGTGAAATAGTAGGGGTACTTTTGTACCCCCTTACCATTTCACACAGGGGGGAGGGCCGGGATCTGGGGGTCCCCTTGTTAAAGGGGGCTTCCAGATTCCGATAAGCCCCCCACCCGCAGACCCCCACAACCACTGGCCAGGGTTACCGGTGCAAATGCTTTGTAAATACGAAAATGTCATTTGCGCATCGGCGTGCATCGCAAGACCTGGCGCAAATGCTTCATAAATCAGCCCCACTGTCTCTCTCTCTGTCTATCTCTCTCTCAAGCCGGAACAAACTACACAAGGCCGCCCTGCAGGCGGCCTCATATGGTGTGGGGCGTGTTCTAAACCCCCTGAGCCATAATTGGCCAAAGGCACCCTGCCTTTGGCCAATTACAGCTCTCTCTACAGACGACGCTGTGATTGGCCAAGCATACGGGTCATAGTGCATGGTTGGCCAATCATCAGCCAGCAATGCACTGCGATGCCGCAGTGAATTATGGGCCGTGACGCGCCACACGAATTTGGCACGAACGGCCCATATCATTCGCAATTCGGTGAACGATCGAACAGCCGATGTTCAAGACGAACATGGGTTCGACTCGAACACGAAGCTTATCCCTAGCCAGCAGTTAAGACTCTAACCACTTCAGCCCCGGACCATTATGCTGCCTAAGGACCAGAGGACTTTTTCCAATTTGGCACTGCGTCGCTTTAACTGCTAATTGCGCGGTCATGCAATGCTGTACCCAAACGAAATGTGCGTCCTTTTCTTCCCACAAATAGAGCTTTCTTTTGATGGTATTTGATCACCTCTGCCGTTTTTATTTTTTGCGCTATAAACGGAAAAAGACCGAAAATTTTGAAAAAAAATGATATTTTCTACTGTTTGTTATAAAAAAAGTCCAATAAACTCAATTTTAGTCATACATTTAGGCCAAAATGCATTTGGCCACATGTCTTTGGTAAAAAAAAAAGTCAATAAGCGTATATTTATTGGTTTGCGCAAAAGTTATAGCGTCTACAAACTAGGGTACATTTTCTGGAATTTACACAGCTTTTAGTTTATGACTGCCTATGTCATTTCTTGAGGTGCTAAAATGGCAGAGCAGTACAACCCCCCCCCCCCAAATGACCCCATTTTGGAAAGTAGACACCCCAAGGAAATTGCTGAGAGGCATGTTGAACCTATTGAATATTTATTTTTTTTTGTCCCAAGTGATTGAATAATGACAAAAAAAAAAATATTTACAGAAAGTTGTCACTAAATGATATATTGCTCACACAGGCCATGGGCCTATGTGGAATTGCACCCCAAAATACATTCAGCTGCTTCTCCTGAGTAAGGGGATACCACATGTGTGGGACTGTTTGGGAGCCTAGCTGCGTACGGGGCCCCAAAAACCAATCACCGCCTGGTTTTAAAAGGGTGTAAATTTTTGATTTCACTCCTCACTACCTATCACAGTTTTGAAGGCCATAAAATGCCCAGATGGCACAAACCCCCCCAAATTACCCCATTTTGGAAAGTAGACACCCCAAGCTATTTGCTGAGAGGCATGTTGAGTCCATGGAATATTTTATATTTTGACACAAGTTGCGGGAATGTGACAAATATTTTTTTTTTTTTTTTGCACAAAGTTGTCACTAAATGATATATTGCTCACACAGGCCATGGGCATATGTGGAATTGCACCCCAAAATACATTTAGCTGCTTCTCTTGAGTATGGAGATACCACATGTGTGGGACTTTTTGGGAGCCTAGCCGCGTATGGGGCCCCGAAAACCAATCACCACCTTCAGGATGGTGCAATTGCGGTTTACATTTGACGCCAGACCGACGCTTGCGTTCGCCTTTGTGCGAGAGCAGGGGGGGACAGGGGTGCTTTTTTTTTTTTTTTCTTTATTATTTTTTTGCTTTTTTATCTTATTTTTAAACTGTTCCTTTCATTTTTTTTTTAATCATTTTTATTGTTATCTCAGGGAATGTAAATATCCCCTATGATAGCAATAGGTAGTGACAGGTACTCTTTTTTGAAAAAATTGGGGTCTATTAGACCCTAGATCTCTCCTCTGCCCTCAAAGCATCTGACCACACCAAGATCGGTGTGATAAAATGCTTTCCCAATTTCCCAATGGCGCCTTTTACATCCGGCGAAATCTAAGTCATGAAATGCTCGTAGCTTCCGGTTTCTTAGGCCATAGAGATGTTTGGAGCCACTCTGGTCTCTGATCAGCTCTATGGTCAGCTGGATTTTCAGGTTCCCTGTTGAGACAGGAGAGCCAGAGAAAAACACGGAAGACGGTGGGGGGGGGGGCATTCCCTCCCACTGCTTGTAAAAGCAGTCTAGAGGCTAATTAGTAGCTAGGATTGCTTTTACATGAAAGCCGACCACTGGCTGAAAAGAATGATACCAAGATGATACCTAAACCTGCCGGCATCATTCTGGTATAACCACTCAAAGTCGTGAATGGCATACCTGAAGACAAAAAAATGGTTAACAATAAAACACAGTAAACGGTAAAGTATAAAAAATTGCATACCTGAAAAGCAAATGTGATAAAACATAATAACAATAAAACATTGCAGAATAGAATACAGTAAAAAAGAGCAGAACAATAGAGAGAGAATAGAGAGAGAGAGAGAGAACAATAAAACGACAACTATTTTTTTTTATTTTATATATATATATATATATTTTTTTTTTTACACTTTTTTTGTAACTAACTTTTATAACTGTAACCGGTTCCAGGTTCGGGTCTCTCAAAATGTGATGGCATCTTGGGAGACCCTGTGAAAGTGCGCCTAGTCTGTGCAATGCTGTACCCTACGCTAATACTCAACTAGTGTATGCAAAAACCAGGATTGTCAGTACAGGAGGGACAATAATAGCGGATGTCACGCCTATATCCGCGCTTGCTGCAGACACAACATCTTTTTTGGGGGGGTTCGTTGGGTAGGGGTACTCGGGAGGACATAAAGAAAATGCCTCTCATGCAGCCGACTGCATTTGGTTGGGGATGTGAATGGGGGAAGTACCAGCACTGCAGAAGTGGTGGGTTCCCAATTATTAGGATTGGCGAATGCAGCAGGAAGGGCATTATGGGCACGACGGGCCTGTTTGTCTTCTTCTTGGTGGCAGCGGGGCACTACTTGTGCTTGCCACCTCACCAGCTTGAACTGCACTTATGGGACTCGCCACGTCACCAAATGTTACTGCAGTGCTGGTTTGACTACGACCGGGGTGTACTAGGCCACTGGTGCTTGCCAGTTCACCAAAACGCTACCAAAAAAACTGTTAGCGATCGCAGGGATCAGGCCTGACTCTGCGAACGCTGCAGTTATGCGTTTAGTGTTTTGTAAGTGACAGTGATCGATCGATACTGCACTTGGGTGGGCTGGGCTGGGCCGGGCGGAGGGGCAAAACGCAGGTGCTAGCAGTTATCTGGGCTGATCCCGCTAACACTGCGTTTTTGGGAACCCTAAACTGCTGGGGACGCTAGTATAGATCTGATCGGATCAGATATTATACCACTAAGGGAGGCGTATGCTGCGTGCGTGGGTGTTAGCAGTACTGGCGCTAATCTGATGCTGCCTGGGGCGACGCATATCACCGCCGGGCGATCAGGGGGCTAAACCTTTATTCGGTAATAAACGGCGGGTGCCCTGACACTATAAAAAATAAACGAACTAACCAGCGTCACCCGTAACGGTTATACGGTGATCAGTGGTGAAAGGGTTAACTAGGGGGCAATCAAGGGGTTAAAACATTTATTAGGTAGTATATGGGGGTCCCTTTTGCTATAAAACGCTGACGGCGAACCTAAATATTTACATCCCTAACTAGCGTCACCAGCGACACTAATACAGCGATCAGAAAAATGATCGCTTAGTGACACTGGACAGTAACTGTCACAAACTGACACCATGCAGTAATAAAAAAAAAAAAAAACCTGCTTGGTGTCAGTATGACGGGGGGGGGGGGGGGTGATTGGGGGGTGATCGGGGGGCGATCGGGGGGGGATCGGGGGTGTAAAGTGTGCCTGGCATGTTCTATTGTGTGTGTGTTTGGTGCACTCACAGTGAAGTCTTCTCTCCTCGGCGCCGGAACGGAAACTGCCGAGCCGAGGAGAGATGACATCACATCCCCTGCCTGTGTGTACTACACACAGGAAGGGGAGGATTCTCATTGGCTGGGAGCGATCGCGAGGGGGGGGGGGCCACAATCGGATGGCCTCCCCCTCATCACTGAACGCTCCCAGACCAAAGGCGACCGCCGCTGGCACCGCGGGAAGGCAAGGATGTATATATATTTATGTCCTTTTGCCTGCCCGTGCTGCTCTGAGGACGTATATCCTCGTCCGGCGGTCGTCAAGTGGTTAATGGCTGTGTGTTGAGCTATTTTGAACGGACAGCAAATTTACACTGTTATACAAGCTGTACACTCACTACTTTACATTGTAGCAAAGTGTCATTTCTTCAGTTTTGTCACATTAAAAGATATAATAAAATATTTACAAAAATGTAAAGGGTGTACTCACTTTTGTGAGATACTGTATATACAGTGGGGACGGAACGTATTCAGACCCACTTAAATTCCTCCCTCTTTGTTATATTGCAGCCAATTGCTAAAATCATTTAAGTTCATTTTTTTCCTCATTAATGTACACACAGCACCCCATATTGACAGAAAAACACAGAATTGTTGACATTTTTGCAGATTTATTAAAAAAGAAAAACTGAAATATCACATGGCCCTAAGTATTCAGACCCTTTGCTGTGACACTCATATATTTAACTCAGGTGCTGTCCATTTCTTCTGATCATCCCTGAGATGGTTCTACACCTTCATTTGAGTCCAGCTTTGTTTGATTATACTGATTGGACTTGATTAGGAAAGCCACACACCTGTCTATATAAGACCTTATAGCTCACAGTGCATGTCAGAGCAAATGAGAATCATGAGGTCAAAGGAACTGCCTGAAGAGCTCAGAGACAGAATTGTGGCAAAGCACAGATCTGGCCAAGGTTACAAAAAAATTTCTGCTGTACTTAAGGTTCCTAAGAGCACAGTGGCCTCCATAATCCTTAAATGGAAGACATTTGGGACAACCAGAACCCTTCCTAGAGCTGGCCATCTGGCCAAACTGAGCTATCAGGGGAGAAGAGCCTTGGCGAGAGAGGTAAAGAAGAACCCAAAGATCACTGTGGCTAAGCTCCAGAGATGCAGTCGGAAGATGGGAGAAAGTTGTAGGAAGTCAACCATCACTGCAGCCCTCCACCAGTCAGGGCTTTATGGCAGAATGGCCCGACAGAAGCCTCTACTCAGTGCAAGACACATGAAAGCCCACATGGAGTTTGCTAAAAAAACACCTGAAGGACTCCAAGATGGTGAGAAATAAGATTCTCTGGTCTGATGAGACCAAGATAGAACTTTTTGGCCTTAATTTTAAGCGGTATGTGTGGAGAAAACCAGGCACCGCTCATCACCTGTCCAATACAGTCCCAACAGTGAAGCATGGTGGTGGCAGCATCATGCTGTGGGGGTGATTTTCAGCTGCAGGGACAGGACGACTGGTTGCAATCAAGGAAAAGATGAATGCGGCCAAGTATATATCTTGGACAAAAACCTTCTCCAGAGTGCTCAGGACCTCAGACTGGGCCGAAGGTTTACCTTCCAACAAGACAATGACCCTAAGCACACAGCTAAAATAATGAAGGAGTGGCTTCACAACAACTCTGTGACTGTTCTTGAATGGCCCAGCCAGAGCCCTGACTTAAACCCAATTGAGCATCTCTGGAGAGACCTAAAAATGGCCGTCCACCAACGTTTACCATCCAACCTGACAGAACTGGAGAGGATCTGCAGGGAGGAATGGCAGAGGATCCCCAAATCCAGGTGTGAAAAACTTGTTGCATCTTTTCCAAAAAGACTCATGGCTGTATTAGATCAAAAGGGGGCTTCTACTAAATACTGAGCAAAGGGTCTGAATACTTAGGACCATGTGATATTTCAGTTTTTCTTTTTTAATAAATCAGCAAAAATGTCAAAAATTCAGTGTTTTTCTGGGGTGCTGTGTGTACATTAACCAGTTCAATACAGGGCATTTTCACCCCCTTCCTTCCCAGACCAATTTTTAGTTTTCAGCGCTGTCACACTTTAAACGACAATTGCGCGGTCGTGCGACGTTGTACCCAAACAAAATTGACGTCTTTTTTTTCTCCACAAATAGAGCTTTCTTTTGGTGGTATTTGATCACCTCTGCGGTTTTTATTTTTTGCGCTATAAACAAAAGAAGAGCGACAATTTTGAAAGAAACACAATATTTTTTACTTTTTGCTATAATAAATTATCCCAATTTTTTTTAAAAAAACCTAATTTTTCCCTCAGTTTCGGCCGATACGTATTCTTCTACATATTTTTGGTAAAAAAAATCGCAATAAGCGTATATTGATTGGTTTGCGCAAAAGTAATAGCGTCTACAAAATACGGGATAGATTTATGGCATTTTTAAAAAAAAAAAATTTTATTTATTTATTTTTTGCTAGTAATGGCGGCGATCGCGATATTTTTTGGTGACTGCGACATTATGGCGGACACATCGGACACTTTTGACACATTTTTGGGACCATTCACATTTATACAGCGATCAATGCTATAAAATTGCATTGATTACTGTGTAAATGTGACAGGCAGTGAAGGGGTTAACCACTAGGGGGCGGGGAGGGGTTAAAGGGGTTGTAAAGGTGTTTTTTTTTTTTTTTAAAAATAACAAACATGTCATACTTACCTTCACTGTGCAGCTCGTTCTGCACAGAGTGGCCCCGAACCTGGTCTTCTGGGGTCCCTCGGCGGCTGTCTCAGCTCCTCCCCGCAAGCATTTACCACCTTCATGCGAGCTCTCTCGCACGGTGGTGAGTGCTTGCGGGCGCGCTCCTGTGATACAGCCGGCGGCTATAGCCGCTCGCTGTATCACTCGGCCCCGCCCCCCGGCGCGCCGCGTCATCGGATGTGATTGACAGCAGCGCGAGCCAATGGCTGCGCTGCTTTCAATCCATCCACTGTAGCCAATCAGCGGCCAGGGTGAGCGGAGGAACAGATGTCGGGAACGCGAAGCTGACTTTCGAGGCGTCAGGTAAGTAAAACGGGGGGGCTGGGGGCGGCGGTTCTGTCAGAAGTTTTTTCACCTTAATGCATAGAATGCATTAAGGTGAAAAAACTTTTACCTTTACAACCCCTTTAAATGTGTTTCCTAGGGAATGCTTCTAACTGTAAGGGGCGGGGACGAACAAGGGGAGGAGACCGATCAGTGTTCCGCTGTTCTGGGAACACAGATCGCTCTCCTCTGAGCTGACAGGACGTGGATCTGTTTGTTTACACACACAGATCCAGGGTCCGGCCCGGGTAACAGGCAATCGCGGGTGCCCGGCGGGCATCGCGGCCACCGGGCACACGCACCGGGTCCCGAGCAATGCGGCGGGCGCGCGCCCCCTAGACGGCTGGGAACCCGAGGCTGTCATATGACGTCCACCCAGGATGGGAGATCCCATCTGTGGACGTCATATTACTATACGCGGGTACTGAAGTGGTTAATGAGGAAAAAATTAACTCAAATGATTTTAGGAAATGGCTGCAATATAAGAATGAGTGAAAAATGTAAGGGGGTCTGAATACTTTCCGTCCCCACTGTATAATCTCATATAATACACTCTAACTTCTGTTTCAAGATAAAGCAGTGTTGTTTCTTCCTCTTATATAGTGGCCAAAGAAACCTGCTTATACTGTATACCCCCAGTCACTGAATGATATTTGTGACTATTGTCTTTCAAATAATACACTATAATGTTTATTTTAACATAAAACCAGCCTTGTCTCCCCCTATTATATTGTGGCCTAGCCAAGCTGCTTATATACTGTGCAGCCACTGAACAATATGTGTGGCTTTTGTCTTCCAGATAAAACACACTAATTTTATTGTAAGATAAAGTCTGCCTGATCCCTTTCTATTGGATGCCCATTAAAGTGCCCTTAACCACTTCAGCCCCGGAAGATTTTATCCCTTTCCTGACCAGAGCACTTTTTGCGATTTGGCACTGCGTCGCTTTAACTGACAATTCCGCAGTAGTGCGACGTTGTACCCAAACAAAATTGACGTCCTTTCTTTCCCACAAATAGAGCTTTCTTTTGGTGGTATTTGATCACCTCTACAGTTTTTATTTTTTGCGCTATAAACAAAAAAAGAGCGACAATTTTGAAAAAAAAGCAATATTTTTTACTTTTTGCTATAATAAATATCCCCCAAAAATATATAAAAAACCTTTTTTTTTCTCAGTTTAGGCCGATATGTATTCTTCTACATATTTTTGGTAAAAAAAATCGCAATAAGTGTATATTGATTGGTTTGCGCAAAAGTTATAGCGTCTATAAAATAGGGGATAGTTTTATGGCATTTTTATTATTTTTTTTTTTTTATCAGTAATGGCGGCAATCTATTTTTTATCGTGACTGCGACATTATGGTGGACACATCAGACACTTTTTGGCACTATTTTGGGACCTTTGTCATTTATACAGCGATCAGTGCTATAAAAATGCACTGATTACGGTGTAAATGACACTGGCAGGGAAGGGGTTAAACACTAGGGGACGATCAAGGGGTTAAGTGTGTCCTAGGGAGTGATTCTAACTGTGGGGGGGATGGGCTACCTAGGACATGACAGCAATCACTGCTCCCAATGGCAGGGAGCAGTGGATCTCTGTCATGTCACAAGGTAGAACGGGGAAATGCCTTGTTAACATAGGCATCTCCCCGTTCTACCTCTCCCTACCGCAATCGCGGGTCGCCGGAGAACATCGCGTTCCTGGGACCCGCGGGCACGCTCCCGTGGCGTGCGGCGGCGGCATGCACCCAAAAGGCGGCAAATTTAAAGGGACGTACCTGACGCCCATTTGCCTGCCTGTGCCATTCTGCTGATGTATATGTGTGTGCGTCTGTTGGCAAGCGGTTAAAGGATAAGTGTAGTTTCAAACAACGTACACATATTCTTTTTCTCTAAAATGTTAACAAACAAAAAAGAAAAAAAAAAAAAAAAAAAAAAAAAAAAATATATATATATATATATATATATATATATATATATATATATATATATATATGTCATAAAACATATTAGCTATTGTACACTGTTCAAAGAGATCAAAAGTACAGGGTCAGTTGGGGTTAGAGAGTGAAAAACAAGGCAGAAAGAGATAGTTACATAGTTACATAGTAGGTGAGGTTGAAAAAAGACACACGTCCATCAAGTCCAACCTATGTGTGTGATTATGTGTCAGTATTACATTACATATCCCTGTATGTTGCGGTCATTTAGGTGATTATCTAATAGTTTCTTGAAGCTATCAATGCTCCCCGCTGAGACCACCGCCTGTGGAAGGGAATTCCACATCCTTGCCGCTCTTACAGTAAAGAACCCTCTACGTAGTTTAAGGTTAAACCTCTTTTCTTCTAATTGTAATTAGTGGCCCCGAGTCTTATTAAACTCTCTTCTGCAAAAAAGTTTTATTCCTATTGTGGTGTCACCAGTACAGTATTTGTAAATTGAAATCATATCCCCTCTCAAGCGTCTCTTCTCCAGAGAGAATAAGTTCAGCGCTCGCGACCTTTCCTCATAACTAAGATCCTCCAGACCCTTTATTAGCTTTGTTGCCCTTCTTTGTACTCGCTCCATTTCCAGTACATCCTTCCTGAGGACTGGTGCCCAGAACTGGACAGCATACTCCAGGTGCGGCCGGACCAGAGTCTTGTAGAGCGGGAGAATTATCGTTTTATCTCTGGAGTTGATCCCCCTTTTAATGCATGCCAATATTCTGTTTGCTTTATTAGCAGCAGCTTGGCATTGCCTGCCATTGCTGAGCCTATCATCTACTAGGACCCCCAGGTCCTTTTCCATCCTAGATTCCCCCAGAGGTTCTCCCCCCAGTGTATAGATTGCATTCATATTTTTGAAAACCCAAATGCATTATTTTACATTTTTCTACATTGAACCTCATTTGCCATGTAGTCGCCCACCCCATTAATTTGTTCAGGTCTTTTTGCAAGATTTCCACATCCTGCGGAGAAGTTATTGTCCTGCTTAGCTTAGTATCGTCTGCAAATACAGAGATTGAACTGTTTATCCCATCCTCCAGATCGTTTATAAACAAATTAAATAGGATTGGTCCCAGCACAGAACCCTGGGGAACCCCACTACCCACCCCTGACCATTCTGAGTATTCCCCATTTATCACCACCCTCTGAACACGCCCTTGTAGCCAGGTTTCAATCCATGTACTCACCTTATGGTCCATGCCAACGGACCTTATTTTGTACAGTAAACGTTTATGGGGAACTGTGTCAAATGCTTTTGCAAAATCCAGATACACCACGTCTACGGGCCTTCCTTTATCTAGATGGCAATTCACTTCCTCATAGAAGCTTAATAGATTGATTTGGCAAGAACGATTCTTCATGAATCCATGCTGATTACTGCTAATGATATCGTTCTTATTACTAAAATCTTGTATATAGTCCCTTATCATCCCCTCCAAGAGTTTACATACTATTGATGTTAGGCTAACTGGTCTGTAATTCCCAGGGATGTTTTTTGGGCCCTTTTAAATATTGGTGCTACATTGGCTTTTCTCCAATCAGCTGGTACCATTCCAGTCAATAGACTGTCTGTAAAAATTAGGAACAACGGTCTGGCAATCACCTGACTGAGTTCCCTAAGTACCCTCGGATGCAAGCCATCTGGTCCCGGTGATTTATTAATGTTAAGTTTCTCAAGTCTAATTTTAATTCCGTCCTCTGTTAACCATGGAGGTGCTTCCTGTGTTGTGTCATGAGGATAAACACTGCAGTTTTGGTTACTGAAGCCCCCCGATTCACTCGTGAAGACTGAGGAGAGGAATAAATTCAATACCTTTGCCATCTCCCCATCCTTTGTAACCAGATGTCCTTCCTCATTCTTTATGGGGCCAATATGGTCTGTCCTCCCTTTTTTACTGTTTACATACTTAAAGAATTTCTTGGGATTTTTTTTGCTCTCCTCCGCTATGTGTCTTTCATGTTCTATCTTAGCCGTCCTAATTGCACCCTTACATTTCTTATTGCATTCTTTATAAAGTCTGAATGCTGAGGATGATCCCTCAACCCTGTATTTTTTGAAGGCCTTCTCCTTTGCTTTTATATGCATTTTTACATTGGAGTTAAGCCATCCAGGATTTTTGTTCGCTCTTTTAAATTTATTACCCAATGGGATACATTGGCTAATGCCCTTATTTAATATGCTCTTAAAGCAAACCCATCTCTCCTCCGTATTCTTTGTTCCCAATATTTTATCCCAATTTATGCGTTTTAGCAAGGTTTGTAGTTTAGGGAAGTTGGCTCTTTTGAAATTCAGTGTCTTTGTATTCCCTTTATGTTTCCTATTTGTGTGATTTATACTGAAACTAATTGACCTGTGATCACTGTTACCTAAATTGCCCCGTATTTCCACATCTGTGATCAGGTCTGTATTGTTGGTAATCAGTACATCCAGTAATGTTTTATTTCTAGTTGGTGCGTCTACCATCTGACCCATAAAATTGTCCTGCAAGACATTAAGGAACTGGCGAGCCTTAAATGAATGCGCGGTTCCCTCCGCCCAGTCTATGTCTGGATAATTAAAATCCCCCATTGTGATAACACTTCCCATCCTTGCTGCTAATCCAATTTGTGATAGGAGATCCGTCTCCACATCCTCCCTCAGGTTAGGGGGCCTATAGCATACTCCCAGTATTATTTTCCCCTTAGCTTCATACCTTTGGAGCTCTACCCATAAGGATTCCACCTCCTCTCTAGCTCCCTCAGTGATGTCATCTCTCACATTCGCTTGTACATTATTCTTGATATATAGGCATACCCCTCCCCCTTTTTTACCCTCTCTATCCTTGCGGTATAGGGTATACCCTTGAATGTTTGCCAGCCAGTCATGAGAGCTGTTGAACCAGGTCTCTGAAATTCCCACAAAATCCAAATCCTCCTTGTACAACAGTATCTCTAGATGGGTGGTTTGCTATCTGTAACTGAAGAGGCACTAGTGGAGTGGTGATAAGATCTTTTCCATGACAGGGGAAGCATTTTCAGTTGGGCACACTGACTAGCAGGTGGCCCTGGAACCTGTAGGGACCCATCTGAAAAGCTGCAGTAAGAAGTGCCAATGAGGGATGCACAGAATATTTGGGAAAGAATATTGCTCTGCCATAGTGTGATTACTACAGAAATAAAAAACTCTCTTGACATGAAATTCTTTGTTTTTTGGTCTCATTAGTATCAATAAGTGTGATGCAACATTGGGTGGATTTTTTTGGTTTGGTCTCACTTATGGAAAGGAATGGGGTGCTCCATGGCCTCCTGTGTTATTGTGCTTGTTTATTGGACTAATTTTTCCCCCACCTATCTGCAGACCTTTGGCACTTCTTTTAGCACCTGCAGATAGGGAAGCAAGGTGTATCTGTATAAATTGCTTTAATTCACCATAAGGGTGTGAAAATATGTTAAAGGATAACTCCATATGAGGTATGTTGATTTATGCGCTATTGGGCTGGATAACGGCCACAGTATACTGGGAAAACATACTGTGTAATAATTAATTATGTGTATGTGTTTCTTTTTAAAGGACACACTATTAGACGCACATACTGTACATCCTTGATAAAGTGGATGCTGTTCCACGAAACTTGTTGAATGAATAACGAGATGTGCATAATTATATACAGTATATCTATTGATGTATATTTTGGACACCATTTATTTGGATATCAATTACTTTGCTATTGATCATCATAATGTAAGATATTGATAAGTATACTAAGAGTCCTTATATTTGTAGGACACTGTGTACATATTTAAAGGACCCTTTCCTTTTTTATGATAGCTCTAGTTTGTTAAATGTTGAGGTTTATGTACAAATAAAGATTTATAAGTTGTTATAAAATATGGTTTATATGACTTCATTTTCCACCTAAATATCAATTTTCCCTTCTGTTTTTTGAATTACCGTATATGACCATTATCCATAATCATCATTTGGGTTAACACTTGTCCTATATTTTACTGGTTTGTCCAATAAAATGGGACCTGCTGCCAACATTATTGAGAAGAAAGATATCTAAAGCAGAATTATTTCCCAGAAAAGATAATGACCTTAATCATAATTTGATGATAGCTCATGATTGGGTTGGAGTTCTAAATGAATACAATTTGTATACAGATCTAGCTGTGCAATGGTTTGTTCAGTCTAGGCAGGTATATAATATACAGTATGTAATGAAGGGCAAGTAATTTTTTTTTTGTTTCTGTGCAATTACTGTGAATACAGATCCATGGCCACATAAAACACACAAGCCCAATGCTTTCGGTTCTGCAATTGTGCAATACTGGACTGACAGCAGCATTTTCTATAGGACTGCGGCTTGCTAGGAGGAGGAAGGTGATTTCTGAGGAAAAAGTCCCTGGCCCAGAGCCAAAGAATAAGTATCATAAACAGATCATATTTCCAGCCAAGCCACGGGCAGATTGATTCCGGGAACCAATTAAGGATTTCATCTCTCCGAGGTCACTTGTTGCTGGGTAAAGCATCGCAGCACAGAGACAATTTCAGGTTTTCTGCACAATAGTGTCTATAAATTTCATTAAATTACATAGGAGGACCCATTTGTAAAAGCCAATGCTTACCAAGTATCCAAAGTTTATCCACATAGAAACATAGAAGCGTGACAGCAGAAAAAAGACCAAGTTGGTCCATAAAGTCATTTTTATTTCTATATATACATATACACGATATTGCCAACAGTATTGGGGCACCTTCCTTTACAAGCACATGAACGTTAATGGCATCCCAGTCTAATGCCCCGTACACACGGTCGGATTTTCCGACGGAAAATGTGTGATAGGACCTTGTCGGAAATTCCGACCGTGTGTAGGCTCCATCACACATTTTCCATCGGATTTTCCGACACACGAAGTTTGAGAGCAGGCTATAAAATTTTCCGACAACAAAATCCGTTGTCGGAATTTCCGATCGTGTGTACACAAATCCGAAGCACAAAGTGCCAGGCATGCTCAGAATAAATAAAGAGATGAAGGCTACTGCCCCGTTTATAGTCCCGACGTACATCACCGCGTTCAGAATGACCGGATTTTCCGACAACTTTGTGTGACCGTGTGTATGCAAGACAAGTTTGAGCCAACATCCGTCTGAAAAAATCCTAGGATTTTGTTGTCGGAATGTACGATCAATGTCCGACCGTGTGTATGGGCATTAGTCCGTAGGGTTCAATATTGAGTTGGCCCTCCCTTTGTAGCTATAACAGCTTCTACTCTTCTGGGAAGGCTGTCCACAAGGTTTAGGAGTGTGTCTATGGGTATGTTTAACCATTCTTCCAGAAGCGCATTTGTGAGGTCAGGCACTGATGTGAACGAGAAGGCTTAGCTCACAATTTCCACTCTAATTCATCCCAAAGGTGTTCTATCGAGTTAAGGTTAAGACTCTGAGCAGGCCAGTCAAGTTCCTTCACTCCAGACTCGCTCATCCATGCCTTTATGGACCTTGCTTTGGGATGCATTAAAGTGGAGACTGCGAGCCAGACTTTCTTGTCCACATCAGTGCCTGACCTCACAAATGCGCTTCTGGAAAAATGGTCAAACATTCCCATAGACACACTTCTAAACCTTGAGGGCAGCCTTCCCAGAAGAGTTGAAGCCGTTATAGCTGCAAAGGATGTGCCAACTCAACATTGAACCCTATGGACTAAAACTGGGATGCCATTAAAGTTCATGTGGGTGTAAAGGCAGGCGTCACAATACTTTTGGTAAGATAGTGTGTGTGTGTGTATATATATATATACACACACACACACACACACACACACACACACATATATATATATATATATATATATATATATATATATATATATATATATATAAAAACATGAATACCTCTTTTTTTTTTTTCCACATTTCATAATTCTGTATTCATGTTTTCCAATCAATCCCTTGTGGTATTACAGTTAGGCTTTATGCATATGGCCATACAGGGGCTGTACAGCATGCAGAGCCTGAATAATTAAATCACCAGGACCTGCTGTCGGACCTGCTGTCACTATGAACAGCTGCCCATTGGCATGCATTAGAAGGGGGAGTGTACCCGGTAAGCGTATGCTACATTTGGACTATCTGTGTTTGAAGCATATGTCAGCGCACATGCTGATGCTGATGCTTTATTCAACTCTCATCGCACAGCCAGCCCTTCTAATGCATTTTAATGGGCAACTGTTCGCAGCAGCTGCAGGTCATGGGGATGTCAATATGCAGGCCCTGTACAGGCATATAGAACATATACGAAGCATTAAACACATACTTCATAGTTATTCTTAAAAACAAACAAAACTTCAATAATTGATTTTACATTACCAACTAGAAGTACCCTCTTAATCCGAAATACCACCTCAACTGGGGTTCACATGTAATTTTCTGAGAATATATTTTTATTGTAATTTTTACATATACCCAGAGACATAGGGACATAGAAAACATAGGATGTGTGTGCACTGGATGTTCCATGCAACAGTTTCCTCTATGAATATGGAAGACAAAATCCTCATTTGCATTGGCTCCTTGGGGTCAATCCACAAAAATCTTTGAAGTCACCGATGGACCGAAGCTGCGGTGGAGTTGTAAAACTTCCATCCCAAAACATATTGGCATGTGCAGTTATATGAATGATTATTGACCAACAGGAAACGTTCACTCGAACATACCTGGGACACAATATTTGGCTGGTTTCTAAATATCCTCAAAATATCCTCGCTCAGGAGAATGCATTTAAGTTACTCTCTAGTTGGTATATGTCTCCTGATCGCATATCCTGGTTTGTCCCTAATACGTCTCCAATGAGCTCTTGAGGTTGTAGAGAACAGGGTACCTTTCTCCACATTTGGTGGACTTGCCCTAAGGTGATCTGATTCTGGACTCAAGTGTACACCTTGATAAGAACTGTGCTGAACATGCCCTTAGTGTGTAATCCTTGGGAGGCTCTGCTACATAAGCCTATAGTGGCTTTGTCTAAACACCAGTGGAAGTGGGTGGGCTTTGTCTTCCTGTCAGACGCTGGCCAAGGTCTGGTGTGAGCAGTATCTTCATTTAACGGAGGTCAAACAACGACTCATGGGGACTATGCACGAGAAGCGCACCTCCATTCTGAACATCTAGCATGCTCAATATCTGAAGGTTTGGGAACTGTGGATCATATATAATAACAATCTGAACCTGGACCGCTCTTTGTATTTGACTTGATGATTCTGAAGCAGTTCTCAGCTGTGGATGTATGGTTGCATCCTGCGGGACCCCCTTCTCCCCTTATTCCTAATTTTCTCTCTTTTCTTCTCATTACATGCTGTATTCTTATTTTTGGGCCTTAAAGAGGAAGTAAACCCTGATGGGTGTTACTTCCTCTTTGTTTCCCTGCAAAGGTAAAGCATAATGGGCTACTATGCATCGCATAGTAACCCATTATGTGACACTTACCTTCAGGAGAAGCCCGTGATGTCCCCGTCTTCCTCGCTAGTAGCGAGCGTTCATTCTTCACCCCTCTTCCTTCTGGGGCCACGAACTCCGGCTCTGTGACTGGCCAGAGTCGCGTGACGTCACTCCCACGCATGAGCGTGGGAGCCGCCTTTAACGGCATGACCCGAGCTAGAAACGGCATAGCATGCCCTTTCTAACTCCGGCGCATGCGCAGAAGAAATCGCCCTGCGGCAATTTGCAAATATCTCCCAGACCGTGCAGGTCTGGGAGATATTTCAAGCACCTACAGGTAAGCCTTAATCTAGGCTTACCTGTAGGTTAAAGTGGTTGTAAAGGGTTTACAACCACTTTAATGGGCTTTTTTCTTGCTGGCTCACATGTGGTGTCTGGATCACCTCCTCCCTAAGGTTGTAGGTGGTGCTGATCACACATGAGGTGCAGACCCCATGAGTTTGGGCAGTTGAATTGCCTTACTGTTTTTTGTACCATTGTCTTGTTCTACATCAGGGATATGCAATTAGTGGACCTCCAGCTGTTGAAAAACTACAAGTCCCATCATGCCTCTGGGCATTATGCTTGTGGCTGTCAGAGTCTTTTTTTGCCTCACGGGACTTGTAGTTCTACAACAGATGGAGGTCCGCTAATTGCATATCCCTGCTCTATGCAAAACTTTTTCAAAACTTCAATGAATGAAGCTAACCGCTTTTGAGGTGAAAACACCCCCCAGGTGAGCCCAATTGGCATACATCACTTTCTGCAAATGAGAGTGCACTGGAAAGGCTTTTGTGATGTTTGCGTGCCCTCTAGGACCCAAACCCATGGACTTTTGGAGATGAGGACTCCGGAAGTTGTAACTTCAAGTTAGTGCACACCACATCTGCCACAAAGCCCACTGTGGTCTTCTGTGCCTGTAACAGCCCCAGACAATGAAATTTCTCCTGGGAGGACTCATTTATAGAGGATTCCCAATAATTGTGAGATGCCTGTGATGCCTCATCCTCCTTCAAAAGGGGGGGAGAAGGAGAACACTCTTGTATCCCAGGTGTTTCAAACCAGTGAGAATCCTGGAGAACTGATTCTGCAAACCACAGATGGCTGCAGAAAAGTCCTCCCTTGACACAAAGGGTTTGATTTACTAAAACTGGAGAGTGCAAAATCTGGTGCAGCTGTGCATGGTAGCCAATCAGCTTCTAACTTTAGCTTGTTCAATTAGGCTTTGAGGCCAGGTTCACACTTAGTGCTGGTTCACACTACCGCGACTTGGGATCCGACTTGTCAGACCTCAAGTCGCCCCAAGTCGCTTGACATCTGAAAGTCCATGTAAGTGAATGAGAGCCGTCTATATGTACGCTACTGAAGTCGCTCCGACTTCAGAAAAGGTCCCTGTACTACTTCAAGGCGACTTGTAGGCGACTTGTACCCATTGATTTCAATGTAAGTCGCCTACAAGTCGGATCGTGATCTATACTGAAGCGACTTCACAGGAAGAGAAGATGTTTTTTTCAAGCAAACCCCTCCCTCCCCCAGAGCGGATTGTAGTTTGATTGGCCACTGGAAAGTCGCCTGTCCTGGAGGCGACTTGAAGTCGCCTTGTAAGTCGCCCCAAGTCGCGCTGTGGTGTCGCCCTCAGGTCGTGTCCAGGTCGCCTGGCAAAGTCGCGGCCAGAGTCGTGTTGCCCCTGTGTGAACCGGCACTTAGAAGGAGAATGTGACCGGCTCTCTATGGAGCCGGTTCACATATCTCCCCAGCAGGTCCGGTGCGATTTGCTGAAAAAAACGTGTGCCTTTTTGGTCCATTTTAGGTCCGAAACGGTGAACCAGCACGCACCGGACCCCTGCTGTGCACCCAGCCTAAAAAACAAAATGCCCCTAAAAGAAAGCCAATTGCTTTCCATGCAAAGCTGCACCAGATTTTGCACTCTTCAGTTTAAGTAAATCAATCCCAAAGGAACAGTGGAAATACAAGATAAGGCAAATAATTCAGAGCCTGCTACTGTACAAGGGGGACTGTGCAGGAATTCCTCCCTACTTGGTAGAGGGATTTGGAAGCCCACCCCATCATACTTCCCCCAACCTCTCTGCCTGAATGAGGCCATGGCTTGCTAAGGGTTAGTAGACTATAATACCCTATAAGGGAGTGGCCACCCCACTCCATGTAATGTAGGTTGCTGCAGCTTTACAAGGGCTGGGGCAGAGGGTGTGACTCACTGAAGCTATTCTGCACTTTACTAGTCAAGAGCTTGCAATCACATTTGTGTTAAAGCACCCAGGGATTTTCCAAAATGGTGCCTGCACATTCACAGATGCATGTGTGTTACACGGGCCCGTCCTATTTAAACAGTGCCTCTGTGTTGTATCACGCTGCATGCAAAAACAGCTTACACTGCCCCAATGTACATGCTCCACTACAGAGGCACTCACCAGTCCATGCTGCAGGGCCAGGAGGGCCATCCTCAACTCTAATGCATGGTCTACAGGGACTCAAGTCTCCCCAAGGGGTTCACCACCCTGGACCTGCAAAGCACCCCGTTAGCGACCTGGTATGTAGTACCCGGAGGATCCGTGCCTGCAGGACCCAGCGCCGACTGGCAACATTAAGAAAACAGTTTAGATTTAGAATTCAGTGTGGACCCAGTGTTCATAGTTTGGAAAAAAAGCTTTAAGGCTCGGTTCACACTTGTGCGATGCAGGGAACCCTGTGAATCCAGTGCGGTTCACACTGCCATATGCGAACTGCTGGGAGTGTCAATACAAGGTAATAATGATACCCTCATTTCAGCTCACATATCGCACTGCAAACTGACAGTTTGGATATGAATCTGATACTATCTGTATGGCTGAAATCAAATCTCACAGACATCGCATGTGATTTGCACTGCAGTGCGGTGCGAATTACATGTGATCTTGCACCACGCACAAGTGTGAACTGAGCCTTAAGCCTTGTACGCAGGATCTGATTGTACGCCAACAAAACCGTGGAATTTAGTCCGAAGGGCGTTGGGCCAAACTTATCTTGCATATACATGGCCACACAATTGTTGGCCAACAAATACGAACGTAGTGACGTACTACGTTGTTTTCCAGCTCTTTAGCATCACCCTTTGGGCTCCTTCTGCTAATTTCGTGTTAGTGTTGTTGGTGAGTCTTGATTCACGCTTTTCTTTTCGCGCTTTTCAGTTCGTGTTTTCATTTCGTGCTTTTCAGTTCGTTTCTGAACGGCCGTTCGTCAACCAGACATGTTGCGGAATCGGAGGAGATAACGTGTTATTTATTATTGGGCTTGGAGTTATTGCTTTGACATTATTTTTTTGGTTGAATAATAATGATTTTATTTGGTATATTTTCTATATTTTTGGATGCATAGAATGCACTTTTTGGTTAAATTCTATTGGCAGATAGCATGTCTAATTTTATTTGTTTTCTTTTTTTAATGCACAATAAATAAATGGTGTAGAATAATACTTGGCTATGTGTTTAACTTCAAATTCCATTTTGGTAGTAGGCAGTTACATTTAAAAAAATACTATGTAAAATTAACAAGGGACACCAACATAGTTGTATCTTTGATCTTAAAAAATACGGGATAATGTAATGGTGTTGTGTTAACTTGCCCAAAAAAAAAAAAAAAGCAAAAAAAAAAAAAAGCATAATAATATTATTCTTGATATTACTAGAAAAAAAAGCCTTTGAAAATGTGTTTGCAATAACTCCATCAGTATCACCAGCAAAGCAGCTTCATTATTATCCCATTAAAGAAGAAGAGAATATGCGCTGTATTTCGAGATTTCATCATTTGTCACATCACGAACGTTAATTCTCTATTACGAGTGCTAGTTTACAAGACCGACCGCTTCTGACTCGTCCTTGCTTCCAAGCATGCGTGTTTGTACTTTGGACTTTTGTCCCACAGACTTGTGTAAACACGTTCGGAAAATCTGACAACACACATTTGTCCACGGAAAATTTGAAAACCTGCTAGCCAAAATTTGTCCACGGAAAATCCAACAATTGTCCGATGGAGTGTACACACGGTCGGATTTTCCGCCAACAGCCTGTCATCACACATTTCCCCTCGGAAAATCCGATCGTGTATATGGGGCTTTAGAGTATGTTATGGCACACAGGGATAACTTTTTTGCTCATAACAACATCCTGTTGATCTACGGAACCCTGGGGCATTTTGTATGAGAGCAACTGCTGGCTGGGATATGCAGTAGTGTTATTTATTGATTTCAGTTTAGGGGGTTTGCTATTATCTTCTTTACTCTAATCTCATCTCTACCCTGAATCACAGACTTTATCATTTTCTTTTTTAATTAACCACTTGCTTACTGGGAACTTATACCCTCTTCCTACCCAGGCCAATTTTCAGCACTATCGCACCTTGAATGACAATTGCGCGGTCATGCAACACTTTACTGAAATTTTTAGCATTTGTTTGAGATAGATAGAGCTTTCTTTTGGTGGTATTTAATCATTACTGGGTTTTTTATTTGTTTGCTAAACAAAGATGGAAAATTTGGGAAATTTAGCAAATTAGTAATTTCTTTCCTTCACTGATGTGCGCTGATGTGGCTGAACTGATGGGCACTGATAGGCTGCACTGGTGAGGATGCACTAATGAGGCGGCACAGATGGGCACTGATAGAGGGCACTGATATGCAGTACTAATAATCAGTGTACATGTCCCCTGTCAGGATTGCCGGTTACCATCTCTCCTCATGCTGTGACATCGCGTGAGGAAAGGAGAACAGATAACCGGCAACTATGTTTACATTGTGATCAGCTGTGATTGGACACAGCTGATTACATGGTAAAGGGCTGCTATGATAGACCCTTTACCACGATCAGTGATCACTGTGTCTGAAGAACACAGCGATCACAGAGCACGCCGGATGCGCGACCCCGCATGGTTTCGGGGTGACGTCTATGGACGTCCTCCCAAAACAACAGACTCGTGCTGTAGCTATTTTTCGGCTATAGTGTGGTAAGGAAGTGGTTTAAGAATCATTTTGGTTTAGACTAGTGATCAGATTCATTTTTTTCAAGAAGAAAATTTTGAAAGGGAGAAAGGGAACCTGTCAGGATTAAAAATATGGGAATGCCACTGCTGACTTGTAATTTGAATGTGCCAACTTGGGGCTTTCAACTTAAACTCTGGTTCACTATTTAGCAAGTCACTGTCTGGAACAATTGTGCAGCTAAATCAGGAGAATTGAGTTTGCATCTTGGAAAAATGTTCAGCAAAAATAATAAAGCAATATTATTTGATTATTGTTAAATTAAAATAAAGACTTTCCAACTGCTAGGCTGTATATTCAGAAATGTATTGATCCAAACCAAAAGCATTTTATTGAATCTTTACAACAAACATTTTGATGCTCATGTGATTTCTTTAAGCAAAAATAAAATCAGACCGTAAATTCTACAATACACAATACATAAATTGAAACATATAGATGCACTAAGTAGGGTGTGACTTAAACAGAAAGGTAATATGCATATATTATATTGCCTAAACACAAACAAGGCACCCCAGAAAAATTATTCCATCAAGCCCATAGAGATTTTTTATACTACTTAGGCTACATTCACATGGCAGTTTAGCAATGGCCAGGAGCGGCCATGTTCAAGAAACCAGTATAATCTTACTGGGGGTTGTAAACGCTGCCTGCACACACTGTGTGAGAATAGTTGCAGCTGTCATTGGCGAGTACCAGATTTGTACTGCGTCCAAATCTATGGCTGGCGCTGCGCTGTTCAGCCTCCGGCCAACCTCAGACACAAACAATGTGCATCCAAGGTTGGCTTTTCTGCAGAACTTTGGCTGCACACAAACTGGTCGCAGCTAATCAACTTTTTTTAGGCAGCCATAGCACAGAATGTTGCAGAGTCCTGGGGTGGCATTTAGTCACCTCTGAATTCAGCAAACAAACTGCTGCTAAACTGCCATTTAAATGTAGCCTTAAAGCCCAGTTGAATGCTTTTATAAAATGGCACCCATCATTACAGGATGCACCAAATAATACGTTTTTAACATTTTCCTCGTCATTTTATTGTATGGTGCCAGGAAAAAAGCCTGCCCCCACCAGTAATGCAGCTAGGGACTGCTGCTCTATTTGTATGAGCAGCAGTCCGACACCCCCCTTCTGAGTCAGATGGAGAGCTCTACAATGAGAAAAGTTCACACTGTTGACTGCAGAGCTAACAGTCTGACTCAGGGGTGTGTTGGACCACTGCAGTGAGATCCCTGTTCTCACAGGCTGTATTCATAGTAGTGTAAATGACAGGTAAGACAATGATAACATGTAATTTGGTGCACACTGTAATGAAGGTGCAGTTTTTTAAAATAACTCAATTGGGCTTTATTGATATCAATAAAGAACATTTGAAAGAAAAGTAATTGATGTACCAAGCAACATTTAAAAGGCTTAAAGCGGACCTTCACCCTCTTCCTCAAGTTCCTTTTATTTCACCCCTCCTCCCATCCCGCAAAATTATTGCTTTTTTTTAACCTTTTTTGGCCCCTCCCCCTCATTTGTGTCATTCGCCGCAATTGACACGCATCCTGCCCGCTGTGCCTTCTGGGATATGTATGTCATGCATCCTGGGAGGCTTAGCTGTCCATTTAAAGAAAAGATGGGGGGGGCGGGCCTATCTGCGTGTCATTGAGAGGCCTGCCTGCTGAACCCAAAAGAGCCGACAGGCCTCTCGATGAACCCAGACTGAACATGGCAACGTGGGACGGAGCTGTGGCCGGGCATGAGAGGATCTAAGTGGGACAACTCTGGATCCACTGGATGGGTGAGTATCTGAATTATGCAGATACCATCTTCAGGTAAGCGGGGTCATAAAAAAAATGGGGGGAGTAGGCTGGAGGTCATCTTTAAGCACATACTTTTTTTAGTGGATTAATTGTACAAAAATGCTATTGCTGATATTAAGATGTATCCAAAAGCCTTTAGGTTTTACTATAATCTAAACAAACACAGATTTGAAGTACAGCTCAGTAAATGGTCTTCATGGCCTGTTTGTAATTCTGGTATTAATTGCTAAAAAATGCTGTTTAGGTCTGTCCAAGAATTCTTTTTTTTAACAATATTTTATTGTTCAGAATTGAAAAAAGAAATGTGCACATATCCACATTTGTACGTTTGCATATAAAATTTTTTTTTGTTAGATATGTTTATGAATAACAAGTATTAACAGGGCTGTCTAGCTTCCAGAGAGTAGAAGAGAACCTTGTAGGAAAGACAGAGATAAGAATTACTGTGTAAGAACCTCAAGTTTGCCAAATAATGTTTAATTTTGTTCAACCAGTTCTGAGATTTACAAAACTTTGCCAGGCAGCACAGCTAGGCTGTTGACCACACTTTTCAGTACTGCAACTAAGCAAAACAGCCTGGCACCTCTATGCCCCCAGCTTGTGATTGGATAATGAAAGAGAGACACAAATTGCTAGAATAACTTGCTGATACCAAGGCACATTCAGGTATTTACCGTACACTGCAACAGGAACAACAATTTTCATTCAGGAGAACCAAATTGGGTG
This sequence comes from Aquarana catesbeiana, assembly GCA_037953035.1. Taxonomy (NCBI): domain Eukaryota; kingdom Metazoa; phylum Chordata; class Amphibia; order Anura; family Ranidae; genus Aquarana; species Aquarana catesbeiana. The sequence goes on along the minus strand of JBBHAA010002903.1, from coordinate 274,040 downwards.
GGCAAGAACAAAAAAAAGGAATGTAATAAAAAAAAATCTTGTTTTATTAGGCATTGAACTCTCATTACTGAAAAAAATGACTTTCTGTATCCAACACTTCCATTTATTTTGTAGCAATGTGCTGGTATGAAAGGACATCATAGGAAACAAGCCAATTTGCCTGGTAGATAGGGATAAGCTCAGGAGGGTTCGGACAAAAGTCCAAACCTGCCTGAGCTCTCCCGCCAGGGAGCTGTCAAAACCTACAGCCAATCTTAGGTGGCAGAGACATTCCCCACCCTGCAGCCACACGCATGCAAGGGGCATGCTGTGGGGCAGAGAACGGCTCCTCCACTTATGATTGGCTATCGGCTTTGACAGCTTCCCAGTGGAAGAGCTCAGGCAGGCTTGGACTTGTGCCCGAACATACCTGAACTCATTACTGCTGGTGGAAGATAAAGCTACCCATTGGATTGCAACCCACATGGACACAACTCCATTTTAAAGTTGACCAAGTCTTTAGAATACACACTAAGACTTTACATCCCACTCCTAATCAGTATTAAAAAGATTTCCTGAATACACAAAATACCGAAATACCAAAACCAATGCATCTGAATTACAAGTGTTTTTCTGTACAATTCCAAGAGAATTGGCAATGATGGATTTTACACTCAGGCCATGAAAACTCCTTCATCTGTCACTTCCATATATTAACATCATTTACGTTACAGATTTCTTATTTAATTGATTGATTATATGCTAAGTCTTAGATAGCATGAGACCTCAAACAGGATGGCTTCAGAATTTGTACAGTAAGCAGTTAAAATCAGCAACTTCTCTCCATTATGTGTGTAAGAATTCTGAAAAAGTAATAGAACACGAAATAATAGCATTAGTAAAAAAGTCATAAGAAGAGCAACATACATAGTTGAATAAATATTCTAGCAGTGATGCATGAACAATTTCATGTCACAAAGAGACATGAAAGAGAAAAAGGGTGTAGGTTGCAGTCGTGGCTGTCTATTTTATAGTGAACCTGAACTTTAAAAAGTGACTATTTCCTATCTTAATAGAAACATCCAGAAATATTAACTGAGCCTAATGCCGCGTACACACGGGCGGACTTTGACCGGACTGGTCCGACGGACTTTCTGACGGACTTCCGACGGACTTTTGAACTAACGGACTTGCCTACACACGATCACACCAAAGTCTGACGGAATCGTACGTGATGACGTATGACTGGACTAAAATGAGGAAGTTGATAGCCAGTAGCCAATAGCTGCCCTAGCATGGGTTTTTGTCTGTTGGACTAGCATACAGACGAGCAGATTTTTCGACCGGACTCGAGGCCGTCGGAAAGATTTGAAGCATGTTTCAAATCTAAAGTCTGTAAGATTTTCGACTGGAAAAGTCCGCTGAAGGTCCGATGAAGCCCACACATGATTGGATTGTCCGCCGGACTCGGTCCGTCAGACCAGTCCGGTCGAAAAGTCCGCTCGTGTGTACGCGGCATAAGTAGTACACTGAAAATGTACCCTTTGCCTTGAATTCCTTCTGAAAAGTAGCAATGCACCGCCTGTGCCTAGGTACTTCTGTGACTGGAGCTTCATAGCTGTATAGACTGTTATGCCGCGTACACACGGTCGAATTTTTTAATGAAAAATATTCGATGGGAGCTTGTTGTCGGAAATTCCGACCATGTGTAGGCTCCATCGGACATTTTCCATCGGAATTAAAGTCACACAAAATTTGAGATCTGGATGTCAAATTTTTCTGTTGTCGTAAATTCTGATCGTGTGTACACAACTCCGACGCACAAAGTTCCACGCATGCTCGGAATCAAGCAGAAGAGCCGCACTGGCTATTGAACTTAATTTTTCTCGGCTCATCGTACATGTTGTACGGCACCGCGTTCTTGACGTTCGGAATTTCCGACAAGATTTGTGTGACTGTGTGTATGCAAGACAAGTCTGAGCCAACATCCGTCGGAAAAAAAACATGGATTTTGTTGTCGGAATGTCTGATCATGTGTACGGGGCATTCGTCTCAGGAGATTTGGAGTGATACTTGGTGATGTCATTACTGTGCTGCTTACTGTTCTCCTTGCTGGAGAGGAATCTGTACCTGAGGACCTGTAGTGCAAGGATCTGTCACCTTCATTCATTCTGTAGATCTGTGATTCCTCAACCCCTCCTGTTGCTTTTTGAATATTTCCCCAGTAGTTATTAGATTACCAGTCAGGAGGACTACTCTGACATGAGGAAGCAAAGCTCTGCCCCTCAAGATGGCCAACTCCACACAGAGTGGCAGCGCAGAACAAGACACGATAAGGGAATAATGGTGAAAAGATCAGCTGCAAGGAGACCACAGGTAATAGTAGCAACTAGTCTTTTGTTTGCCTCTTTTTTGTACAGCTTCCATAATATAGGTCCTCCTTAACACTAGGTTTGCTTTAATAGCAGATTAGGTAATAATGGAAGTAAGTCCTGGCCCGAGCTAGAAGTTCTCCAAATGTCTCATATTGTGTCACACATAGGCAGCTTACAGGATATACCCGATGGTTTCTTCTATTTTTTAAGGGCCCAGTCATCAAATGTCCAGCCATAAATATCAGATGGAACAAGAAGATAAAAAGCTGGCACAACAGACAAGTATATAATATAAATAAAATTATATACTATATATTAGTATACAGCCCTATCGATAGTAACAGTTCTTATCGGTGGGCACATAGATAGATGAGACTAAGACAGATAAGCTACAGTGGGGTAACACCAGTGGCGGTGCATCCATAAGGGCACAAGGGTGCTACCCCCTCTCTCCTGCCACCCCTCTATTACCAATAGATTGCATGAATCTATCTATAGCCATCGCCGCCAACCCCTATTCAGGCGCCGGTCACTCAGCTGTGTTAGAAAAGCGAATGAATATTTGCTTTACTAATAAACCGTTAGCAGCACGCTAACGGTTTATTAGTAGTGACGTAGTATGGGGGAGGGGCTCCTGTGTAATAATGGGGCTTGTATGGGGGAGGGAATCTGTGCAATGATGGGGGTAGTGGCCCTGGCTTCTGCCTTCTTCTTTTCTTCCAATGTTGACACGACGCTCTCTCCGGCTGGAATGCTCTCTGTGCGCTCTGCTATGGCTTATATAGGCGGTGACCCCGCCCCCTTATGAGGTCACTGTCCTGGGGCATGCTGGGACTGTGACGTTTTAGGGGGCGTGGTCACCGGATGATGTTGACCACGCCCCCTTATGACGGCACAGTCCCAGCATGCCCCCGGACAGTGACTTCATAAGGGGGCGGGGTCACTGCCTATATAAGCCATAGCAGAGCGCACAGAGACCATTCCAGCCGGAGAAAGCGTCGTGTCAACATTGGAAGAAAAGAAGAAGGCAGAAGGCAGAAGTCCGGGCCACCGCTAGCAATAGAGCTGTAGAAGATAGCGGAGGAGCCGTCAGAAGATCAGGACACCGGGAGGAGACGCCGGAGAGACCCCCGAAGTCGGAAGAAGACCCCGGAGTTGTCTAATAAATTACTTTAAAAACCTGTGTACTGTGTTTTTTTATTGACACTTTTTTCCCTAGGTGAATGGGTAGGGGTACGATGTACCCCATACTCATTCACAAAGGGTGGGGGGCCGGGATCTGGGGGCCCCCCAGTATTGCCGTGGCCATGTTAACTGAGAGCAGCTGAAGCCAGCGCCCTTTTACTTTCTGATAATTCTGTCGCTTACCCACCCTTGGTAAAGGCAAATCACGTGCATGCCTAGTATGGCAGCAGGGGCCGTGCATGCATGGTACAACAGAGGGATATGTATGGCAGCAGGGGCCATTCATGCATAGTACAACAGAGGGGGATGTATGGCAGCAGGGGATGTTCATGCATAGTACAACAGAGGGGGATGTATTACAGCAGGGGCCGTGCATACATAGTACAACAGAGGGGAATGTATGGCAGCAGGGGCTGTGCATGCATAGTACAACAGAGGGGGATGTATTGCAGCAGTGGCCGTTTATGCATAGTACAACAGAGGGGAATGTATGGCAGCAGGGGCCTTTTATGCACAGTACAACAGAGGGGGATGTATGGCAGCAGGGGCCGTGCATGCATAGTACAACCAGTGCCATCTCCAGCTTTCATATTTAGGGGGGGCACATGGGGGGGACAGGGACAAAAGTAGGGGGCAACTATAAAATGCAATTATATATATATATCCTGGGACCCTTTACTACGATCCCACAACGGGCCCTTTCACATGTTCTGCAGTAAACTCCCTTCCTACTGTATTGGGGCCCCCCAGGGTGGCAGAAAACAAGAGATATATGTCACCAGCATACCAAGAAAATATAACGGTCCAAAGCAGTGGGAGAACTATCAGGGTTGCAAAGGTTGTCTTGCCACCGGGCCCTGGTGTTCTGTTACTGTGGGATTCCCCAGCCTCCTCTTGTTGTCCTGCCCCTGCTATTGACAGCGCCGGTCTGGCATCTCTTGGAATTTACAGGCTGGTTCTCCTGTCCTAAGGACGGGAGAAATAAGTCTGTTTTTTCAGTAACTGAGAGTCATGGTGGAGTCCTTCCTGCACCTCGCTCTTCTCCCTGCCAATGAGGATGCAGGGGAAGGAGCAGATCGGGCGGCCATGGTTGTGTGAGCGCTCGCATTATGCAGTGTCAACGAGCAGAGGGAGGGGGGGAGGAATCACTGACTGGGGACGCTCTCCCTCTCAATAGAGACTGTCTTACTCCAGCGGCGGCCCAAGTAAGATGCGGCGCATCCGCTACGAATGCAAACAAAAAGACATTGCCTTTTTGTAAAAAAAAAATAAAAAAAATTTTTTTTGGGGGGGGGGGCGGTTTAGCACATGGTGGGGCACAGCATAATGTTGGGGGGGTCAGGGACTCCATTGAGTAAAAACAGAGGGGAATGTATAGTAGCAGGGGCCGTTCATCCATAGTACAACAGAGGGGGATGTATGGCAGCAGGGGCCGTGCATGCATAGTACAACAGAGGGGAATGTATGGCAGCAGGGGCCTTCTATGCTTTCTATGCATAGTACAACAGAGGGGGATGTATGGCAGCAGGGACCGTGCATGCATAGTACAACAGAGGGGGATGTATGGCAGCAGGGGCCGTGCATGCATAGTACAACAGAGGGGGATGTATGGCAGCAGGGGCAGTTCATGCATAGTACAAGAGAGGGGGATGTATGGCAGTAGGGGCCGTGCACGCATTTTACAACAGAGGGGGATGTATGGCAGCAGGGGCAGTTCATGCATAGTACAAGAGAGGGGGATGTATGGCAGTAGGGGCCGTGCACGCATTTTACAACAGAGGGGGATGTATGGCAGTAGGGGCCTGTCGCGGACACTGGCTGCAAGGACCTTTTTCTGTCCACATTCACCCTGTTATCTGGTATTTCGATATTAATCTTTTATTTTTTTGGACTTGCCCAATACATGATTCTTGAAAGAGCTGATCACATTAACCTGCAGAGACGAACTGTCTGGTCACCAGGTCTGCCTTAAGTGTTGTGTTAATTAACATGTTAATTATATTATTGTCTTTTAAGTTTTTGCTAGAGGGGAGGGGGGAGTGTCCATGAGTCAGCCCTACCTCGTTATCTAACCCCTTGTGTTAAATGTGTATAAAAAGGCTGTATTCTGTCCAATAAAGCAGTCAAGATTCTACAAGCTATTATCGACTAGACTTGTATTTACTGCAGCTATAATATTATATCTGTCAGATGGTCATACTGGAGTAAGCAGTGTTATTGACGGAGGCACTCAGTGGAGTGTGGAATAGGATCCGTCACAATTGGTGGCAAGCTCTGGGATGCTTCCTCTTGCCTAGGCACACCCAAATCACCACCGGGACCCCCTGCTCCTAACAGCAGATGGAACATCACTACGCCAGACTCAAGCGCAGCACCTTGAAGGATCTCTTGGAAGCCCGTGGAAAAGTCTCCAGCAACAAATCCAAAGCGACTCTCATCACCGAACTAATGGAGATTGACCAGGCCAGTAACCCACCAGCAGATACCTCAGAGGCGGCAGAGTTCCAGCGTGACGTCCAGTGGCGACTGGCCTTGTATGGTACTCACCCCCCGCAGGAGGTTATCAGTCAAGTGTTAACAGAGGTGTCCCAGCTGCGAATGGCTAAACTCCAGCGGGACCAAGGAGCGTCAGTTATGTTCAACTGGGAAGCTCCAGCGGCCCGCAAAAAGCTACCCTATGCTGCCTTCCGCATGTTTCAAGATGGTGAAGATGAGATGGATGTTTACCTGCAAATGTTTGAGCGTCAATGCGGTCTCCAAGGTGTCAATAAAGCAGATTGGGTCACACTCCTGGTCAGCCGTCTCACAGGAAGGGCTGCAGAGGCGTACAATAATGTCCCTGATGAGATCAGCCAGGACTATGACCGGGTAAAAGAAAGACTATTGGCTCGCTTCGGCATTACTCCAGAGGCACACCGTTTGAGGTTTCGCAACCTCCGCCGAAAGGAGAGAGAGCCTTACACAGAATGGGCTCATCAAATGACCCGAGCAGCGGAGAGTTGGATGACCGGGCGCCAAGCTGTTACCATGGCAGATGCGCTCCAGCTAATCCTCCTGGAACAATTCTACGATCATACCCCACATGAGGTTAGAGACTGGGTAAAGGATCGGCGGCCAGTCACAGTAGATGAAGCTGCCACCCTAGCTGACCAATACGTGGATTCAAGGCGGACTGTACAACCAGAGCCTAAGACCCCAGCCCGGCCTGTCCCCAACATTCCACGGAGCGTTGCCCCTCCACACCAGCCGTCGATCCCCGGCCCCACTCAGCTACCATCTTCACGAGGAAAAGGGGACCTCTGCTACAGATGCAACCAATCAGGGCATGTTAGGAGGTATTGTCCGCAGAATGTTTCCCAGGACGCGCGGAACAGGCCCCTTGGACCTGCCCGGGCTGCTGCACACTGTCTGGAGAGAGATGATGTGACTTACCAAAGCGAGGAGAATATTGGAATTCTACATGAGGCAGACCCTGTGCAAGCTGCCACTACAGATAATCGTTTGCACCATCGACAAGCCGTGTGGATTAATGGTCGGGCTGCCCAGGGACTGCGGGACACGGGAGCTACTATTACCTTGATACAGTCCCGAATGATAAACCCGGCAGAGCAGACGGGACGGTCTGTGGCTGTGCGGGTGGCCGGGGGAAATGTTATGCGGGTCCCCGCTGCCAGGGTTCACCTTGATTGGGGTTCGGGGGCCAAAGAAGTGGAAGTGGGAATAATGCAGAACTTACCTGCAGAGGTTTTGTTGGGCAACGATTTGGGACGTTTAAATTCAGCCTTCTCCCTGGATGTATCCCCGGAAGCCTATCCTGTTACCACCCGCCAGCAAGCCCGGATGGAGGTGCGCTCCCTCGAGAACGGGACCCAGGTGAGACCTGTCACCCCTGACCTAGACTGTACTACCCCAACTAACCCTATCCCGACTTGGGCTTCTCCCCAAGAATTTGCTCAGGCAACTCTTAGCGACCCTTCCTTAGCTAGCTATAGGGAAAGAGCAGGATTGGACCCTGGGGGGTTGGAGAGGGAGTGAATAGAGTGGGTCCAGGGATTACTCTATCGGGTTACTGAGGGAAAGACAGCCTCCCATCCACCCAAGCGGCAGCTGGTTGTGCCGCAGAAATATCGTCATGACCTGCTGCGCATTGGGCATGACATACCCTTAGCCGGACACCTGGGGATGTCCCGGACCCTCCACCGTCTGACTCAGTCGTTTTTTTGGCCAGGGATTACAGGGGATGTCCGACAGTATTGCCGGACCTGTGACACATGCCAGCGGGTGGGTAAGCATGGGGGCCCGCTGAAAGCTCCCCTACACCCTTTACCGATCATTGATGAACCCTTTAGCCGTGTTGCCGTAGACCTGGTTGGACCATTGCCCAGACCTAGTCCTTCTGGGAAGAGATATATCCTTACTGTGGTGGATTATGCCACCCGGTACCCAGAGGCCATTCCCCTGGCAAATATCCATGCAGAAACTGTGGCTGATACTTTGCTCCGGATCTTTGCCAGGGTGGGTTTCCCTCGGGAAATCATCTCTGACCAGGGGACCCAGTTCACTGCTGAGCTCACTCAGCAGTTATGGAGGCTGTGTGGGATAAAGCCCCTACAGAGCTCTCCCTATCACCCCCAGACCAACGGACTGTGTGAGAGGTTCAATGGAACACTGAAACAGCTGCTTAGGACATTTGCAACCTCTCACAGGGATTGGGAGAGATATCTGCCACACCTTCTCTTCGCTTATCGGGAGGTGCCGCAGGAATCTACCGGGTTCTCCCCATTTGAGTTACTGTATGGGAGGCGGGTGAGGGGGCCCCTAGATCTAGTCAGAGCCCACTGGGAAGGGGGAATTGATCCCCAAGGGTCCTCTATCGTAGCATACGTTCTTGAGTTTAGGGACAGACTGAAGGAGCTCACGGACACTGTCCAGGAGAACCTTCGGGCTGCCCAAAGGCGGCAGAAACGATGGTACGATCGCACTGCTCGGAACCGCACTCTGGAGGTTGGGCAGAAGGTTCTTGCCCTAAGACCAACCAAGCAGGACAAGTTACAGGCCACTTGGCAGGGACCTTACCGGGTTGTGGCAAAGCTCTGTGACACAACCTACCTAGTGGCTAAATGTTCGGATGAAAGAGTCCGACGGACCTTTCATGTGAACATGTTGAAAGCATACTGGGAAAGATCAGGAGAGGTAGCCGCTATATGTGCTCCAGCTGTGGAGGATTCTGAGAATCTTCCCCTGCTGGTGCTCCCGGAGCTAAATAGAATTACTGCAGGGATAGAGATGATAAAGCTTGACGACCAGCTAGGGCCGATGCAGAGAGAACAAGCTAGACAGGTCCTTAGTCAGAGAGGGGAAATGTTCTCCACAGTCCCTGGGTACACTACTATGGCAGTGCACCGTGTGGAGACCCCGGGACAACTGCCACTAAGACAGGCGGCTTACCGGATACCCGACGCAGTGAGAGAGGGGATGCGTCATGAGATTAAGGAGATGCTTGAATTGGGAGTCATTGAGCCATCCAGCAGTCCCTGGGCTTCCCCGGTGGTCCTTGTACCGAAGCGGAATGGCACAACTCGCTTCTGTGTAGACTACCGCAGATTAAATGAGTGCACCACCACTGATGCTTACCCTATGCCCCGGGTCGATGATCTGTTAGATCGCATTGCTCGGGGAAAATTCCTGACAACCCTTGACCTATGCAAAGGATACTGGCAAATTCCCCTGGATGCGGAATCTATTCCGAAATCGGCGTTCATTACCCCATTTGGCTTATACCAGTCTAAAGTAATGCCATTTGGGATGAAGAATGCACCGGCGACTTTCCAGAGGATGGTAGACCAACTCCTCGATGGCCTCCAGGACTATGCTTGTGCATATCTGGACGACATTGCGATCTACAGTGATACCTGGGAGGACCATCTGGTTCATCTGGGTGTCGTGCTAGACCGCATCAAGGCTGCAGGACTAACCCTTAAGCCAGAGAAATGCAGCATAGGGATGTCCGAGGTACAGTACCTTGGACATCGAGTAGGCAGTGGACAACAACGACCTGAGCCTGCTAAGATTGAGGCCGTTGCCAAGTGGCCGACCCCCCGTACTAAAACCCAGGTCCTGGCGTTCCTCGGCACAGCTGGGTACTATAGGAAATTTGTCCCGCAATATAGTTCCATCGCTAAGCCCCTGACAGACCTGACTAAGAAGCACCTTCCCCGACAGGTACTGTGGTCCCCTGAGTGTGAAGCTGCCTTCCAACAATTAAAGAATGCACTAACTTCAGCTCCTGTTCTAGCTGCCCCTGACCCAACCAAACGTTTTTGTGTCCACACAGATGCCTCTACATTCGGGCTGGGGGCAGTACTGAGCCAAGTAGGACCTGATGGCGGTGAGCACCCAGTGGCCTACATCAGTCGGAAGCTGCTACCCAGGGAAGTCGGTTATGCAGCCGTGGAGAAGGAGTGTTTGGCGCTGGTGTGGGCTCTCAAGAAATTCCAACCTTATCTCTACGGACGATCTTTTACGGTGCTCACCGACCACAATCCATTAATCTGGCTTAATCGGGTCTCCGGGGATAATGGACGTTTGTTACGATGGAGCTTGGCACTGCAGCCCTACAATTTTACCATACAGTATCGGCCAGGAAAGCAGAATGGGAATGCTGATGGACTTTCCCGGCAAACGGAACTATAAAACTCTCCCGGACAGCCCCAAGCTGACCCGTGGTGGATCTAGTTGGGTCTGCCGGACTATGGGACAGGGGGGGGGCACTGTCGCGGACACTGGCTGCAAGGACCTTTTTCTGTCCACATTCACCCTGTTATCTGGTATTTCGATATTAATCTTTTATTTTTTTGGACTTGCCCAATACATGATTCTTGAAAGAGCTGATCACATTAACCTGCAGAGACGAACTGTCTGGTCACCAGGTCTGCCTTAAGTGTTGTGTTAATTAACATGTTAATTATATTATTGTCTTTTAAGTTTTTGCTAGAGGGGAGGGGGGGAGTGTCCATGAGTCAGCCCTACCTCGTTATCTAACCCCTTGTGTTAAATGTGTATAAAAAGGCTGTATTCTGTCCAATAAAGCAGTCAAGATTCTACAAGCTATTATCGACTAGACTTGTATTTACTGCAGCTATAATATTATATCTGTCAGATGGTCATACTGGAGTAAGCGGTGTTATTGACGGAGGCACTCAGTGGAGTGTGGAATAGGATCCGTCACAGGGCCGTGCACGCATTTTACAACAGAGGGGGATGTATGGCAGCAGGGGCCGTGCACGCATTTTACAACAGAGGGGGATGTATGGCAGCAGGGGCCGTGCATGCATACAGTGCCATGAAAAAGTATTCATATTCCTTTAAATTTTCCACATTTTGTCATGTTACAAACCAAAAACGTAAATCTATATTATTGGGATTTTATGTGATAGACCAACACAAAGCAGCACATAATTGTGAAATGGAAGGAAAATGATAAATGGTTTTCAAATTTTTTTACAAATAAATATGTGAAAAGTGTGGAGTGCATTTGTATTCAGCCCCCCTGAGTCAATACTTTGTAGAACCACCTTTCACTGCAATTACAGCTGTAAGTCTTTTTGGGGATGTCTCTACCAGCTTTGCACATCTAGAGAGTGACATTTTTGCCCATTCTTCTCTTCAAAATAGCTCAAGCTCTGTCAGATTGGATGGAGAACGTATGTGAACAGCAATTTTCAAGTCTTGCCACTGATTTCTCAATTGGATTTAGGTCTGGACTTTGATTGGGCCATTCTAACACATGAATATTCTTTGAGCTAAACCATTTCATTGTAGCTCTGGCTGTATGTTTAGGGTCGTTGTCCTGCTGGAAGATGAACCTTCACCCCAATCTCAAGTCTTTTGCAGATTCTAACATGTTTTCTTCTAAGATTGCACTGTATTTGGCTCCATCCATCTTTCCATCAACTCTGACCAGCTTCCCTGTTTCTGCTGAAGAATAGCATCCCCACAACCTGATGCTGCCACCACCATGTTTCACAGTGGGGGTGGTGTGTTCAGGGTGATGTGCAGTGCATGCATACTACAACAGAGGGGGGGTGTAAGGCAGCAGGGGCCTACAGTCCTAGAGCCACACATATGCAATTTGGACACAGCACTGTATGTGCACAGTTAAGAGTCTAACTTCCTCGTCCATCTCTGCACCTCTCCGCCCTCCTTCAGCTGCCATCCAGCCATTTTACAACCCCCCAACCCCCCCCCCCCCCCCCCAAGTTATCTGCTTGCTAAATCTCATGTTATGAAAGAAAATGCCCAAAGACTCCTAGAATCTATAATGAAAATATTCCTGGAATCAAGGGGACTCAGAACCTGCTATAGAGATGAGGCTCTGTTATTAATTGTGTGGCTTATTAAATCACTATTTTTCAAAAGAAAATTTTGTTGCAGGTGTGCTGGAGCTGTTTCTAATAATTATATATATTATATATAATAAGGGTATTCAATTAAAATATTTTGACTACAAATGCATTTTGTAAATGGGGTTTATAAATATTACACGGAAAACTTACGTTGAGTCTGTGGTCCACGGAATAACAATTGAGCTGTAAAAAGAATACAAATGGTCACTAACATGATTAAAACCCCATAAGTTATTGGGAAGACAACAAGATAATTCGTAGTTACCTTTGCGACCTCTCATATAGACAACCACACCAGCAACGATAAGTATGGCTCCCAGCACAAATCCCACAATTCCAGTTACCACCTTCTTTTTTGCTGAATCTGATTCCTGGGGGTCTGTAAAGAAATATGCGGCGTTGATAAGGTACAGGGCCGTAGATTTTTTTTTTCCTGGGGGGGTTCAGGTCTTTCAAACTTAAAGGCATCATTTACACTTTTATGTTGGGTAAAATCATGTGACAGCAGAGTGGGGCCATGAGGCTTTGCAATGCAGCACTGCAAAAATTATCCCCATTCAACTGAATAGAACGCAATGCACGCAGTTGTGGTAGTGAACTCATTAGTACAGCGAGCTCCTCTTAAGCTCCCTAGTTTCTTTTCTTTCAGCTGGGTTGAACTAAAAATAACTTACCATGTGAACCAGGCTTTAGATCTCATTCATATGTTCTAAATGGCCATGGAATGGCAAATATACCATGAATACCTACAGCCAGGATCCCAGATGTTCCAATTTTTGTCAGCTGCTCGGCCTGTTCACCTAAGTGATGGGCTGAAAAGAGCCACTGCTGTTAACATGTATCTGTACATCCAGTGGTCCCCATGTTTAAGCTCCGGGGGGGACAAAGCAAAACACATTGGGGTGCGGCCTGGTGGGAACCCGGGCTGAGGTCTCTCCCATCACTACTACAATACCATAGGACTCCGTGGATGTGCGGCACCATTGATTTTTTTTCTCTCTTCCCTTCAGTGACTACAGGAGCTGGGATGAGCTCCATCCCTCGCCGGCACTCTTGCAGCACATTCGGTATCATCTACATTACTCCCCACATCGATTGAGACTGAGCGACACACTAACAAACCCTGGGTCACAGTGGTTACCTGCTGTTCAGGACAAATTTCTGACCCTGGATGCAGAGAGATTTTATCCAAGGGCAAAAAAAGGTATCCCTATCTGCAGGTGACCACTGGATGTGCAGATATAGGTGGATACATGTTTACAGCAGCCGACAGCCTTGGCTCTTTTCAGCCCATCACTCAGGTATACAGGCTGAGCAGATATTAGAACATCTGATCCCGGGTGCAGGTATTTGCAGTATACTTGCTGCACCATGGTCATGTAGGATGTATGAATGAGACCCAAGACTGAATTTTAGCTAACCTTACTGTGCAACCTGAGCAGGTGCAATGGGCAACATATTGTGGTAGGCAGTAAATTCAGTGATCATAGGTGTGCGCAGCCTATTGCATTAGGGTGTGCACCCCAAAGCTCCAACACATATGCGTTTGATATATTTACCGGCCTCTTCCTCGCTCTCCATCCTGAAACAATGGGAAGAAGGGGGAGCAAGGGAGCACATGGGAGACCCAGGCAACAGAAGGAAGAGGATCAGGGAAATGAGGGGTGGCGGGGGTGGCATATATTTGTACCAATCCCCTATATTTTCCTCCTGTGGCTGAATGTTGATAAAAGGGAGAGGAGAAGCCTACTTTCACCTGCTGCAGGAGGAAAATACAGATCGGTTCCACTAAATTCCACCCACGCCACTTCTCCTGTCCAGGTTCTGAGGGTCAGCAAGGAAGGGTTGTGGTTTACCTGTCACCTGCCCACCATTGACAGGTTGCCAACCTCAGGATTAGGGTGTGCCCAGGCACACCTGGCACACCCCTTGCGCACGCCTATGTCAGTGATTTAGTTAAACCTTAAAAAAAAGTGTCCTAAGAAATTTTATGAAAAATTATTGTGCACTGCCTACGACAGGATGGTGCCCTTTGCACCTGGTCAATATGGTTGGCTTTTATTCAGTTTTAAACCCAGCATTTGAACTTGTACCTACAAGTAAGCCTATAATAACGCTTAACTGTAGGTACAGTGAATATCTCCTAAACTTGTGGTGTTTAGGAGATATTCACATGGAAAGCAGCCGGTGATGTCACCGGTGCATGCGCTCTGAAGGGACGGCATACCGCTTGGTTGTACTTCTCCTGGGGAGGAGCGCAGTTCGTTCTGCACTTTTGTGACCCATTTTTAGCTGACAGCCAGCTATAGCCCGCTGTCAGCTGACATCGCTCAGCAGGTCCAGGCTGTGTTAAGATCCTAACTTTAAAAAGTGAGGATTCACCCAGATGCCTGGAACAGCAGCTCGCTCAGCCTCTCAGTGAGCCGCAGAGACCCTGAGCCAGCTGCTCCTGCCCCCTCCACAGCCTGGCATTCCAGTAAACTTGGAGGAGGGGGGGCAGAGCCAGGAACTGACAGTCACCACTCTTTGCTCAATGAAAGCTGAGAACTGAGTGATCAGCAGTCTTTGATCGCTCTGTTGTTGGTCTTAGAAGCAGCTGGGGACAGATGCAACATTGGATTGATGCTCCATCCACCTAGGAAAGTAAAATAATAATAATAAAAAAAAAACATCTTTTAAAAAGGAAAAAAAATCCCTCTCTCCCTCCTAAGAACCCTCCCTCCTCAAGCAAAGATTCAAACTGTAAAATATCTCCCTCCCTCAAATATCCCCCCAAAAATTAAAACCCCTGTCTCTAAACCGACCCCTAAAGCAAAAATATCTCCCTCAGTCAACACCCTCTCCCCCAGCAAAGATTCCCAATTATGAAGAAAATCTCTCTTTATCCAATCAAACTCCCTCCTAGAAGCAAATCCCTGCCATTAATCACCCCTGTAAACTTCTCTAGAAGAAATTCCCCCCTTCTCCAAAAGCAAACCCACCCCCCTTTACTTAACTCCCCACCAAAAGAAACTCCCCCAGGCTGGAATTCTCACTTCCTCCTTCCTAAAACAGAAAATTGATGCCTCCCCACTTACCAGACCTCAGATTCAGCATGGCACAGAAAGAAAACTTTTGCATCCCCAGTCTCCCTTCGGCTGTGTCATATGATACCTTGAGGAGGAGTCTAGGAGTTCCCTCAACTGTGCACTGTCAATTGCCGGTGTTCTGACGAGAAAGGTCCCCCCATCGGATAGTGTCCGTCCTGTACTGCGCAGGTGCAACGCCTGCGCAGTACGGAGGACAAAGGAGACGCAGAAAGTCTTCGAACATGAATAGCTGTTCATGAGCTCTACACGGCACACGCGCAGTTAACACTACACTGTGCCACACGCTCCCGATGCTTGTACAACTCTGCAAGGGGCGGGTGTAGGGGCGGATGCATACAGAAGATGGCCAGAGCTCATACGATGGTGGTGGATTTCTCAAAGGGGCGGATGCCATCTTCTGTATGCATCCGCCCCTACACCCGCCCCTTGCAGACTTGTACGAGCATCGGGAGCGTGTGGCACAATGTAGTGTTAACTGCGCATGCACCGTGTACAGCTCATGAACAGCTGTTCATGTTTGGAGACTTTCGGCGTCTCCTTTGTCCTCCGTACTATGCAAGCGCTGCGCCTGCACAGTACAGGGTGGACACTATCCAATGGGGGGACAGTTCTCGACAGGGCACCGGCATCTGAGACTTCGCAGTCATTTCATGCTTTTCAGGGGGACCCCTTATTAAACTGAGGGGATGGGGCACAATAGAAGGGGGCTGGCTGCTGTACCCTGAAACTCTGATTGCTTCTACTGTGCTGATGCTGGGGCTAAACAGCAGGGACACTGTCGGGGGAATTTTGCCAGGATGATCTTGGGGGGTTTGAATACTCCTGACCCCTCCTTATCTATGCCCCTGAAGTTTAGACGTGCAGCACACTTTGCCACCCCACTGAAAAGTGATCTGGCCTATTGAAGGAGCAGCAGCCCTGAGCGCGTAGCCAAGCACATTCAGCCTTCAGAACCCTCCCTTGGTGTTAGCCCTCCCCCTGGAGTGTACCCAGAAGTCCTTGGATGACCCGTGACCTCACGCACCTCCTCCGTGCGTTCCACGCCGGTCTCAGCTTCTCCCTGATGGCCACAGGAAGAGATACCAGCTACAAGCTTCCATCTGCAGCCCTACAACGCTGATATAACTTCCGGACTGGAACTCGAGGAAGATACACACTGCCTACTCACAGATGAGCCTTTTTAATTTGTCTTTCTTGTAAGTGTTCATTTTTTATATGCCATTAAATTTTTATATTAATACTGCACTCAGGTGGCGCTTCCTTTTCTCCACCCCCTCTTGCAATACCACAGAGCCAGCTCTCTGAGGACAGCAGCCCCCTTTAGGACCAACCACCCCACTAGCCAGCCCTTCATATCTTGAACGATCAGAGACTATATTAACCCCTGGACTGCCACTACTATGGCCATGGACTTTATGCCTGGCTAACTTTATATACCCCCAGGATTGTATGCATCTTTTGTATATGCGCTTACAGTTATTATCACCTTTAGAGGATTTCAGCATCAGCAAGGGAGCCTGTGAATGTCATATTGCTGGATGGGAGGTGAGTATAATTCTGCCATAGCATTACCAAACTAATCTTTATAATGAATTATGGGACTTAATGCCAGGCTTAAATATTAGAAATTCAGTTTTTAGTATACACCTAAAAAGGTTTACTATGATCTTAACAGAATTCTTAAAAATGCTGGTAACATGGAGCAAGATGGCCCCTCCTGTGGTTCGCCCTAAATTCATTATGCACTAATGAAATAGGACAAGTGCCTACTAATAACACATTGGATGTTGATTAGCACTTACTAAATATGCCTGCCCAGAGTTTGTGTAGTGACAAAGTTATAATGTATTTGGAATTCAACAATCATGTTAGCATCCAAGCCTCACAACTCCAATGTGTGATTTGTTTATAAATCCCTAAGCATTTAAGAAATCCTAAACACAATCTTACAATATTCTTACAGTTATTCTGAAACGTATTGATATATGGCTATGGTGTAAAGGTTGGAGTTGTCCTTTAGCTCTTTTCCTACCACTGATGTAGAGGTTGCATTGGTGGCAGTGGTGGCTTTTAAACAGACAGAAGTCAGAAGTGTGCATGTACTTTCTCAGCCAACTATCAGCCTTCCCGTGGAAGTGATTTCACAGGTATGGAAAGAGGTTGCCCACCCTCACCACCTGAAATCCCCTCTCCTCGCTATGTATCCTGACCTCCACTGCCCCTCCTGGGTGCCCGGGATGGCCATGGCACTGATTGCCTCTGCACTGAATAAAGCCGGAAGCAAAATTGTCATTTCTGGTTCCAGAGCTGTCATTCCTCAGCTACTGTGGCAGGGAAAGAAGCTAATTAAAGAAATAGTAAATGCTCTGTTTTCATTTTGACCCACAGATAAGCTTATAATAAAGTTTACCTGTAGGTTAAATGAATATCTCCCAAATGTGCACTGTTTAGGAGACATTCTAGTGAGCAGCAGCCAGTGATATCACCAGCACAGGCACTCTGAAGGAACAGCATACCTGTGCCATTCCTTCAGAGCACTGTGCTTCCAGCCGTGACTACTGCGCGCATGCGTGGCTCAGCCATTGAAGTGGTCGCAGCCCATGAACCCCGAAAGAAGACCGGGTGAAGGAAGCCTCTGCAGTGGTGACAGCACACCGCTGGAGGGTTTTGTTTCAAGGTAAGTCTTTCATAAGCTTTACCTTGCAGGAAGAGATTTTTTTTTTCTACGTTTGCTACCGCTTTAAAGTGGTTGTAAAGGGAGAAGGTTTATTATCTTAAAGTGGTTGTTAACCCCTGCTTTCTCATGTAATCTGCTCCTGTGTCTGTGCCTTATAAAAAAATGCAGCTATAAACCTGTTTTCAGAGTGCCGATTGGCTCTTACATAACCTGCTGCCTCTCTCCTCTCTCGGCCTGACAGCTGCAGTAGGCAGGGCTGAGGATCCCTTGCTGACATCAGTCAGGAGGGGAGGAGAAGAGAAGGAGAGGGTGGCGGGTCACGTGAGCGCTGACTGGTGCTCCGAAATTAGGTATATGGCTGCATTTTTTTATAAAAGGCACAGATACAGGAGCAGATTACATGAATAAACAGAGAGGATACTGTAAAAATTGAACAGCAGCAGGAGGGGAGGGGGCGGGCACGAACGCAGAGGTGACGGGCAGGGAGGTGTACGGGTGTACCTATGTACAAAAATGAGGATTGTGCTACACATATCAAATACTGAATATTGCTGCACACGTCAGAGTAAGAGCAATACTTCTAGAGCCATCATTCATGGTTGACTTTAAATTGATGACCTGCTTCATCTATGGACAATTTTGGGTACTGAAGTTTGCTGTTGTTTCACTTTCAATTGTAGGGCTTGACGTGTTTAAGGTTTGTTTATTCAACACAGCCTTATATTTTATAAACCGTTGCGCTAATATCATAACACATAAAAAATTGCAACACAATTTTATCCTATTTTATTCAGGGTCTCTGCTTTCTAATAATATGTAATATTTGGAGTGGGGGGGGGGGGGGGGGGGGGTTAAAGGGACTAAGCTGAAAAGGGATGATGTAAGCAAAAACAGAACCTCCTTTTCTTATAATGGAAATAGACTTACGCCAATCTACTCTGGCTGGTGTCTCCAGGCTGCTGTGAAGGACCTCACAGGTGAAGGTATCTCCTTTTTCTATCTCTGTCTCTAGCATCACCAGGATCTGGAAGGTCCAATCTCCATTTTGGAAGATCTCTGTAGACTGAACCTGAGCAGTTTCCTCCTCACCATTCCGGTACCATTTCACTTCTATCTCAGATGGGTAGAAACCGTGCACATTACACGCCAGCATGTGATACTCTGAATGGGGGTCTTCATGCCGTAGAGATATCTTGATCTTTGGTTGAACTGAAACATACAGAAACATTGTTAGAATTCTATTATCATTGACCAAAGGACAAAGTTTCACAAAATCTAGGAGCTCCAAAATGTTATGTGCTATCAAGTAACTTTAATTAGGGCCAATTGCCCACCAGGATACCTTGGCGAGCACCTAGTACCTGATGTGTGTCTAGGGGCCTGCTGACATTGGATGACTTTATATTCATCCAGATCACATGTGATAAATATCGAAGAGTATCCATTTTTAGCAGAAGTGATTTGGTTGGCTGTAAAGCCACCTGTTTTCTTCTACCTCCTTCTTGGTTCCAGTTCTTAAGTTAATCAGGTCATAATCAGGTTCTGCCTTTAATTTCCAGTAACTACTTTTAAAGAAAAGCTTTATTTAACTATTAAAAAATTAAACGTCAGCAGCTACAAACACTGGACCCCATGGAGCCAAGCATTGTCTTCACTGGAATGGATACTTTGCCGGGCTTGGGATCCCTGGCATTGCCATCTTGAACGTGCTTCGCAGCCAGCTCCCAACTTCATATGCAGACGATTGCACAGTGCTAGCAGACTGGTACTGCAGCCTCCTCCATGTGAGGTGCCACAGGAGATTTTGAATGGGGGGGAAGGAGGGGATTGGTTGGTTGCTTTGGGGCCAAGCTGACATAATTCTTGCCTATGTGAGAATAACAGAAGTGGGAGTGGGTACCTCTCAGAAAAAGCTACCCTCTCCCAAAAAACTAAAGAGGAGGAGGGAGAGAGGCAGATAAGCTGTACTTTCACTTTTAAGTGAAGGTCCACTTTAAGCTGAAAGTGAGCATGTGTAAAGGAAGCAGTTTTCCTAAATTCTAATTTATATTAATATATCTAAAAAAAAAACAAAAAAAACAATCTTTAAAGCTGGATATATGTGGATTGAGATTTAGCCTTTTCAGTAGCGAGTGGCCAAATTTTGATCCATGTGTGGCTGTTCTCACTTGACAGAAGTCAATTCTTAGATCAACTTCTGTCAGAGTGGAAAATTCAAAAACTTTTGTTGGAGAGTTCCGCTGTCAGAAAACAATGTCCTGGTGGGGGGGGGGGGGGGAGATTCCTCCATCCACATTGCTTGTGTGAATGAAGGAATGCAGAAGGTTTGTTTTGCTCAGCCTGCTGGCTAAACAAAGAAAAAAAAACAACCCATATATGGCCAGCTGAAATGCCAATTTGCTCTCAAAAGCTAATTAGTCAGCATTTCATAAATTAAGAATATAACAGAAGGAAGAGAAAAATTCTACAAAAAAAATTGAAACATTTGAAATAATGAGCGATGAAGGGATATCAAAGATAAGGTGAGTAATGCCGCGTACACACGGTCGGACTTTTCGGCTACAAAAGTCCGACAGCCCGTCCGACAGACTTTCGGCGGACTTGCGGCGGACTTGCGGCAGACTTTCTAACGAACGGACTTGCCTACATACGATCACACAAAAGTCCGACGGATTCGTACGTGATGTCGTACACCGGACTAAAATAAGGAAGTTGATAGCCAGTAGCCAATAGCTGCCCTAGCGTGGGTTTTTGGCCGTTGGACTAGCATACAGACGAGCGGATTTTTCGACCGGACTCGAGTCCGTCAGAAAGATTTGAAGCATGTTCCAAATCTAAAGTCCGTCAGATTTTCAACTGAAAAAGTCCGCTGCAGGTCCGATGAAGCCCACACATGGTCGAATTGTCCGCCGGATTTGGTCCGTCAGTGTCCGTCAGACTTTTGTAGACGAAAAGTCCGACCGTGTGTACACGGCATTAAAAGAAGAACAGAAAGCAACAGTTTGTTTTTGAGTCAAGGAGCAGATGGCAGACTTTTAGAATAAGAGGGAATACAGTGATTACATGGTAAAGATCACCAGACATAAAATACTGATCAATGGAAGCATATTGATTGACCCCCAGGTCGATTCAGTGTAAATGGTGACACTTGGTACGTGGTAACACTTCTTTACCAGCCATTTTCAGCCAGACTGGGGAACAATCTAATGTTTATTGGTCACTATTTCCATCTGATTTCTTTTAATGAGAAGGTAAGTAAAACTTTGGATAGAGGGGTGGCTGTGGACGTTGTACACTTGGATTTTGCAAAAGCGTTTGACACAGTTCCCCACACACGGCTCATGTGTAAAGTAAAGTCTACAGGCTTGGAAATATCAGTTTGTAAATGGATAGAAAACTGGCTAAAAGACAGAATTCAGAGAGTAGTGGTTAATGATTCTTATGCCCCGTACACACGGTCAGATTTTCCGATGGAAAATGTCTGATCGGATCGTGTTGTCGGAAATTCCGACCGTGTGTGGGCTCCATCGGACATTTTCCATCGGATTTTCCGACACACAAAGTTGGAGAGCAGGAGATAAAATTTTCCGACAACAAAATCCGTTGTCGGAAATTCCGATCGTGTGTACACAAATCCGACGGACAAAGTGCAACGCATGCTCAGAATAAATAAAGAGATGAAAGCTATTGGCCACTGCCCCGTTTATAGTCCCGACGTACGTGTTTTACGTCACCGCGTTCAGAATGATCGGATTTTCCGACAACTTTGTGCGACCCTGTGTAGACAAAACAAGTTTGAGCCAACATCCGTCGGAAAAAATTCTAGGATTTTGTTGTCGGAATGTCCGAACAAAGTCCGACCGTGTGTACGCCCTATTACTCTGAATGGTCTAAGGTTTTTTTTTTTTTTTTTTAAACTTATTTTTATTCAAATTTTCCTTATAAGACACAAAGACATAAAGACATATACAAATTGGTTGTCTAGCTTGTACAGGTAATATCGCAAGTACATCAGGTAAAAAAAAAAAAAAAAAAAATGAAAGGGAAAGAAAAAGAGAGGAATACATCCATGCAATACAATTTTAACATGTAAGTGAAAAGGGGATTTTTGGAATTTTTGGGCCGCCCCCCCACTGCCCATAAAGGCCTATACCTATTAACTAGGAATTACATTTAATCGTCGATTCTTGGTATCGTAACTGAAGCTAGTCCAACATTAGTAAGCAATGTTCATTTCCTCCAGCCACCCACTCCAAACCTTATTAAATTTCAATTGGCAGCCTCTATTAAGATAGGTATCTTTATATAGTGGAAGATTATCGTTAACCAAACGTTTCCACTGGACATTTGTGGGGGGATAGGGCTTCTTCCATTGAAATGTTATGGTTTTCCTAGCGTAAAATAGAAGCAAGCCAATCATCGTGCGTTTAGCTACAGCAGGAACTAATTTTTTTATAAGGCCCAACATACAAATCTCCATAGACAGTGGTAGATTAGTGGATGCAATTTTATTGATTAGGCCTAGTACCTCCCCCCAGAATTGTTGTATCTTTGGACAATGCCAAAAGATATGGGAAAAATCTCCGGGGGTGTAGCTACATCTCCAACACTTAGGGGAGTGGGCAGGATTTATCAAATGAAGTCTGTGGGGAGTGAAATACGCCCGGTGGACTATTTTAAATTGGACTAACTTGTCACGTATAGAGACTAGCGAACTAAAAGGGAAGTCCCAAACACCATCCCAATCTTCGCCACTCAAAGCTGGAATGTCACGCTGCCAACGGGACAAAAGGCCGTCCAACGGAGGCAAGGACTCATAGATTAAATGCTGATATATGTGAGATATAGGTTTTTTTGTACAACCGGATCTAAGAGTAGTCTCCAGTTTAGACTGTATTAATATACAGGACGAACGTGGGAATTGGGCTTCGAAAGCATGCGAAAGTTGAAGATAACGGAACTGATAGTGCTGCGGAAGATTATACTGGGAGGAAAGCTGACAAAAAGAAAGCAGTGAGGTGCAAGACACCACTTGTGAGATTAATTTTATACCATATCTAGTCCATATCTGGGGGTCAATAGATTTGTAAAAATGTGGTAAATTGGGGTTTAGCCATAGGGGTGTATTAGGGGAAATTCCCATCTGGCTGTGTTTTTCAATAGCCAAGCCCATTTTCCAGGCCCGTAAAGTAGTAAGCATAGACGGAGTTAATAAGTGTGGGGCACATGGGCCTCTGTAAATTAGGTATTGAAGAGATTCCCAGGAGCCTGCCACAGTGGCCTCCAAAGCGGAGGCCACATTGGTTTTATCAGGATTTAGCCACCAGACCACTGTCACCAGCTGTGTCGCCAAAAAGTACTTATAGCAATCTGGAAAGGCCATACCACCCTGCGATAGTGGCCTCATTAATGTAGTTAACTTATATCTCGGTGGTAAGGAGCCCCAGAGAAACTCTGAAAAGCGTTGGTTTAGTTTAGTAAAGAAGGATTTAGGAATCCACTGCGGGGAATGGCGGAATAAATATATGAATTTGGGGATGACCTTCATTTTAAGCAAGTTGACCCTTCCCCATACCGATAGGGGGAGATTATTCCATGCCTTGAGTTTAGCTTTCATATCCCCCACTACCGGATCCAAGTTTAATTTAAGAAAATCTGAGGCTTGTGCAGAGACACAAACCCCAAGATATTTAAAGGAGTCAACCCACTTTAATGGGCTATCTGGAGAGGATGTCAATTTGGCTGCTTGATCTATTGGAAATAGAGTAGATTTTGGCCAGTTTACCCGGAGGCCCGTTACCATGGAGAAAGTGTTGAGGAGTGACAGAGCACCCTGAAGTGATGGACCCGCGTCCCCCAAAAATAAAACCATGTCGTCAGCATACAGGGCTACTCTCTCCTCCAGCATGCCTATCCTAAGCCCCTTAATATGAGGCGATGTACGGAGAGCCTCTGCAACTGGCTCTATAGCTAGAGCAAATAGAGCCGGAGAAAGAGGGCAGCCCTGTCTAGTTCCCCGAAACAGTTGAAATGGAGTTGAGAGTCTGGAGCCCAAACGAATCGATGAGATGGGACACCTATAGATCACCTGCAACCATGATATAAACCGTAGTGGAAAACCCATTCGACGTAGAGTCTCCCACAAAAAGGGCCACTCCACAGTGTCGAATGCCTTTTCTATATCTAGTAGGGCAATAGCTCTGGTACCGGAGTTATTGTGTTGGGCATGAATATTGGTAAAGAGTCTCCTAAGATTAACGTCGGTTGACCTTTTAGGCATAAATCCTGTTTGATCAGAGTCAATAACCGAAGGTAATAATGGATATAGACGGGTAGCCAGCAGTTTGGTTAAGATTTTCAGGTCATTATTCAATAGGGCTATTGGCCTATATGAGGCACATAGCTCTGGGTCCTTAAGGTCCTTATGGATCAAAGTAAGATAGGCCTGGTGCATTGAAAGGGGCAGATCACCCTTGGATAGGCAGAGGGTGTATAATTGGGCCAGGATGGGTGCCAAAAATGCTGCATGTGCCCTATAAAATTCTATAGGAAGACCATCCGGCCCTGGCGCCTTGCCCAAAGGGAAGGACCGTATAATTTTTAAAACCTCTAAGGCCGAAATAGGGCGTACCAACGATTCTCGTTCCTCATTCGACAGCCAGCCAAGTGCTAGTGGATCTAAAAGGTTTTGCAACATCTCTGGCTGGAAGTCGGGGGGAAGAGCAGAGGTATAAAGAGTTTGGTAAAAGGCTTTAAACATTTGTAAGATTTCTACCTGAGAGGTCACCTTATCCCCAGTTGAAGACCGCAGGCCCGAAACCACTGTGGATGGATATTCATGCTGTGCCAACATGGCCAGGAAACGACCATTCTTGTCCCCCTGTTCAAATAGTCGCTGTCTACCTTTATGCATATCCAATCTTGTAACTTCCGTTAAATGTAAATTTAGTGAACTGCGGGCGGCATTTAATGCGTCAAAATGAGCTGCTGTAGGATCTGTACTATAGATTAATGTTTGATCCTCTACCATCTGTTGTAACCTGTAAGTTTCCCGGCCCTGCTGTTTCTTGACACTAGCGATAATAGAGATATATTGCCCTCTTGTATAGGCCTTGAAGGTGTCCCAGACCGTCTGTGGGGTCGAGGAGCCTTCATTAAGTTCCCAAAACTCAACTAGTCTGGGTGGGATAGTGTCAGCCACCTCAGGGTGGGAAATCCACTGTGCCCCCAGCCTCCACAGGGCCGCATCTCGGCGTGCAGGCGAGCGAAGCTCGATTACCAGTGGGCTATGATCGGACAACCCACTGGGTAGGTATTTAGCCCCTATTACATCCGTCAACAGGATTGAATTAGAGAAGGCTAGGTCAATCCGTGAGGCAGTCCTATGTGAGGCCGAAAAGCATGAGTATGCCCTAATAGCCGGGTGTTTCCATCTCCATATCTCCTGTAGCCCCATTGCCTGTGCCCATATAGATAGTTCAGAGCTATAGTTTTTTGATGGGACTGGTCTGTCCAAATCTGGGGAGATAGTAGAGTTGAAATCCCCCATCACTATCAATTTCGCTGGATAAAAAGGAGCTGCTTTTTCCAAAACCTTATATAATAAATCATGTGTAAAAGGTGGAGGAATATAAACATTTATGATTATATATCGCTGAGACCAGTGTGAAAACACCACCATTGCAAACTTGCCCTGGGGGTCCGTGCACACGTCCTCGATAACACAGGGGAATTTCTTGTGTATTAGGATTGAGACCCCTCTAGCATAAGAGGAGTAAGTCGCAAGGATGGCCCTCTGAATCCAGGGTTTTTTTAGAGTTAAAACCTTGCTGCCTGTGAGGTGGGTTTCCTGTAGGAGAATAAAATGTGGAGAGTGGGTTTTTAGATATCTCATCAACAGTGCCCGTTTAAATTTAGAATTAAGACCTCTCACATTCCATGAAAGGACCGAAAAGGTTTCAGCTAAGGAAGTGGCCATATAGGTTTAGGAAGCCATGGCCAAGTAAAATGACTAGGGGAACACAATTTGGGGTAACTCACAAGCAGCAAGATTTTTACAATATACCATGTACCAGCAATGTTAATTTTTAAGGCAATTTTTGAAACAAGCTTATACAAACCATGACAAAGACCAACATAAAACAACAAAAAAATATATATACCCAAGCACGAAGTGCTTATCCGACTAAGTCCCATCTCCTCTCAAAAAACAAAAAAAGGAGGAGGAGAGTTGGGATTAGTTTTCTCCCAAAAAAAAAAAAAAAAAAAAAGAACACACACGCAAGCTGCAACTGTATTGCAACTATATTGCAGATATACCCCTAAAAGGGGATATCGTACTACTACTACTATTTGTTCAGGCACCCTATGGCCGAACAAATATATAAAAAAGGAAAAAAGGAAAAACCTATCCAATACCTATCCAAAAAAAAAAAAAAAAAAAAAAAGGGGACGGGATGGGGAGAAAAGGGCAGGAGGGGGAAGGAAAAAAAAAAAAAAAAAAAAAAAGAAGAGAAAAAAGGAGACAAAAAGGAAGCAACAGAGAGTAATTGAGGTGGGGTTGGGTTCTAATTTTCTAACTCTTGGCTCTTAGTGTAAGAGATATAGTCCAAGTCCAAGTCCAAGTCCAAAGGGCTGAGCATTCCAACTCCAAATAAAGTACATTTATCTAAGCATTCATTAGGAGACCACAGAATAGCAAGAAAATTTTAGACACTATAAGGGTGCACTATAATGGACTATAGTAGACTATAGTAGACTATAGTAGTAAGGATGGTACAAAAAAAAAACAAAAAAAAACACATGCGTCACCCACGGCCATCTAACCAGGATATAGCGGCCTCCGGATTGGTGAAAAAGAATGTTTGGTCCCCGTCTGCAACTCGAAGCTTGCTGGGATATAATAAGCTAAATTTAAGACCTTTATCCCTTAGGCGTCTTCTGACCTCTGTAAAGGCCCGGCGTCGCTGCTGGACTTCAGGGGAGTAATCAGGAAACAACAGGATTTTTGCATTATTAAACCGCAGTTCTTGTTTATCTCTAGCTGCAGCTAATATCTTATCTCTGTCTCTGTCTCTGAAATTCAAAAGTCTCAATAAAAGAGGCCTGGGAGGATTACCAGGGGCTGGAGGGGTTGGTGGAATCCTATGCGCCCTCTCTACCACGAATGTAGGGGGCATAGCAGGTAAGTCCAACAATGATATAAGAAAGGATTCCACAAACTCAGCTGGTTTATTACCTTCTGTTTTTTCCGGTAGGCCTACGATCCTTAGATTGTTTCTCCTCATGCGATTTTCTGTGTCTATCGACTTATCTTGTAGGGCTTTTACCTGCAGCTGCAAAGCGCGAAGGTTCCTGGAGTCTGCACTGGTAACGTCCTCCAGTTGTGAGATCCGACTCTCAGCCTCTACGAAGCGGGATCTAAATTTGTCCATATCATGCCGAATTAAGCTGATATCTGAAGCCAAATGGTCTATTTTAACCATCACCTTTTCATTTCCAGCTTTAATTGCTGCCAGCAGCTCAGCATGGGAGGCCGCGTGAGAGGCTACAGATGGAGACGGATCAGGGAGCGTCTGCGTGCTAACTGACATGTTTGGTATGGGAAGCCTCGGAGGTAATATCGCGGCGGCGGCAGCAGGCACAACAACAGCAGCAGGCTTAGCAGGCTTAACAGAGCCAAGAGCAGCAGCAGCAGAGGCAGCAGAGGCGGCAGGGGTGGTGGTGGAGACCGCAGGCACTGTGGAGGACCGGAGCCTACCCGGAGATATGGTGGGACCTCGCGGTGCACCGAAAGCCTTTTTCTTTCCCAGGGTGCCTATATACGAACGGATCTGGTGAGAATCGGAACTGAGAGTCGCTGGAAGTCAGAGAGTCAGCCCGGCCAGTGCCAGAGAAATTTCAGGATGAATGGTTGGAGCGGAGCTCAGCCCGCACACGTCCTCTCACTCACTCACTCTCTCTCACATCCCCACAGTCGACGCCCCATTTTGGCTCCTTTGATTTTGCAGTAAAATTGATTTCCGACAACAAAATCCGTTGTCGGAAATTCCGATCGTGTGTACACAAATCCGACGGACAAAGTGCAACGCATGCTCAGAATAAATAAAGAGATGAAAGCTATTGGCCACTGCCCCGTTTATAGTCCCGACGTACGTGTTTTACGTCACCGCGTTCAGAATGATCGGATTTTCCGACAACTTTGTGCGACCCTGTGTAGACAAAACAAGTTTGAGCCAACATCCGTCGGAAAAAATTCTAGGATTTTGTTGTCGGAATGTCCGAACAAAGTCCGACCGTGTGTACGCCCTATTACTCTGAATGGTCTAAGGTTATCAGTGGTGTACCCCAAGGTTCAGTGCTGGGACCCTTACTTTTTAATACATTTATAAATTATATTGGGTCTGGGATTAAAAGTACAATTTCAGTGTTTGCAGATGACACCAAGCTATGCAGTGGAATAACGTCCTTACAGGATGCCTCCAAGCCAACCTGCATGCACTGTCTGATTGGGCAACTGTGTGGCAAATGAGGTTTAATGTTGATAAATGTAGTTATGTACTTGGGGGCTAAGAATATGCATCATACATACTAGGAGGCAAACAACTGGGGGAACCAATGGTGGATAAGGATCTGGGTGTTTCGTAGATCATAAGCTTAAAGTGGTTGTAACCCTAAACAAAAAATGCTCCTGTTCCCTTAAAGCATAATCTATAGCATAGTGCTTGTGTAGTGTAATTTGTCCCTTTCTATGTTGTAAAATACCTGGTTAATCCTGCCTGCTCCTGTATCCCCCTATGTCAGGGTCTCCAAACCCTGGTCCGCAGCCTGGTGCCAGGCCGTGGTCCATTTGCAGCGTTTGGCATCATCTCTCACTGCCCGCCTGAATCACCGCTGTTATCCCTAACTCGGAACCCACCACTCCAGGCCTGCCTCTGAACTAATGTGCACGCCAGTGCTGCCACCATTGCAGTGGCAAACCACATCTGGTGGCAGGTGACAATCCACATCAGGTGACAATCCACATCTGGTGGCAGGTGGCAATACACATCTGGTGGCAGGTGATGTGGCAAGTGACAATCCATACCTGGTGGTAGCCAACGTGGCAAGTGACACTCTGCATCTGGTGGCAGGCAATGTGACAAGTGACACTCTGCATCTGGGCCTTGGCACAATTTTATTCCACAATGCCGGTCCCCGGTGCCAAAAAGGATGGGGACTGCTGCCCTATGTGTACTGACCACGGTAATCATGGCTGCTGATCCATGATACCATGGTCAGTTCACCTCCCTTCGTCATCATACTGTGTGGTCAGTCTCTCCCTCTCCTCCTCCCCTCCTGTCTGCCAGCTTAGTAGTCTGTGTAGTGAGAGCCAATCTCTCCCCTGCCCCTCCCCTCCTGCTGCTATTCCTGTAAAGGTAAAGTATATTAAATCACTTGCATCCCCTCTGTTTTATGAATTTTTAGAAAATTACTTAGAACCCCCAAACATTATATATATTTTTTAGCAGAGAATAAAATGGCGATTTTTGCAATATTTTATGTCACACGGTATTTGAGCAGCTGTGTTTTAAACGCAACTTTTTGGGAAAAGGGGCACTTTCATGAATTTAAAAAAACTAAACAGTATATTTAGCCCAATTTGTTGTATAATGTGAAAGATGATGTTACGGCGAGTAAATAGATACCAAACATGTCACACTTCATAATTGCACGCACTTGTGGAATGACGACAAACTACGGTACCTAAAAATCTCCATAGGCGACACTTTAATTTTTTTTTACAGTTACCAGGTTAGAGTTACAGAGGAGGTCTAGTGCTAGAATTATCTCTCTCGGTCTGACGATCGCGCTGATAACTCACATGTGTGATTTTAACACCATTTACATATGTGGGCGCGACTTCCGTATGCGTTTTCTTTGCTGCGCGAGCTCGCGGGGACGGGGGCACTTTAGAAAAAACATTTTTATCTCATTTATTTGATTCATTTTTATATTATTAAATTGTGTTTAAAAAACATTTTTGATAACATTTATTGCTGTCACAAGGAATGTAAACATCCTTTGTGACAGTAATAGGTGGTGACAGGTACTCTTTATGGAGGGATCGGGGGTCTAAAAGACCCCCGATCCCTCCTGTACACTTCAAAGTATTCAGATCGCTGTTTTCGGCGATTCTAAATACTGTATATTTTTTTAAACTGGCGCCATTGGCAGCTGAGTAAACAGGAAGTGACATTGTGACATCGCTTCCGTTTCTGGCTTCGTGCCAGTCTGTCCCTAGCCGCCGGAAGTGGTGGATCTCGATCGGGTCTCCCAGTGGGATGGGAGGCCCGTTCAGAGCGATGGGAGGTGGCGGGAGGGGGGATGTCCCCTCCCGCTCCTCCGGGATAACAGCCAATCGCCCGCTCTAAACAACGGTACTGGGATGATGTCTGCAGCTGCGGACATCATCCCGGTATAACCCCCAAAATCCGAGGCCGCACATCTGCGTACGCTCGGCTGGAAGGGGATAAGCTCAGTCACAACCAACTAAAAACCATACTTTTCCCAGAAATAATACAGAGGCTGATTAAGTTGGAAAGGGGCAAGGCCACAGCTTTATTGAAATTTTCAAACACAACAAATAAACAGTGCCAGTCACAGTTTTAGGCCCCTTTCACACTGGGGCGGTGGTGGCGTCGGCGCTGCTTTACCGTCATTTTTGCGGCGGTATTCGGCTGCTAGCGGTGCGGTTTTAACCCCCGCTGGCGGCCGAAAAAGGGTTAAAACCGCTCGCATAGCGCGGCTATAGCGCGGCTATAGCCGCGGTATAGCCACGCTGCCCCATTGATTTCAATGGACAGGAGCGGTGAATACACCGCTCCTTCACCGCTCCAAAGATGCGGCTTGCAGGAGTTTTTTTCTTCTCCTGCCAGCGCACCGATTCAGTGTGAAAGCCCTCGGGCTTTCACACTGAACAAACAGTAGAGGCTGTTTTGGGTCGGTTTTCAGGCGGTATTTTTAGCGCAATAACACCTGCAAACCGCCCCAGTGTGAAAGGGCTCTTACTGTGAACACACATAAACAAAACTGCGCCCCACCGCAGCCAGCACCTACTCAACACCAGATTGAAGACTGAGGTGAAGATATCAAAGATAATATCATTCAAATGAACCCCATTAAGGTTTAACAAAATACCGTTATCACCCTCCAAGTTCCTGTGACAAATCATGATACCCCCTATTCTGCACGCAAATTTTGAAAACCTGGGCACACACTGTTTGTCTAAAATGCTCCAAGCATGAACCTGATATATGACAGACCCAGACCAAATAAGGTACAATATCGGACTAAACTATAAACAAGTTGGCAGGGCTGGACTGGGATAAAAATTTGGCCCTGGACTTCATCCAGACTGGCCCACTTTGACAGGTCTCTCCCATTCCGGCTGGACAAACCCGCCTCCCCCGGCCTGCCACCCAAGCGCCCCCCCCCCACTAGCCATTAGCCATTCTACATTATTTCTCTTATAGGCAGTATCAGTGGGGAAGCTAGACATTATTTCACCAGTGGCAAAGATTCAGTTTGGCGCCCCCCCCAATGGGACAAGATTAGGCAGGAAAGTGAGAAACTCCCAGGCCATAGCTGTTAAGTCAGCTGTCTGTCCCCTCACCCATGCTTCTTCTGGTCCCCCCATGCTCCTCTGTCCCCCCCCGTGCTCCTCTGGTCCCCCTGTGCTGTTCCTCTATTCCCCCCATGCTGCTCTGATCCCCCATGTGCTCTACTAGTCCCCTGCATGCTCCTCTGTTCCCCCCATGCTGGCCATCGGGACTACAGGGAGTTTCCGGGTGGGCCGATGGCTCAGTGGGCCGATTTCAGTGACAGTGGACCGCCGCCTCTCCCTCCGGTCCTCTGTCCCCCCCGCAGCGCTCACCTCCTCTCCCTGGCTAGTTATGCAGCGCACCTGAATACAGACATGATGCTCAGGAGTCAACACTGAGAAGCATATCATATGATCCGGAAGGAGGGCAGCCACACACAGCTGTAACATAACCTTCCTTGGCACTCGTTCTCCTGCTCTTTCCTTCCCCCGCTCTCCATCTAGATTCTCCGCGGCAGCAGACAGGATGGAGAGCGAGGGAAGGAAAGAGCAGGAGAACAAGTGCCGAGGAAGGTTATGTTACAGCTGTGTGTGGCTGCCCTCCTTCCGGATCGTATGATATGCTTCTCAGTGTTGACTCCTGAGCATCATGTCTGTATTCAGGCGCGCTGCATAACTAGCCAGGGAGAGGAGGTGAGCGCTGCGGGGGGGACAGAGGACCGGAGGGAGGCGGCGGTCCACTGTCACTGAAATCGGCCCACTGAGCCATCGGCCCACCGGGAAACTCCCTGTAGTCCCGATGGCCAGTACATGCCTGCAAGTTGGTGAAAACAGAACAGTGAACAATGTTAAGTTTAATGTATGTAATCGGGCAGTGCCAGATTTAGGCTTTGGGGGGCCCAGGGCACTTCCAGTTCGCGGGCCCCTCAACATTGAAATTGAACTGAAAACAATGAACTGAAATGAATGATAAACTGCATTTGTTCTAAAAAAATATAAGTTAAGAAGACACTTTCTCAATTTTGACTGTAAGAATAAGAATACACATCACACAGGTAATTGGAACTGGCAAGTCATACATCACAGTTATGCATCACATTACAATATTTACAAAAAGTCTTTCTTCTTGCACTTAGCAACTGCAAAATCTTTAAATCATCAAACTGTATCATCTTGAGGACACTGCTCTAGACCAGGGTTTCTCAACTCCAGTCCTCAAGGCGCCCCAACAGGTCATGTTTTCAGGATTTCCATTATTTAGCACAGGTGATTTGATCAGTTTCACTGCCTTGGTAATTACCACAGTTGTTTCATCTGAGGGAAATCCTGAAAACATGACCTGTTGGGGCGCCTTGAGGACTGGAGTTGAGAAACACTGCTCTAGACAGCCAGTAGGCACAGAGCACTTATGGCCCGTACACACGATCAGATTTTCCGACAACAAAACCGTGGAATTTTGTTTGAAGGTTGTTGGCTCAAACTTGTCTTGCATACACACAGTCACACAAATGTTGGCTGACAATTACGAACGTAGTGACGTACAAGATGTACGGTGAGCCGATAAAAAGGAAGTTCAATAGTCATGTGAGATCTCCATCACGAACGCTAGCTTTACGAGACTGGGCGCTTTCAGCTCGTACTTGATTCCGAGCATGCGTGAACTTTTGTGTAAACACGATCGGAAAGTCCAACAACAAAGTTTTGTTGGCGGAAAAATTGAGAATCTGCTAGCCAACATTTGTTGGCAGAAAGTCCGACAAAAAATGTTCGATGGAGCTTACACATGGTTGGACTTTCGGCTAACAAGCTCACATCCAACATTTCCCTTTAGAAAGTCCGATCGTGTGTACTTGGGTCATCGTGGTTCTATGATAACTCTTTATCAGTGCAAATTTGCTGAACAACCTTTCTCTGGAACAACTAGAGACCATGATGCTCAAATATATTCTAAGAGCCACATTAACACCTGGAAAGGTATCGGCAAGCCCTTCATCATGTAATAAAACTGCCTGTTGAGATGGAGTGAAACATATCAGAGCTTGGCAATAGCTACAAACTGGACAATTTCCTTAACGAAGATACTACTGAAGTCTCGAGACACTTATTAAGAGTCGACTTCGCTAGTACACTCGGTGCAAGACATGTAAGCAAGGAAGGTCCTCTACTATTCTACTACATTCTGGCCAAATCCCAATCCAGGGCCACGCCTGTCCCGAATTTGACCAATCTTGCAATTTCGGTAGAACTTGCTAACAAAGTTTTACAAAAACAAGGAGAGGAGCGCCTCTGAGTATGTATCATAAAATCAATTTATTAAAACAGCAATATCCACTCACATTAAGGCAAGAAGAGTAGCGTTCTGGTCTGTTAGCTGGGCTGGAGAGATGCAGTGGGACTACAGGTCACAGCAGTTCCTGTAAGGCTGGCTCCACATAGAATCCAGAGGGAGAGGGGTGGGATGGCTCAGCACGGTGCAGTCTTCTTCAGGAATCCAGTCTAATTCATATCCTGGTCAGATGGGGACGGATGGTGTCCATTATACAAGGATATGGGTTCCAAAGGAGGGGGTGAGACGCCAGAGCTGCTGGCTTGCCGCGCTGCAGCTCTAGAGTTAGTGGTTGTGCCTTGGTAATGTGGTAAGATGACACGGCCGCGTGTAGAATCAAAACGAGGCTTGGGGAGCAAAACAGCACGGGGCCTGGCAATGACGTCACATGTATGCGACGCATTTCAGAATCAGCTAGCCATTGGTGGACGAATGGCCGCATTCCTTTCTCAAGCATGGGATGTGTAGGGCACATTAAGCATTTTATAGTCTAATAGGGGGCGGGGCCAGGACGTCCATAGTAAAAACAAGGGATCAGCAATATTTACGTCTAAGCTACACTTCTCCTGTGGATTACAGGGGTGCAGTTAGTTTTGCACTCCTATGACCTGTCACAGAGTAGTCGGTCCAGGCTTGGGGGTATTTACAACCATGGAGTCAGAATCCACCCAGATCCCTGGATCGGCACCCGGGTCAGCCTTGCAGCAAGCTGCTGAGAGCCTGTGCAGGCCGCTCCCACCCTCTCCACAAACCCGCGCTCCAGTGAGAGCGAAGGGACAGAGCAGAGAGCCCGGAGCTGTGAGAACCGAGCGATTGGTGTTTGATCAATCGGTTCTCAGTGTAGAGAGCGCCGGGAGACAGTTGCAGCATCTGACCAATTTTACATCCACCTAGGTAAGTATGATACTAAAAAAAAAACCTCCATACATCTCTTTTAATTTCACTCCCTCACAATGGGATTGGGGCTGTTGCCTGGCACTTTCCAACATTTTTTTACCATTTTTCCTTGTCCCACCCACTAGTCTCTTGTTAACAAGGCAATACATTCAATAGAATGATTATGTAATGTACAGACAACACTGAAACATGGAATATCCCAGATTTAAGAGATACTCGCAGACCTAGAGGGACTGGGAAGACCTCCATTTATTGAAAAATGGGAAGGGGAGTTGGGCGCACTAATGAATGAGCAACAGGTGGCTAAAGTAATGGGAGGGGTACATGAATACGCAACTGGTAAAAATGACATAAACTAATTATAAGTGCTTAGTGAGATGGTATCTAACACCTGAGAAAGCTCATAGATTTCAAGTCAAATCTCCACTATGTTGGAGAGGTTGCAATCAGATAGGCAACATGGCCCACATATGGTAGCTGATCCAATTGTTGCTTTGCGGAGTTCTACGAATCCCTCTATAGGTCCAGGGTAGACTATAGAGGGGAGGATCTGGGGGCATACCTAGATGACATTGATATCCCAACCCTTACAGTAACGTATCGCGACAAGCTTGACGCTCCAATTACGTCCTTGGAAATACTACGCGCACTTAAATCAATGCAGACAGGGAAAACTCCGGGACCCGATGGCATCCCTGTGGAGTTTTATAAACAACATGCTACAGAACTAGTTGACAAACTACTGGTCGTCTTCTCTGAGTCATCGCGCCTTGGGAAACTCCCGGACACAATGAGCGAAGCGATCATGGTAGTGATCCCCAAGCCAGGGAAAGACCCCACGTTGTGCTCCTCGTACCGCCCTATATCCCTTCTGAACGTGGATGCAAAAGTACTGGCAAAAGTATTGGCCAATAGGCTTAACCTGGTAATTACCACTCTCATCCATAGGGATCAAACAGGCTTCATGTCCGGCAGAGGAACTGACATTAATATCAGACGCCTCCATACCCACATAGACAGGGCGGACAAGGTGACTAACGGGACGGTGACCTCACTCGACGCGGAGAAGGCTTTTGACTCCGTCGAGTGGGGCTACTTATGGGAAGTGCTCTCGCGATTCGGGTTTTGCCCGGGTTTCACGAAATGGCTCCGCATGCTATACCATGGCCCCTCAGCTAGAATACGTACCAATGGATGCCTCTCATGGAAGTTCCAATTGTCTCGAGGCACGCGACAGGGGTGTCCCCTTTCCCCGGGTCTATTTGCTCTGGCGATGGAGCCCCTGGCTATATTGTTGAGGGCCGACCCTGGGGTAAGGGAACTTGAGGTAGGACCCATTGAGGAGAAGTTATCGCTGTACGCGGACGATGCTCTGCTTTATTTAGCGGATGCATCGTCCTCTTTGCAGACTGCACTCAGTCTGATTAATCGATTCGGTGGGTATTCAGGGATTCGCATTAATTGGGACAAGTCGGTCCTATTTCCGCTCCATCCCTCGACCCCTAGGGTACCACACCCGCAGCTCAAATGGGTAGATGATTTCAAATACCTGGGGATAAAAATTTGCGGTAAAGTTCAAGACTACATGGACAATAATTTGCGTCCACTTATGACACAGCTTACGGCTAGGTGCGCTGCTTGGCATTCCCTTCCATTGACTCCTGTTGGCAGAGTCAATTTGCTAAAAATGATTTACCTTCCCAAATATCTATATTTCTTACACCCATACCCATCCCTAGGACTTTTTTCCGGAGGCTGGAGAGCCTGCTGATACACTTTGTCTGGGCTGGGAAGCCACCCAGGGTGGCCAAGCAGATCTTATATCTCCCAATTTCGGGGGGGGGATTGGCGCTACTGAATATTCAAATCTACTATTGGGCTGCAGTTCTGGTCACGTTTCGTGGCGGTTCTCCCAGCCCACGCAAAATCCGGCGGTCACTCTGGAGGCAGTCATTCTGGGTTCCTTTGCTGCCTTGAGCAATCTCCCGTTTCGTGGTCTCAGGGCCAGTTTGTCCATGACAACCCCGATGCGAACCACTGTAAGGGTTTGGCAGGAGGCTAGGAAAATATATGGGAAGCCCAATTACATTTCACCTCACATGCCCCTGTGGGGTAACCCTATGCTCCCTCATTTTTACACTTTACCGGACCCCTCTCTCTGGGCAAAAAAGGGACTTCTTACATTAAAGCATATAGTCAAGGATGGCAGGCTCATGACTTTCCAAGCCCTTAGACAATCCTTTGCTATTTCGGCCTCCTTCCAATTCAGATACTGGCAGCTGAAGCACGCCTTTGAGGCTCAGTTCCCTGCCCCCCTCATTCTGGAACCAGACTCTATTGAATGGCTCTTGCTACTCTCCCCGGGATCCTGTGAGGGAGAGCATGGAGAGAGCTGCTGCTCTTAGCCACAGCACTGGATTGAGATTTGGCTCATGTAAGTATTTAGGGAGGGCTGGGGGGAGCTGCACCTTAAGGGTTTTTTTACTTTAATGCAAAAAAACGCATTAAGGTAAGAAAAACTTTAGCCTTTATAACCACTTTAAATCAGGAAGTTCATGGGAGGAACAAAAGATTCCAGGTTTACCAGAAACAAAACACAAAGCAAGGTTGTCCATGGATTCAGGTAGGGAGCTCACCAGCATCCATAGTAGCACAGCAAGTAGAGCCACAACCAGACACTGCAGAGGTCACAGGTTCAGATCTGGATCCTGATAGACTGATGTTATAAAAAGGGGAGTTATCATGAAGTAAACACACAGAACTGAGTCACATGTCCTTATACACAAAGGGGCTTCTGCTGTATTTTCGACCAGAATATTCCTATGTTCTAACAGTTTAACTGTACCTGCCCATGGCTTCTTGAGTGTGTATGTGAATCCTATGACAGAGTACCTCTGTCCTATTGTTATTCCATAGCTCCCAACTGTCCCTGATTTCGAGGGACTGTCCCTGATTTGGAGCAATGTCCCTCATTCCTCCTCATTTGTCCCTAATTTTGGTCTGATCTATATAGTTGTATATAAAATGCACTTTTTATCAAAAAGTGTTTCCCAGTGCTAAACCTTTCATCCGATTTCTAAATTGCTGCATTTGTAAATTACAAAAGCCAATATAAAGGAATAGTAGTGGTAAAAAAAGCACTTTTGGGCTCAACCAATCTTGTTTTTTTTTTTTTTTTGTACAATTAAGGGGGCGTGGCAAGGGGTGTGTCCCTCATTCCCATCTCAAAAAGTTGGGAGGTATGTTGTTATCTTACATGCACAATGCCAGATAGCTAGGTCTATGCAGCTGTATGTGTGTAGGGTTCACCTTGCTGTTAATTACAACAGGGTATGTACGCAGCTCCTGTTATTTTAGTTAACCCTGTCCCTTCTGGTCTGGGATTCTTTAGCTAGTTTTTATCTCAGGATTCGATAACCAGCATAGCTAGAGTCAAGTTAGGCATCTGATTGTCACTTTTTGTAGTTAGAGGTCTGGCTGCATGACAGATTTGAAACTACTGGGGACTAAGCACAGAGTAGATAGGCTGACTCTGGGTTTCATGCTACACCACGGTTTATGCTAAAGGTGCATTCCAGGTTGGTTGGACAACGGCTGGAAGGTCTCCGCATCATCCCACAGATCGTGTGTTAAGGTCTTCGACACCAAGATGAACACTGCATCATGATCATCCTCAGAGGCATGCTATATACTGGTTTCAGTAGTTCCTCTGTTCCCAATTACTTTGATTAGATTACTAGTTCATTTCCCAGGAAGGGAATCCCCTTTGTTCACAGAGGCTCTGTCCTGGGTGGAGACACTGCCAACTTTATTATCAAACCCACTCTTCTACCTACTAAAGGTTTTGGTTCTCTTATTTACCTACAGGTTTGTCGCATAATCCTGTTAAGGGTGGGCCATTTCCCATAACCAGCCTAAAAGAGGACTAGATTGGGGGGCACTGCTGAGACTGAAGTGGGATTAGCAGTAGTATGGAAGAGCAATATACTCCAGAGCAGCATCCTTAACCTGCTCCTAAAACGCATAACCGCTCCTAGATGAAAAGGTAGACTTAAAGTGGAACTTCACTCTCTCAATCAACATTGACTAGAAGGAAAGCTGCAGGGAAGCTCAAATACCTTTCCTTAGTATTCTTTAGAACATTCTTTGGAATTGAGCACTTGTAGTTGAATGCACTCCCCTTGTGGGATTCAATCTTTGCCCGTCTGGATAGACCTCTCTCACTTGTCTAGCAGCCAGAACGTAGCACGAACAAAAGTCTCTGCCACAGACTTGTTTGGGATAAAACCCGTACGATCCTCTGCCACAGGATGTATTGGTTTGCGATGAATGTCAGACAGTACTTGAACCTTTAAGCCAACCCGGCAGTACTATGCAGCAAGACTACTTCAGAATACGTCCTCCAACCGAGTCACCAGGCCCCTCTCCAGACCAGCACTCTGCATGATCCTTCCATGACGGGTCCTCCCCTGGGATCTCCTCGGTTGTCCAGCTTCTTCACTCTGGATAGACAGCTCAGGACCATTCCTCTGCCGCTGTGGTAGGCCCCAGACAGGCTTCTGGGCCCACCCACACGCCGCAGCAACGTGGGCCTCCGGCACGGAGGACCACGAGGTGGTATTCCTAACACATACCTGTCCGCCAGGAGGGCAAGCAGGTGGCTGAAAACGAACACCTAAACATGGCATCTGTCCCATAAATACCCTCTCCCAGAATGCAATGCGGAGGACCACCTCCACCGAGTTGTCTCCGGGACAGAGGAGCACTCATACGCTTCAACACGTTGCCTTTCCAACACCAGCCCAGGGTGACAATGACACCCACCGGCACAGTGTGAAACTACTCGCAACTCAGCCAAGCTGGAACAGAGGCAAATCTAACTTCATCTAACAAATAACCCACAAAATTTACCTATCAGCGGTAGATTGAAAATCCACCAGCGCTACATACTCCCCCCACTACAATAGACATTGTCCTCAACGTCTGTCAGAAAAATAATAATAACTCCCAAGCCTGAGAGCAGGTATTTGAGCTTAAAACTTGGATAAGGGCAAAGAAGAAGGAAAGACAGTATAGAGATATACAGTTTTAACATTTACATAACAGTATGTTCACATCCGCAAACAAAATCACATTATGACTGTCACAACCCCACTATCTATCTAGCTGAAAATCCTAACAGCTTGATGGAGGATCCAATTGCTCCTGAAAAAGAAATTAAGTTAGACACACACTAAATATGTACAATATCCTCAATAACAGTTTGGGAGCAAAGTCTCATTCCAGCAGGAGAATGACACTCTCTTCCCGTATGTTTTCTCCTTTTAAAGAAACAAACTAAAGAAACTTTAGAAGTCCATCCCTATATATTTTTTAGGTAAATCACATCCTTTCAATAAGGAAATCCGGCTAGCAAAAAAGAAGTCCTTGGATTTAGAACACCGAGATGAACATCAAATCTTGATCACGAAGATCTCTAAACACTGACACTATCTATCTACATACCCCATAGTTCTTTATCCATAATCACCAGTAGAACTGAGGATCTGGCAATGTCAGTTTCTTTCCCAATTTATCCACTGTAGTGATAAAGTGCACAATGTCATCTTTTCCCGGTCTGCAAATGACCACTTTGTCAGCATAGATGTGCCGACCGTAGTTCCTGTGTAGGAAACATCCACTGAAGCGTTCATCCATAGTGACAGAACATCCAGTTTTCCGGAAAGGCTTAGGCACAGACAAATAGTCCCAAACAGCTTCACTGTACCAAAGCTCCCGGTTAGCTTCAATCTCGTGCATAATGTCCTGGGTAACATATGGGAACTCCAAACCATATTCCCTGGCCACATGTTTGTTAAGCATTCTCTGTAAACGTGCAAGTTTAGGCAACAATCTATTTTTCCCCAAACCAGGGGGCACACAAGAGTTCAATGACACCATAGGCCCGACGGGTGTCAGCAACAAAGTAGTAACTTTAGGCAATGTCTCCCCGACAGTACTGTGTGGCTCCACACAAGGTGATGTTCTCCCAGAATCCAGGGCTGTCCATTCTGAGAAAGTCAAGGCAGAAGCAACGTCTTCACCCTGAGCCCATAACAGTTCTTGTGACATTGTCTCAAATCAATCATCATCATCGGAGAGATCCGACATGGAATCTATCTCCGAATCTCTCAACTCTTATGCCGGCAAATATCTACACAAAGTCCCAGATATATTCCCCTGTGAACTCTCACCCATTCCTGACATGGACTTCTCTGGTTCGGGCAGTCTCTGGGGTAGGCCTCGACCATGGCCGGGGGAAGCCTTTACATATCCCACCTTCCTCTGGACAGGTACAATGGGGATAGGCGTAGTGGACGCGGAAATCAAGGTAATGTCCGCTGATGAGTCGGTTACTGCAGTATCTCTCTCAGGAACACTTTCAGTGACAACAGGCGAAATCACGGCCTGCCGTTCTTTTTTAGCAGTAGTAGCAGCTTCTACTGTGGCGATACCTGTAGCCCAGTCCATACGATAAGCACGGGGTGACATGGTAGGTTGCTCCACCACAAACAAATATTCTCCACATTGCGAGCAGCGAACAAATGGACGGAGATGTATGACCAGTCCTTCACACTTGTGACAAAGCATGCCCAGTCCTTCAACATCTCCAATTGTATAGAGAACAAACCTCCCCTGCGGTTTCAGGTGTCTGTAAGCAAGGTTCCGGTCAGCATAGCACCCGCAGCGGTGCTGGTAGGGAACATCTTAGGCCCCACAGTTGGTTACATCGCCGAAAAAGACCTGGTACGTGATTGCCTTCCCGCGGGCGGGGGGTCCGATCGGACCCCCCCCGATGCCCGAGGGGGTCGGCTTTGGTCTGGGAGCGTTCAGTGATGAGGGGGAGGCCATCCATTCGTGGCTCCCCCCCTCGGGATCGCTCCCAGACAATCAGAATCTTCCCCTGCCTCTGTATAGTACACAGAGGCAGGGGATGTGACGTCATCTCTCCTCGGCTCGGTATTTTCCCTTCCGGCGCCGAGGAGAGAAGACTGCAATGTGAGTGCACAACACTACACATCCCAGTAGAACATGCCAGGCACACATAACACCCCCCTTTACCCCCCAATCACCCCTCCCCCCCCTGTCACACTGACACCAAGCAGTTTTTTTTTTTTTTTCTGATTACTGCATGGTGTCAGTTTGTGACAGTTAGTGTGGTAGGGCAGTTATTATTAGCCCCCTTTAGGTCTAGGGTACCCCCCCTAATAAAGTTTTAACCCCTTAATCACCCCCCGTCGCCAGTGTCACTAAGCGATCATTTTTCTGATCGCTGTATTAGTGTCACTGTTGACGCTAGTTAGGGAGGTAAATATTTAGGTTTGCTGTCAGCGTTTTATAGCGACAGGGACCCCCATATACTACCTAATAAATGTTTTAACC
Organism: Aquarana catesbeiana; assembly: GCA_037953035.1. Classification (NCBI taxonomy): domain Eukaryota; kingdom Metazoa; phylum Chordata; class Amphibia; order Anura; family Ranidae; genus Aquarana; species Aquarana catesbeiana. The sequence goes on along the minus strand of JBBHAA010002903.1, from coordinate 232,103 downwards.
CCTTGATTGCCCCCTAGTTAACCCTTTCACCAGTGATCACCGTATAACTGTTACGGGTGAGGCGGGTTAGTTTGTTTATTTTTTATAGTGTCAGGGCACCGCCGTTTATTACCGAATAAAGGTTTAGCCCCCTGATCGCCCGGCGGTGATATGCGTCGCCCCAGGCAGCGTCAGATTAGCGCCAGTACCGCTAACACCCACGCACGCAGCATACGCCTCCCTTAGTGGTATAGTATCTGAACAGATCAATATCTGATCCGATCAGATCTATACTAGCGTCCCAAGCAGTTTAGGGTTCCCAAAAACGCAGTGTTAGCGGGATCAGCCCAGATACCTGCTAGCACCTGCGTTTTGCCCCTCCGCCCGGCCCAGCCCAGCCCACTCAAGTGCAGTATCGATCGATCACTGTCACTTACAAAACACTAACCGCATAACTGCAGTGTTCGCAGAGTCAGGCCTGATCCCTGCGATCGCTAACAGTTTTTTTGGTAGCATTTTGGTGAACTGGCAAGCACCAGCCCCAAGCAGCGTCAGGTTAGCGCCAGTACCACTAACACCCACGCAGGCACCGTACACCTCCCTTAGTGGTATAGTATCTGAATGGATCAATATCTGATCCGATCAGATCTATACTAGCGTTCAGTGGTGTATTTAGGTTTTGTGCTGCCCTAGGCCTGACTAAACGCATGCACCCCCCTAATTTAAATACGACCCACCCCATCCTGCCGAGGCCACACCCCTTCCTGTTTAAGACCCACCCTATCATCTGTAAACAACACCCCTTCCTCTTTAGGCTCATTTGGCACCTTTCAGGGGGGAACGGGTACCTGTTTCTGACAGGTACCCTTCCCCACTTCTGGGAGACTGCGCTGTCCCCTCTGAAGTTTGCCCCCCCTCCTCCTTCCTCCACTGGGCCATTCAGAAAGTGCAACGCGCTTCGCACATGTCCAGTAGGGAACCGGTCGGTTTCCCTTACCATGAATGATAGTGGCAAAACCCGAGAGCCAATCCGAAAATCGGCTGAGGTGTCGACATCGCTGGATCCCTGGACAGGTAAGTGTTCTAATATTAAAAGTCAGCAGCTACAGTATTTTTAGCTGCTGAGTTTTAATGCTATCACGGGGGGTCTCACTGTGCCCATCAATTGCAGCCTCACTGTGCCCCATCAATTGCAGCCTCACTGTGCCCCATCAAACGCAGTTACTGTGCCCATCAAATGCAGCCACTGTGCCCATAAAATGCAGCCACTGTGCCCATCAAACGCAGCCACTGTGCCCATCAAACGCAGCCACTGTGCCCATCAAACGCAGCCACTGTGCCCATCAATTGCAGCCACTGTGCCCATCAAGCGCAGCCACTGTGCCCATCAAACGCAGCCATTGTGCCATCAAATGTAGCCATTGTGCCCTCAAACGCAGCCACTGTGCCATCAAACGCAGCCACTGTGCCCATCAAATGCTGCCACTGTGCTATCAAACGCAGCCACTGTGCCCATCAAACGCAGCCATTGTGCCATCAAACGTAGCCATTGTGCCCTCAAACACAGCCACTGTGCCATCAAACGCAGCCACTGTGCCATCAAACGCAGCCACTGTGCCCATCAAATGCTGCCACTGTGCTATCAAACGCAGCCACTGTGCTATCAAACGCAGCCACTGTGCCCATCAATTGCAGCCACTGTGCCCATCAAATGCAGCCACTGTGCCCCATCAAACGCAGCCACTGTGCCCCATCAAACGCAGCCACTGTGCCATCAAACATAGCCATTGTGCCATCAAACGTAGCCATTGTGCCATCAAACGCAGCCACTGTGCCATCAAACTTAGCCATTGTGCCATCAAACGCAGCCACTGTGCCATCAAACGTAGCCCCTGTGCCATCAAACATAGCCATTGTGCCATCAAATGCAGCCACTGTGCCATCAAACGCAGCCACTGTGCCCATCAAACGCAGCCACCATGCCCATCAAATGCAGCCACCGTGCCCATCAAACGCAGCCACCGTGCCCATCAAACGCAGCCATTGTGCCATCAAACGTAGCCATTGTGCCCTCAAACGCAGCCACTGTGCCCATCAAATGCAGCCACTGTGCCCATCAAATTCTGCCAGTGCCCATCAAATGCTGCCAGTGCCCATCAAATGCTGCCAGTGCCCATCAAATGCTGCCAGTGCCCATCAAATTCTGCCAGTGCCCCTCAAATGCTGCCAGTGCCCATAACACTGATATTCTTTATTAAATCACTGTACCTGCTGTCCTGGGGGTTTCCCTCGTGCTCCTCTCTTTCCTCCTGACGTCACAGCCCCAGGGCCGAGGAGAAGATGCAGTGCAGGGGAGGGTAGACGGAGCTTAAGGCCCCACCTGTCACCTGTTGCCTATGGGGGCGCGAGTGACACACGCCGTCCCCCCGCATGAGATAAAGCCCCCCCACCCGTCTTGCTGATTCCCGGCTCCCCCTGGCACCTCCCGCACACTTGCAGCCCACGGCGGCCGGCTTTCTGTAGCGGCGCCGTGGTGTATGGGCGTGCTTGTCAGAGAGTAGGGGGGCGTGAGATACACGCCCCCATCCTCTGACAAGCACGCCCATACACAGTGGCGCTGCTACAGAAAGCCGGCCGCCGTGGGCTGCAAGTGTGCGGGAGGCGCCAGCGGGAGCCGGGAATCAGCAAGACGGGTGGGGCTTTATCTCATGCGGGGGGCGGCCCTTTTTGCCGCCCGCCGCAAAGTGCCGCCCTAGGCCTAGGCCTTGTCGGCCTAGGCCAAAACACAGCCTTGCTAGCGTCCCCAGCAGTTTAGGGTTCCCAAAACGCAGTGTTAGCAGAATCAGCCCAGATACCTGCTAGCACCTGCGTTTTGCCCCTCCGCCTGGGCCAGCTCAGCCCACCCAAATGCAGTATCGATCGATCACTGTCACTTACAAAACACTAAACGCATAACTGCAGCGTTCGCAGAGTCAGGCCTGATCCCTGCGATCGCTAACAGTTTTTTTGGTAGCGTTTTGGTGAAATGGCAAGCACCAGCCCCAGGCAGCGTCAGGTTAGCGCCAGTACCGCTAACACCCACGCACGCAGCATACGCCTCCCTTAGTGGTATAGTATCTGAACGGATCAATATCTGATCCGATCAGATCTATACTAGCGTCCCCAGCAGTTTAGGGTTCCCAAAAACGCAGTGTTAGCGGGATCAGCCCAGATACCTGCTAGCACCTGCGTTTTGCCCCTCCGCCCGGTCCAGCCCAGCCCACCCAAGTGCAGTATCGATCGATCACTGACACTTACAAAACACTAAACGCATAACTGCAGCGTTCGCAGAGTCAGGCCTGATCCCTGCGATCGCTAACAGTTTTTTTGGTAGCGTTTTGGTGAACTGGCAAGCACCAGCAGCCTAGTACACCCCGGTCCTAGTCAAACCAGCACTGCAGTAACACTTGGTGACGTGGCGAGTCCCATAAGTGCAGTTCAAGCTGGTGAGGTGGCAAGCACAAGTAGTGTCCCGCTGCCACCAAGAAGAAGACAAACAGGCCCGTCGTGCCCATAATGCCCTTCTTCCTGCTGCATTCGCCAATCCTAATTGGGAACCCACCACTTCTGCAGCACCTGTACTTCCCCCATTCACATCCCCAACCAAATGTAGTCGGCTGCATGAGAGGCATTTTCTTTATGTCCTCCCGAGTACCCCTACCCAACAAACCCCCCCAAAAAAGATGTTGTGTCTGCAGCAAGCGCGTATATATATGCGTGACACCCGCTATTATTGTCCCTCCTGTCCTGACAATCCTGGTATTTGCATTGGTGAATGTTTTGAACGCTACCATACACTAGTTGAGTATTAGCGTAGGGTACAGCATTGCACAGACTAGGCACACTTTCACAGGGTCTCCCAAGATGCCATCGCATTTTGAGAGACCCGAACCTGGAACTGGTTACAGTTATAAAAGTTACAGTTACAAAAACAGTGTAAAAAAAACAAAAAAAACAAAAAAAATATATATAAAAAAAAAAAAATAGTTGTTGTTTTATTGTTCTCTCTCTCTCTATTCTCTCTATTGTTCTGCTCTTTTTTACTGTATTCTATTCTGCAATGTTTTATTGTTATTATGTTTTATCATGTTTGCTTTTCAGGTATGCAATTTTTTATACTTTACTGTTTACTGTGCTTTATTGTTAACCATTTTTTTGTCTTCAGGTACGCCATTCACGACTTTGAGTGGTTATACCAGAATGATGCCTGCAGGTTTAGGTATCATCTTGGTATCATTCTTTTCAGCCAGCGGTCGGCTTTCATGTAAAAGCAATCCCAGCGGCTAATTAGCCTCTAGACTGCTTTTACAAGCAGTGGGATGGAATGCCCCCCCCCCACCGTCTCCCGTGTTTTTCTCTGGCTCTCCTGTCTCAACAGGGAACCTGAGAATGCAGCCGGTGATTCAGCCAGCTGACCATAGAGCTGATCAGAGACCAGAGTGGCTCCAAACATCTCTATGGCCTAAGAAACCGGAAGTTACGAGCATTTCATGACTTAGATTTCGCCAGATGTAAACAGCGCCATTGGGAAATTGGGAAAGCATTTTGTCACACCGATCTTGGTGTGGTCAGATGCTTTGATTGCAGAGGAGAGATCTAGGGTCTAATAGACCCCAATTTTTTCAAAAAAGAGTACCTGTCACTACCTATTGCTATCATAGGGGATATTTACATTCCCTGAGATAACAATAAAAATGAATAAACAAAAAATGAAAGGAACAGTTTAAAAATAAGATAAAAAAGCAAAAAAATAATAAAGAAGAAAAAAAAAAAAGCACCCCTGTCCCCCCCTGCTCTCACGCAAAGGCGAACGCAAGCGTCGGTCTGGCGTCAAATGTAAAAAGCAATTGCACCATGCATGTGAGGTGCCACCGCGAAGGTCAGATCAGGGGGAGTAATTTTAGCAGTAGACTTCCTCTGTAAATCTAAAGTTGTAACCTGTAAAGGCTTTTAAAGGCTTTTAAAAATGTATTTAGTTTGTCACCACTGCACGTTTGTGCGCAATTTTAAAGCATGTCATGTTTGGTATCCATGTACTCGGCCTAAGATCATCTTTTTTATTTCATCAAACATTTGGGCAATATAGTGTGTTTTAGTGCATTAAAATTTTAAAAAGTGTGTTTTATCCCAAAAAAATGCGTTTGAAAAATCGCTGCGCAAATACTGTGTGAAAAAAAAATGAAACACCCACCATTTTAATCTGTAGGGCATTTGCTTTAAAAAAATATATAATGTTTGGGGGTTCAAAGTAATTTTCTTGCAAAAAAAAATAATTTTTTCATGTAAACAAAAAGTGTCAGAAAGGGCTTTGTCTTCATGTGGTTAGAAGAGTGAGTGATGTGTGACATAAGCTTCTAAATGTTGTGCATAAAATGCCAGGACAGTTCGAAACCCCCCAAATGACCCCATTTTGGAAAGTAGACACCCCAAGCTATTTGCTGAGAGTCATATCGAGTCCATGGAATATTTTATATTGTGACACAAGTTGCGGGAAAGAGACAAATTTTTTTTTTTGCACAAAGTTTTCACTAAATGATATATTGCACAAACATGCCATGGGAATATGTGAAATTATACCCCAAAATACATTCTGTTGCTTCTCCTGAGTACGGTGATACCACATGTGTGAGACTTTTTGGGAGCCTATTCGCGTACGGGACCCCGAAAACCAAGCACCGCTTTCTAAGGGCGTAAATTTTTGATTTCACTCTTCACTGCCTATCACAGTTTCGGAGGCCATGGAATGCCCAGGTGGCACAAACCCCCCCAAATGACCCCATTTTGGAAAGTAGACACCCCAAGCTTTTTGCTGAGAGGTATAGTGAGTATTTTGCAGACCTCACTTTTTGTCACAAAGTTTTGAAAATTGAAAAAAGAAAAAAAATGTTTTTTCTTGTCTTTCTTCATTTTCAAAAACAAATGAGAGCTGCAAAATACTCACCATGCCTCTCAGCAAATAGCTTGGGGTGTCTACTTTCCAAAATGGGGTCATTTTGGGGGTTTTGTGCCACCTGGGCATTCCATGGCCTCCGAAACTGTGATAGGCAGTGAAGAGTGAAATCAAAAATTTACACCCTTAGAAATCCTGAAGGCGGTGATTGGTTTTCGGGGCCCCATACGCAGCTAGGCTCCCAAAAAGTCCCACACATGTGGCATCCCCATACTCAGGAGAAGCAGCTAAATGTATTTTGGGGTGCAATTCCACATATGCCCATGGCCTGTGTGAGCAATATATCATTTAGTGATAACTTTGTGCAAAAAAAAACAAAACAAAAAACATTTGTCACTTTCCCGCAACTTGTGTCAAAATATAAAATAATCCATGGACTCAACATGACTCTCAGCAAATAGCTTGGGGTGTCTACTTTCCAAAATGGGGTCATTTGGGGGGGTTTTGTGCCATCTGGGCATTTTATGGCCTTCAAAACTGTGATAGGTAGTGAAGAGTGAAATCAAAAATTTACGCCCTTAGAAATCCTGAAGGCGGTGATTGGTTTTCGGGGTCCCGTACGTGGCTAGGCTCCCAAAAAGTCCCAAACATGTGGTATCCCCGTACTCAGGAGAAGCAACTGAATGTATTTTGGGGTGCAATTCCACATAGGCCCATGGCCTGTGTGAGCAATATATCATTTAGTGACAACTTTTTGTAAATATTTTTTTTTTTGTCTAAAATTGAGTTTATTGGATTTTTTTTATAACAAACAGTAGAAAATATCTTTTTTTTTCAAAATTTTCGGTCTTTTTCCGTTTATAGCGCAAAAAATAAAAACTGCAGAGGTGATCAAATACCATCAAAAGGAAGCTCTATTTGTGGGAAGAAAAGGACGCAAATTCCGTTTGGGTACAGCATTGCATGACCGCGCAATTAGCAGTTAAAGCGACGCAGTGCCAAATTAGGCAGCCAAATGGTCCGGAGCTGAAGTGGTTAATACCACTTTAACAGGAACTGCAAGAATTTTAGACTTCGTTCACACTTGTGCGAATTGTCATGCAACTTTGGACATCATAGTTACATGACAAGTAGTTCCCCATGTTTTCCAATTCATATATGTGCAACTTAAATTTGCAGCAACTTCAAAGTAGTTCATGCACTACTTTGGTCCGACTTTCATGCAACTTGAGGGCCATAGGCTTCAATTTTAACCCTCAAAAGTTTCACAAAAGTCATACCTGAATATTATACAATGTAACAGTTGTGCAACAGTTGCCCATTATCACTGGTCAAAGCCGTATCCAAGTTGCACCCATCCAAAGTTGCACTCCAAAGTTGACGCAACTTTGGAGTTCTACAAATGTGAATAGAGCCTTAGAATCCAACAATTCCTGGGGACTTACCTGTCAGCCCCTGCATCACTACAGAATAGGACACAAGAGTGATGTAGGCAGATCGCACCACTGAATGTATTGGGGACCAGGAATGTTCGAGCAAGGGTTACTCTTTATTACAGTGCAGATTAGCGGTGGGGTAAATTTTGAAATAATTTTTATATTAAAACCAGTGGTATTGCTATGATGGTGCAAGTGGTGTGGACCGCACCCGAGTGACCCCCGCCAGAGAGGTGATACCATCCAGTAGGAAGGGGGGGTGACACCATGTTTAACCATGGAGGAGCTGGGGTTATAACACCATGTGTTACCGCGAAGGGGGAGTGGTGGTGACACCATGTTTTACCACAGGGAGGGGGTTACGCCATGTTTTACCACACCAGGTGATACCTACCCTAGTGATGCCACTGATCAAAACACCAGGGAAGGTAAAGAGATGAAAGGGAGCTAATCAATCCCTTACAAAAGAGAAATGCACAATTAAAGAGAACCTTAACTACTTGCCGACCAGCTGTCGTCATAATAGAGTGGCAGGTTGGTTCTCCTGGGCGAATTGCCGTAGCTGTGTGGCGGCCCTTTAAATAGACTCAGCAGGCGTGACGTAGGAGCTGATGCGCGTGGCCGGTGGCTGCGACCCGCGATCGCTCCTGAGAGAGACAGAATGGGGATCAATGTAAACAGACAGATTCCGTTCTGTCAGGGAAGTAGAGAGAGATCTGCTGTTCCTAGTAATCAGGAATAACTGCGCTCTCTCTCTATTCCCAGTCAGTCCCATCCCCCCACAGTTAGACCTCCCTATGGAACATTTAAACCCTTGATCACACCCTAGTGCAGTCGCTGTAAATCTGAGGGGTAGATCTGAAATGAGGGGAAGCTCTGCTGATTTTATTATCCAATCATGAACAAGCTAAAATGCTGATTTTTATTTTCCTTGCATGTCGCCCTCAGATCTACAGGGTCTGCACTTCCAAGTGCACTTTCAGTGCAATTTCAAGTGGATTTGCCTTTAGTAAATAACCCCCAATATCTTTTACTTTTTGCTATAGTAAATATGCCAATTTTTTTTTTCCTCAGTTTAGGCCGATATGTATTCTTCTACATATTTTTGGTAAAAAAAAAACTTGCAATAAGCGTATATTGATTGGTTTGCGCAAAAGTTATAGAGTCTACAAACTATGGGAAAGATTTATGGTATTTATATGGCTTTTTTTTTTTTTCACTAGTAATGGCGGTGGTCTGTGATTTTTTGCAGTATTGCAACGTTGCGGCGGACAGGTCGGACACTTTTGACACATCGTCAAAAGCTCTCCTAGCTGCCAGGGGAAGAACTCCTCCAGTGAGAGTGGGGGGGGCAGCAAAGGGAAAGGAAAGACAGATTCTGGTGGTAGGGGACTCAATTCTTAGAAGGACAGAGAGGGCAATCTGTAACCAAGACCTGAAGCGCCGAACAGTATGTTGTCTACCGGGCGCTCGGGTTCAGCACATCACGGATCTTGTGGACAGATTACTGGGAGGGGCTGGGGAAGACCCGGCTGTCATGGTGCACGTTGGCACCAATGACAAAGTCAGAGGCAGATGGAGTGTCCTAAAGAACGATTTTAGGGACTTAGGAGCTAAATTGAGGAAAAGGACCTCCAAGGTAGTGTTCTCAGGAATACTACCGGTACATCGAGCCACACCAGAGAGGCAGAGGGAGATTAGGGAAGTAAACAAGTGGCTGAAGAGCTGGTGTAGTAAGGAGGGGTTTGGGTTCCTGGAGGACTGGGCCGACTTCTCAGTCGGTAACCGGTACTATAGAAGGGACGGACTGCACCTAAATGAGGAGGGTGCAGATCTGCTGGGAATGAAGATGGCCAAAAAGTTAGAGGGGTTTTTAAACTAGGCGATGGGGGGGAGGGTCCAGAGACAGTGATAGCCAGCGCGGAAGATACTCCAGAGGGTAGTATTGGGGGCATTAGTGGTAGGTTAACCAAAGCACAAAAACGCAAGGTGAGTATAGTAGCAAGTCCAAGTTGCAATCTTGAAACACCCAATACGAGGACAATATGCGACCGGTATAAACTATGTGGCATGTTCACCAATGCCAGGAGCCTGGCGGACAAGATGGGTGAACTAGAGATACTGTTGTACAAGGAGGATTTGGATTTTGTGGGAATTTCAGAGACCTGGTTCAACAGCTCTCATGATTGGCTGGCAAACATTCAAGGGTATACCCTATACCGCAAGGATAGAGAGGGTAAAAAAGGGGGAGGGGTATGCCTATATATCAAGAATAATGTACAAGTGAATGTGAGAGATGACATCACTGAGGGGGCTAGGGAGGAGGTGGAATCTTTATGGGTAGAGCTCCAAAGGGATGAAGCTAAGGGGAAAATAATACTGGGAGTATGCTATAGGCCCCCTAACCTGAGGGAGGAAGTGGAGACGGATCTCCTATCACAAATTGGATTAGCAGCAAGGATGGAAAGTGTTATCATAATGGGGGATTTTAATTATCCAGACATAGACTGGGCAGAGGGAACCGCGCATTCATTTAAGGCTCGCCAGTTCCTTAATGTCTTGCAGGACAATTTTATGGGTCAGGTGGTAGACGCACCAACTAAAAAATAAAACATTACTAGATCTACTGATTACCAACAATACAGACCTGATAACAGATGTGGAAATACGGGGCAATTTAGGTAACAGCGATCACAGGTCAATTAGTTTCAGTATAAATCACACAAATATGAGACATGAAGGGAACACAAAGACACTGAATTTCAAAAGAGCCAACTTCCCTAAACTACAAACCTGGCTAAAAGGCATAAATTGGGATAAAATATTAGGAACAAAGAATACAGAGGAGAGATGGGTTTGCTTTAAGAGCATATTAAATAAGGGCATTAGCCAATGTATCCCATTGGGTAATAAATTTAAAAGAGCGAACAAACATCCTGGATGGCTTAACTCCAATGTAAAAATGCATATAAAAGCAAAGGAGAAGGCCTTCAAAAAATACAAGGTTGAGGGATCATCCACAGCATTCAGAATTTATAAAGAATGCAATAAGAAATGTAAGGGTGCAATTAGGATGGCTAAGATAGAACATGAAAGACACATAGCGGAGGAGAGCAAAAAAAATCCCAAGAAATTCTTTAAGTATGTAAACAGTAAAAAAGGGAGGACAGACCATATTGGACCCATAAAGAATGAGGAAGGACATCTGGTTACAAAGGATGGGGAGATGGCAGAGGTATTGAATTTATTCTTCTACTCAGTCTTCACAAGTGAATCGGGGGGCTTCAGTAACCAAAACTGCAGTGTTTATCCTCATGACACAACACAGGAAGCACCTACATGGTTAACAGAGGACGGAATTAAAATTAGACTTGAGAAACTTAACATTAATAAATTACCGGGACCAGATGGCTTGCATCCGAGGGTACTTAGGGAACTCAGTCAGATGATTGCCAGACCGTTGTTCCTAATTTTTACAGACAGTCTATTGACTGGAATGGTACCAGCTGATTGGAGAAAAGCCAATGTAGCACCAATATTTAAAAAGGGCCCAAAAAACATCCCTGGGAATTACAGACCAGTTAGCCTAACATCAATAGTATGTAAACTCTTGGAGGGGATGATAAGGGACTATATACAAGATTTTAGTAATAAGAATGATATCATTAGCAGTAATCAGCATGGATTCATGAAGAATCGTTCTTGCCAAACCAATCTATTAACCTTCTATGAGGAGGTGAGTTGCCATCTAGATAAAGGAAGGCCCGTAGACGTGGTGTATCTGGATTTTGCAAAAGCATTTGACACAGTTCCCCATAAACATTTACTGTACAAAATAAGGTGCGTTGGCATGGACCATAGGGTGAGTACATGGATTGAAAACTGGCTACAAGGGCGTGTTCAGAGGGTTGTGATAAATGGGGAGTACTCAGAATGGTCAGGGGTGGGTAGTGGGGTTCCCCAGGGTTCTGTGCTGGGACCAATCCTATTTAATTTGTTTATAAACGACCTGGAGGATGGGATAAACAGTTCCATCTCTGTATTTGCAGACGATACTAAGCTAAGCAGGGCAATAACTTCTCCGCAGGATGTGGAAATCTTGCAAAAAGACCTGAACAAATTAATGGGGTGGGCGACTACATGGCAAATGAGGTTCAATGTAGAAAAATGTAAAATAATGCATTTGGGTGTCAAAAATATGAATGCAATCTATACACTGGGGGGAGAACCTCTGGGGGAATCTAGGATGGAAAAGGACTTGGGGGTCCTAGTGGATGATAGGCTCAGCAATGGCATGCAATGCCAAGCTGCTGCTAATAAAGCAAACAGAATATTGGCATGCATTAAAAGGGGGATCAACTGCAGAGATAAAACGATAATTCTCCCGCTCTACAAGACTCTGGTCCGCCCGCACCTGGAGTATGCTGTCCAGTTCTGGGCACCAGTCCTCAGGAGGGACGTACTGGAAATGGAGCGAGTACAAAGAAGGGCAACAAAGCTAATAAAGGGTCTGGAGGATCTTAGTTATGAGGAAAGGTTGCGAGCACTGAACTTATTCTCTCTGGAGAAGAGACGCTTGAGAGGGGATATGATTTCAATTTACAAATACTGTACTGGTGACCCCACAATAGGGATAAAACTTTTTCGCAGAAGAGAGTTTAATAAGACTCGTGGCCACTCATTACAATTAGAAGAAAAGAGGTTTAACCTTAAACTACGTAGAGGGTTCTTTACTGTAAGAGCGGCAAGGATGTGGAATTCCCTTCCACAGGCGGTGGTCTCAGCGGGGAGCATTGATAGCTTCAAGAAACTATTAGATAATCACCTGAATGACCGCAATATACAGGGATATACAATGTAATACTGACACATAATCACACACATAGGTTGGACTTGATGGACTTGTGTCTTTTTTCAACCTCACCTACTATGTAACTTTGTAACATTTTTGAGACCATTGACATTTACAGAGCGATCAGTGCTATAAATATGCACTGATTACTATGTAAATGTCACTGGCAGGGAACGGGTTAACACTAGGGGACAATCAAGGGGTTAACTGCGTTCCTTAATGTGTGTTCTAACTGTGAGGGGTTGGGGACTCACTATAGAGATGACAGATCGTGTTTTCTACTTTGTGCCCGCCCTATTGTGAAACTCCTGGGCAAAGCCATATATGTACAGGATTTCGCCCAGGAGAGCCATTCTACCGCAGTATATCTGCGTGAGCCTGTCGGGAACCGGTTAAAGAGACCCTACCACCTTGCAAAAAATTTCAATTAAATTATTTGGTATGCAATTGCGATGAGCCTTTAAACCTGACTCGAGGAAGAGTCAAAATCCCTAGCACAGCCCCACTCCCTCCTTGCACGTCATAGACCTCTTCCCTTCAAAAAATGTCCAGTTACTGTCTTTGCTGACCTAGCATCTCTGCTCCTTTCCTCACTTCCCTACATAACCTTTTATTTAACTGCCAGAGGAGGAGTGAAGGATAATACAATAGAGTGTCACTTAAGTGACATCTTATAATTTCCTGGGGCTGCTGACATCACATCTAAGATGGTGGCACCCAATACCAGTCTCAGGGCTTTTGGATGTCTACACTGGGAATGAGGTTCTGTTTCACTGCCATCATGGGTTTAGTTTGAACCCTGCATGTTCAAGGTTGGTAGTCTATGTGAATAAATGCGTGAATTTTGCCAGACTGTATTGTATTGTAACTTTAATGTGCTGCCCTACCTTTGAACGTAGGCCATCTGGATTAGGTAGTAATGGGGCTTTGTTATGTGCTAGTCCCCTCATTATTAAAGTGATTGTACACCCTGTACAACCACTTTTACCTACAGGTAAGCCTAGATTAAGGCTTACCTGTAGGTGCTGGAAATATCTGCTAAACCTCCACGGTTTATTTACAATAGAGCCGTGCACAGATGTCTACGGTGCATGCGCCGATGTCTACACAATCGTGCCATTTCTAAAGTAATGCATTAGTAGCCCATTTTGCTTTACTTTTGCAGGGAAATAAAGAGGAAGTAAAACCCATCAGGGTTTACTTCCCCTTTAAAAGGTGGGTTCTCGGTAGCCATTTACAGTATTTGCTTGAGTAGTTTAGGTAGAGCTAAAAATTTATGTAGGGAGAGTTGGCTGCTGTACAGTGCTATAGTGCACTAAATTAATGTGGCTTGCAGTGTGGTGGATTACATATTCTTGTGTACTCCCTGTGTTCACAGTTCCCCGCTGCACCCGCATTCAAATGAAGGCATGAACTTCTGCAGAATTCTCCTAAACCCACTACAGTCCAGCAGCATCCTATTCAAGGCAGGTGTCTCTTCGGCGGGTGCTGGAGTAAAAGAAAAATGTACCCAAAACACTCCCATGCAGGCTTGGCAGAGTTTCTGGCTTTCCAGATGTCCCTATTCCAGCTTATAGAATCAGCAACCTTTTACAGCAGCGCTGCCTATTAATTTCAATGGGCAGGGCGGTTTGGGAGCTGTGAATACAGGGCTCCCAAACCGCCCCAAAGATGCTGCTTGCAGGACTTTTTTTCTTGTCCCGCAAGCGCACCGCCCATGTGAAAGCACTCAGGCTTTCACACTGGGGTGGAATGGGAGGGCCATTTTTTTTGCTTTAAATCGCTTGAAAAACACCTTCAGTGTGAAAGGGGTCTAAATATTGCAGAATTCATGGAAGTAAATGTGGCTCAGATTAATAGGAGTAGGCTAGAAATCGGTGAAATTCAATGAGGAAATTATTACATTATTTAAAATTTTGATCATAGATATGCTTTAACAGTAGGCCATGACCCTTACCCCTTAGACTTTAATGGGATTCACTGCTACGCTTGGGTTTCACAAATTTCAATGACAACATCCAAAAAGCCTTTTGCTTATCTTTAGTTTAAATAAGGAAGGCTTTTATAGTTAAATAACATGCATTAAATACGTTAAATGCACGTATAATGTTAAAGCAGTTATAAACCGCTTGGTACATTTCTTTTTCACACCTGCAAGGTTAAGCCATAATATGCTAGTATGCATTGCATGCTAGCACATTGTGTGAAACTTACCTAAAACTAAGCATTCCAGCGATGCAATGTCATTGCTGGGGGGCCACTTCCACCTTCCGCTGTCTTTCTTCCGGGTCCGCGTACTCTGGCTGTGTGACTGTCTGGAACCGCAATGACATCACTCCTACGCATGCGCGGGGGAGCCACCATTTACGGCACACGATTCTGAAGAAACGGCCCCGGGTGGCCGTTCCTTCAGAGCGCATGAGCTGATGACGTCATTGGCTGCATATATAGTAAATTTCTCCTAAACGATGCATGTTTAGGAGATATTTACAGTACTTATAGGCAAGCCTTATTATAGGCTTACCTATAGGTACAAGATTAACATTTACAACCTCTTTAAGTGAAAATTTATGTTAAAATTAATGGTCTGGTGACAGGGTCTCTTTAGTGATTTGAAACCTGAATGCATGGTAAGTATCACTCTTTCTTGAAGAACCTCAGGAAACAATATATACATAAAAGAAGCTTTTTCATAATATCAGTATAGAAGAGAGAAAATAAAATGAAGATGTTGGGAACTGTTAGATTGTATATTTACGTTTTTATTGATCCAGACAAAAAACATGTTAATGAAAGTTATTAAATCATTGTGTGGCTGATTATTGTAAAAGTTAAGCCAAAGAGTAAACTTTCCTAATCAAGACGAGCCCTCAGAACTTAAACAACATATACACTTGGCCCCCATTCACACCTGAGCATTTTTGAGCTTGGTTCCCTATGCCTGACTATATGCAACAAGCAGAATCCCATTCTTTCTAATTGTCCCTGTTCACACTTATACGCTCACTTGCGTTGCACTCTACACCCTACACTCAGAAAAGCACATGAGCTTTTTTGAGCATAGCCAGGCATTTCACTTTGTTTACTAGGGTGTGACTTACCCTGAGTTCAAGACTAAGCTCTATCTCATTGCTAGCCATTAGTCCAAAGCACTTGCCAAAATGGCCAGTAATGCACTTACTGGGCAGTGGGATGACAATTGTTGGATACAAAACAATCAAGCTCTGCTTTTTTAAATTCTCATCATGTGACCGAATGTTTTAAGTCAACCATTCCTAGGGAGCCTACAAAAACTACATTGCTTTTATAAAGATGTGTTCTAAAAGGATCATTTACATGTAAAATGCACATGAAAATACCTGGTTCCATGGAGTCTTCTTCATTCCAATTTTGAAAGAGGCCAATTTAAAATTGTATTATTTATTGTCCATAAATTTTGCTTCTTTTGTGAACTGTACCATAATGCATGTAAATACAGGCAGGGTAAATGAACCAAAAGGTCATATCTAGCTTTATTTTGTGGCTAAACATTTGGCTAATTGTGAAACAAAAGGAATAGTTTATCTAATGACATGTAAATTCAGAGCATTTTTTGGTTGGAAAGACTAAAAGGATATTTATGAAAGGATTCAATATCAAGTATACTATTTTGAAAATGGCAAAATTGCTACCCCTATAGCCTACCATGTAGGTATGTACCAGAATTATGATAGATCACATATCAAGTTTGTGGTCCTGTAAGTTGTTAGAGAAATGAAAGGGGAGGAGATTAAGACTAAGAGATTTTAAGAAAGGAGATCAAATGGATTTATACTTTAAAAGCTACCAAACTCCCAGGTAGGGATGAGCCGAACACCCCCCGGTTTGGTTCGCACCAGAACCTGCGAACGGACCGAAAGTTCGCACGAACGTTAGAACCCTATTGACGTCTATGGGACTCGAACGTTCGAAATCAAAAGTGCTCATTTTAAAGGCTAATTTGCATGGTATTGTCCTAAAAAGGGTTTGGGGACCCGGGTCCTACCCCAGGGGACATGTATCAATGCAAAAAAAACCTTTTAAAAACGGCCGTTTTTTCAGGAGCAGTGATTTTAATGATGCTTAAAGTAAAAAAAAAAAAAGTGAAATATTCCTTTAAATATCGTACCTGAGGGGTGTCTATAGTATGCCTGTAAAGTGACGCGTGTTTCCCGTGTTTAGAACAGTCCCTGCACCAAATGTCATTTTTAAAGGAAAAATCTCATTTAAAACTGCTTGCGGGTTTAATGTAATGTCGGGTCCTGGCAATATGGATGAAAATCAGTGAGACAAACGGCATGGGTACCCCCCAGTCCATTACCAGGCCCTTTGGGTTTTGTATGGATATTAAGGGGAACCCCGCACCCAAATTAAAATAAGGAAAGGTGTGGGGCCACCAGGCCCTATATACTCTGAACAGCAGTATACAAGCGGTGCAAACAAGACAGGGACTGTAGGTTTGTTGTTAAGTAGAATCTGTTTGTAATTTTGAACGGGTACATTTTTAATGTGTTTAGCTCCAGCCAAAAAATCTTTTTTAAGCTTTTTGGAAAACATAGGGAAGGGTTATCACCCCTGTGACATTTGTTTTGCTGTCTTTCCTCCTCTTCAGAAGATTTCACCTCACTTTTTGTCCCAATGAAAAATGTTTTTTGAAAATTTGGGTTTTTTTGTGGAACAAGGATTGGAAAGCATCAGTGGAAAGGAGAAATGTTTTTCCCATATTAACTCTTACAGGAGAGAATTTCCCTTCCTAGGGGTAGATTTCATCTCACTTCCTGTTGTCTCCTTCCGTTTGCAAGTAGGAGTCGTTTGTAAGTTAGATGTTTGAAAGTAGGGTCCTGCCCTATATACTCAGCAGAAATTTGGGCCTTAGGTGTTGCTGTGGCCACAACACTTTAAGCCCTCACAGGGCCCTGCTGTGAAATATTAGATCAAGAATTGTAATTACATGCCCCTGTTGAACAGGAGCTGAAAAATTAGGCCTTAGGCACTGGTGCTGGTGCCACAACACTGCAACCCCTCACAGACACTCTAGTTGGAACGCAGGAACGAGCCCTGCTGCAAAGTATTGCATCAAAAATTGTAATTACACGCCCCTGTTAAACAGGGGCAGAAAAAATGGGGCTTAGGCACTGCTGCTGGTGCCACAACACTGCAACCCCTCACAGACACTCTGGTTGGAATGCAGGAACGAGCCCTGCTGCAAAGTATTACATCAAAAATTGTAATTACACGCCCCTGTTAAACAGGGGCTGAAAAATTGTGCCTTAGGCACTTGTGGTGGCGCCCAGAACCAAAAATGTTCTTACAAGCTATCAGCGTGATGATTGAGGAGGAAGAGGATAATTACTCAGGGATAGTCACTCAGCATCAGCATAGGCAGTCTTTGAAGGGATCTGAGATTTCCAAAAAAATTATTCGGTTACATCAGCATCAGGTGCTTGGTAGCTGGTGGTGATCCAAGACTGATTCATTTTTATGAAGGTCAGTCGATCGACCGAGTCAGTGGACAGACGCACCCTGTGATCGGTTACCACACCTCCAGCAGCACTGAATGTGCGTTCCGAAAGAACGCTGGATGCAGGACAGGCCAGTAGCTCAATTGCATACTGTGCAAGCTCTGGCCAGTGATCCATCCTCAAGACCCAGTAACCCAGAGGATTTTCGGTGGGAAAGGTGTCCAAGTCTGATCTTGCCCCTAGGTATTCCTGCACCATGTAAAACAGACGCTGGCGATGGTTGCTGGAACCGATCATACCTTGGGGCTGCGGACCAAAAAATTGTCTGAACGCATCGGTCAGACGGCCACCTTCTCCACCGCTCCTTCTTTGACTGACCGAAGCCTCAGCAACACGTTGTCCAGAAACAGGAGTTTGTAACCTCCCAGTCTCTGGGAACGCGTTGCACAGACCTTTCTGCAAGGCCTCCCGAAGATGTTTCATCCTCTGCTCCCTCTGCGATGGCAAGATAAGGTCCGCAACCTTACCCTTGTAACGTGGATCAAGGAGGGTTGCCAGCCAGTATTGGTCCTTCTCCTTGATACCACGAATACGAGGATCCTTACGCAGGCTTTGCAGGATCAGGGAGGCCATGCAGCGTAGGTTTGCTGAGGCATTCGGTCCAGAGTCCTCTGGGTCACTAAGGACGACATGGTCCGCAGCCACCTCCTCCCAGCCACGTACAAGTCCATGTGTTTCTTGGAACTGATCCCTTAAAGACTGCTGCTGATGCTGAGTGCCAGGCTCCACCTCCATACTGACACAATTTTCCTCCTCCTCCTCCTCCTCCTCCTCCTCGTCCTCTTCCTGTGTGATCGGCGGGCACGCAGGAACACTGTCTGGATAAATGGGGCCTTGAGAGCTAAGGAAGTCCTCCTCTTCCTGCCTCTGTTCTGCCTCAAGTGCCCTGTCCATTATTCCACGCAGCGTGTGCTCCAACAGGTGGACAAGGGGGACAGTGTCACTGATGCATGCACTGTCAATGCTCCCCATCCTCGTGGCCTCCTCAAATGGTGACAGGACAGTGCATGCATCCCTGATCATGGCCCACTGGCGTGGGGAAAAAAAAACAAGCTCCCCTGACCCTGTCCTGGTGCCATAGTTGCACAGGTACTCATTGATGGCCCTCTGCTGCGTGTGCAGCTGCTGCAGCATGGCCAACGTTGAGTTCCACCTGGTGGGCATGTCACAGATTAGGCGGTTCTTGGGCAGGTTAAGCTCCTTTTGGAGGTCCGTCAGCCGAGCACTGGCATTATATGACCGGCGGAAATGCACAAGACTTTCCTGGCCTGCCTCAGGACATCCTGTAAGCCCGGGTACCTGCCCAAGAACCACTGCACCACCAAGTTAAGGACATGAGCCAAACAGGGCACATGGGTCATTTGTCCCTGTCGGAGGGCAGAGAGGAGGTTGGTGCCATTGTCGCAAACCACCATTCCTGCCTTAAGTTGGCGTGGCGTCAACCACCTCTGAACCTGCCCCTGCAGAGCTGACAGAACCTCTGCCCCAGTGTGGCTCCTGTCCCCCAAGCACACCAGCTCAAGCATGGCATCTTTTGGCCTGCGTACTTGCGTAGCCCCTTGAACGACTACGGAGCACCGCTGGTTCCGAGGAAGAGGCCATGGAGGAAGAAGAAGAGGAGGGGGTGGAGGAGAGAGGTGTGTCACAATCATTAGCATTTTGGAGGCGTGGTGGCGGAACAACCTCCAACACTGCACCTTGTCCTGCATCCTTCCCAGCTGCCAGCAGAGTCACCCAATGCGCCGTGAAACTTAGGTAACGTCCCTGTCCATGCCTGCTGGACCATGAGTCAGCGGTAATATGCACCTTACCGCTGACCGCCCTGTCCAGCGAGGCATGGACATTGCCTTCCACATGCTGGTAGAGAGCCGGAATCGCCTTCCGTGAGAAAAAGTGGCGTTTGGGTACCTGCCACTGAGGAACCGCACATTCCACAAACTCACGGAAGGGGGCAGAGTCTACCAACTGAAAAGGCAGCAGTTGAAGTGCTAGCAATTTTGCCAAGCTAGCATTCAACCGCTGGGCATGTAGATGGCTGGGAGCAAACTTCTTTCGGCGGTGCAGCAGCTGGGGCAGGGAAATTTGCCTGGTACAATCTGACGTCGGTGTACCAAAAGCAGATTGCCCACAAGTACTTGGCTGTGACACACCTAATTCTACACCTTCATTCCTCTCAGTGCAGGTCTCAGAGAGGACTGAAGGTCTAGTGGGGTTGGAAATCTCAGCTGATGAGGAGCAAGGAGAGGTCCTCTTTGTTCTTTGGTGTGGGTCTTTTAGATACGCTTGCC
Organism: Aquarana catesbeiana; assembly: GCA_037953035.1. Taxonomy (NCBI): domain Eukaryota; kingdom Metazoa; phylum Chordata; class Amphibia; order Anura; family Ranidae; genus Aquarana; species Aquarana catesbeiana. The sequence continues at coordinate 212,079 of JBBHAA010002903.1, read as the reverse complement.
AACGAACTGCATGGCAGGTCAACATATGTCTGGTCAAGCATGTGGTACCCAAGCGGGAGATGTTTTGGCCACGTGAGATACGCTTGAGACATATGTTGCAAATAGCAGCGGTGCTATCTGATGCACTCGTCTCAAAAAAGGCCCACACCAAAGAACTTTTTGAATAACGCGCAGAGACTGCAGCGCCCTGCACATGTGGAGCTTTGGGGTGTGATGCAGTCAATGTGCTGCCCTTAGGCTGGCCCCTGGAGGGCATCCTACCTCGTTGGTGATGTGCCGCCTCCTCCTCCTCCTCTCTCCTATCAGGCACCCACGTTGAGTCAGTGACCTCATCATCCCCTTCCTCCTCATCACTGGAGCAAACCTGGCAGTATGCTGCAGCAGGGGGAGCATGACTGCCAGATTGCTGTCCTTCTTGGGCACCCCCTCTGTCCGTGCTCATGTTACTGCCTTCATCGAGCTCAGTATCATCATCAGAGCCTTCCAAACGCTGGGCATCCTCCTGGAGCATGTACCCAACACTGTGGTCAAACAGTTCGAGGGACTCCTCAGGAGGACATGGTGGGGCTAGGGAAGGAGTCACTGATGACATTGAGCCGAGGGAAGAGGCCGCTGCTTTGCCAGACAAAGTACCCTGGGCATGGGTGAGAGAGGATGAGGAGGATGAGGACGGCTTGGTCATCCACTCGACCAAGTCTTCCGCATGTTGCGGCTCAACATGGCCAGCTGCCGAAAAAAAGGCCAAGCGTGTCCCATGGCCACGTGCTGATGAGGATGCACCGTCTCTACGACCAGCACTAGACACAGAGCCTGCTTGCCCTCTCTTATTGGCTTGTTACTGTCTGCCTCTCCTTCTTGGCCTTCCAGACATACTAATGGCCTGTAGCTGCACTAAGCTGGGATATATATATATATATATATATGTACTGATACTGCAGCTAGCAAAATCAACTGCCTGCCTGTAGTATGAGAACACCACCAACCTTCTACAGGTAACTTTAGCTGAACACTGTGAGCAGGACGCACCCCACTAACTTGTAGGTTTAGCTGAACACTGTGAGCAGGACGCACTGCACTAACTGTAAATAGTCTAGCTGCCTGACTGTGGTACTAATAGGATCAAAAGAACACCAGCAATTTTCTTCAGGTAGCTGTATTTACTGTAACAAGACAAGCCTGCCTGTCAGTAAGAAGATAACAGAAACGGATCTAGCTGAACACTGTGAGCAGGACGCACCCCACTAGCTTGTAGGTTTAGCTGAACACTGTGAGGTGGACGCACCCCACTAACTTGTAGGTTTAGCTGAACACTGTGAGCAGGACGCACCCCACTAACTTGTAGGTTTAGCAGAACACTGTGAGCAGGACGCACTGCACTAACTGTAAATAGTCTAGCTGCCTGACTGTGGTACTAATAGGATCAAAAGAACATCAGCAATTTTCTTCAGGTAGCTTTATATACTGTAACAAGACAAGCCTGCCTGTCAGTAGGAAGATAACAGGAACGGATCTATCTGAACACTGTGAGCAGGACGCACTGTACTAAATGTAAATAGTCTAGCTGCCTGACTGTGGTACTAATAGGATCAAAAGAACACCAGCAATTTTCTTCAGGTAGCTTTATATACTGTAACAAGACAAGCCTGCCTGTCAGTAGGAAGATAACAGGAACGGATCTAGCTGAACACTGTGAGCAGGACGCACTGCACTAAATGTAAATAGTCTAGCTGCCTGACTGTGGTACTAATAGGATCAAAAGAACACCAGTAATTTTCTTCAAAATACTGTAACAAGACAAGCCTGCCTGTCAGTAGGAAGATAACAGGAACGGATCTAGCTGAACACTGTGAGCAGGACGCACTACACTAAATGTAAATAGTCTAGCTGCCTGATTGTGGTACTAATAGGATCAAAAGAACACCAGTAATTTTCTTCAAAATACTGTAACAAGACAAGCCTGCCTGTCAGTAGGAAGATAACAGGAACGGATCTAGCTGAACACTGTGAGCAGGACGCACTGCACTAAATGTAAATAGTCTAGAAGATAACAGGAACGGATCTAGCTAAACTGAATACAGTGTATATATATATATATATGCAACACCTGGGATGCATATATATACACAATACACTTTAAGTGCAGCTAACTGACTGACTGTCCTGCCTAATCTAACTAACTCAAATGAAATTACACTGTCTCTCTCTCTCTCTATTTCTCAGCACACCGGAACACACTGCACAGGGCCGCCGTGCAGGCGGCCTTATATAGTGTGGGGCGTGTACTAAATCCCCTGAGCCATAATTGGCCAAAGCCTCCTTGGCTTTGGCCAATTACGGCTCTCTGTTAAGGCGGCGCTGTGATTGGCCAAGCATGCGGGTCATAGTGCATGCTTGGCCAATCATCAGCAAGCAATGCACTGCGATGCCGCAGTGAATTATGGGCCGTGACGCGCCATACGAATTTGGCGGGAACGGCCCATATCGTTCGCAATTCGGCGAACGACCGAACAGCCGATGTTCGAGTCGAACATGGGTTCGACTCGAACACGAAGCTCATCCCTACTCCCAGGGCTTAACGAGATGCTTTAATTTAAATCATTTTTGGGTTAACATCATAAGGGATGGATACTTAGGGGGTGTTTTACTAAAGGCAAATCCACTTTGCACTGCAAGCGCACTTGGAAGTGCAGTCTCTCTAAATCTAAGGGGTAGATCTGAAATGAGTGGAAGCTCTGCTGATTTTATCATCCAATCATGTGCAAGCTAAAATGCTGTTTTTTATTTTCCTTGCATGTCCCCCTCGGATCAGCGACTTTACTTTCAAGTGCACTTGCAGTGCAAAGTGGATTTTCCTTTAGTAAATAACCCCCTTAGTTTCATGTTTATTAAGGATGTTATTATTTTTTGGAATTTACTTGATATTATTGTTCTTTATTAAAGTGGTTGTAAACCCTTACAACACACTTTTTGCTACAGGTAAGCCTATAATAAGGCTTACCTGTAGCTACCCTAGATATCTCCTAAACCTGAATGGTTTAGGAGATATCGCTTGTCTCCTGCAAGTGCCGATGTCATTGGCACATTCGCACTCAAGCAATGGCATGTAGGTGCTGTTGCTTCAGTGAGTGTGCCGTTACCGGTGGCTCTCGCGCGCATGCGCGGGAGTGACGTTATCGCGGCTCCGGCCAATCACAGCGCGATACCCGGAAGTAACTCCGGGAGAGACATTCCCCCTGATGATGACACGTATGCCTTGTGTCAAAGATGCGTAGGGGAGGGGCCAGGACGGAGTGTTAGGCAGCAGCAGCTGTCTTTGCTGGGACGGTCTCCATAACCTCACTGCTATATCCATTACCTATTGTTTTATTCAGGTTATATGCCTCTTCTGAGTGGTGCACTGACACACCCTCAAAATGTGAGTACCCACTTCTGGGGGAGAGTTTTTTATCTGACCTTGTTAATAAACACTTTTTAAACGTTATCACATCATATGGTTCCTTTCTCTTTTTGCCTGTGATTTGAGCCTATGCTGGAGCCTATTTTCCTGTGATCCATACTGAGCCCTGGGTGGCTCATAAGCGTTTCCTGACTCTGTCTAGCGACTTAGTCACATTCCCTAAGGTGAGCGCTTTACCTTGGGGGGGGGGGGGTCACCTTTTGTCTTACCATCGCATGATATGCAGCACATGGAATTGCAGCACGTTTGAAAACATCATCACTAAAGCACAGTTGTCATCACTTTCATTAAGGACTTTTGTGTTTAATATATGTCTATTTATGATGGACGATTAAGTATATACATTGTGTGACACTCTGCACTTTTTGGCTGGCACATGTCATTTTTCAGCTTTTGTTTGCATATATGAATCATTTATGAATTAACGTTATTTTATTATTTATTTGTTTATTGCACTTTTAGCACCTGGTTTGCACTGATTCATTTTGGAGCATTTTTGTTGATCTTACCATTTCACAAGCTCACTGCACTGTTTATTTGTGCACATTAAGTTTGTTTATCTTGGGGGATATAGCACATATTGGGGTTAAATTATTTTATACTCTGTTGTATATGCACTGTATCTCTGTGTGCCAGGATTAGGGCACGCTTAGCACACTCTAGCGCATCATATTTATTTATTGATTTAACTCCGGGAGAGATGTCGCCATCCGGAGGGGGTACGAGGACCACTGCGAGGGCTTCGATGTAAGGTAAAAACTCATATTGTAGAACTCATATTGAGCCTGCTCATTTTGGAGTCTGCTGGAACTCTGTCCAAGTGGAACTGGTCTAAGTGGTGAGTTAAAACCAGAGTGTAAAACAGGAGGTTATAACAGGGGTCATAGTACCTGTGTAGTGTGAGTACCTGAGTGTTGTCTGAGTAGTGTGTGTGGATCCTTAGTATTTGTGTATTGTGTACTGTATACTTGTGTATTGAGAGTGCACGTAGGTCTGAGAGTGGTCTGCGAGTGCACATAGGTCTGCATGTAGGTCTGCGAGTGCACATAGGTCTGCATGTAGGTCTGCGAGTGCACATAGGTCTGCATGTAGGTCTGCGAGTGCACATAGGTCTGCATGTAGGTCTGCGAGTGCACATAGGTCTGCGAGTGCACGTAGGTCTGCGAGTGCACGTAGGTCTTCTAGTGGTCTGCGAGTGCACGTAGGTCTTCTAGTGGTCTGCGAGTGCACGTAGGTCTTCTAGTGGTCTGCGAGTGCACATAGGTCTGTGAGTGCACATAGGTGTGCGAGTGGTCTGCGAGTGCACCTAGCTCTGCGAGTGCATGTAGGTTGCGAGTGCACGTAGGTCTGCGAGTGCACGTGGGTCTGTGAGTGGTCGGCGACTGTTCTGCAAGTGCCTGTAGGTCTGCGAGTGTTCTGCGAGTGCCTGTAGTTCTGCCAGTACCTGTGTATTGTCTTGAGTATTAGTGTCAGGAAGCTAGTTGTTATGTAATTTGGACAAGATATAATCCCCAATCCTCATTAAATTTAATAGGTACGATGTCTGTCGGGTGTGGAGAGGCGACTATTTGTACATCTTGCGGCATGTATGCGTTCCTTGATCATCCGATCGAGGGTGAATATTGCTGTGCAAAATGTAAGCGCATTGTTTCCATGGAAACCCAGGTTCTGAATCTGGGGAAGCAACTGTCAGCACTGAGAAGTCCCTCCATACTAAAGGAGAGCCAGGAACGTACAAGGCAGGGGCCAGCACAGAGGCGGGTGGAGACAAAGAGGTGCAGGCACTAGCAAAGAGTAGATGGGTGACAGCCAGAAAGGGTGGAGGGGGAAGTGCCAGGGAGGTCGATCCAGGGCTGGAGCATCCCAATAAGTATGCTCCATTGAGTGACATCGGTGAAACCAGTCAGGGACCAGCACTGCTGGAGCTGAGGGACTCTCCTAGCTGCCAGGGGAAGAACTCCTCCAGTGAGAGTGGGGGGGAAGTGAAGGGAAAGGAAGGACAGATTCTGGTGGTAGGGGACTCAATTCTTAGAAGGACAGAGATGGCAATCTGTAAAAAGACCTGAAGCACCGAACAGTATGTTGTCTACCGGGCGCTCGGGTTCGGCACATCACGGATCTGGTGGACAGATTACTGGGAGGGGCTGAGAAAACTGTCATGGTGCACGTTGACACCAATGACAAAGTCAGAGGCAGACGGAGTGTCCTAAAGAACGATTTTAGGGACTAAATTGAGGAAAGGGACCTCCAAGGTAGTATGCTCAGGAATACTACCGGTACATCGAGCCACACCAGAAAGGCAGAGGGAGATTAGGGAAGTAAACAAGTGGCTGAAGAGCAAGGAGGGGTTTGGATTCCTGAAGGACTGGGCCGTCTTCTCAGTCGATAACCGGTACTATAGAAGGGACGGACTGCATCTAAATGAGGAGGGTGCAGATCAGCTGGGAATGAAGATGGCCAAAAAGTTTTTTTTAAACTAGGTGATGGGGGAAGGGTCCAGAGGTAGAGATAGTCAGCGCGGAACATATTCCAGAGGGCAGTATTGGGGGCATTAGTGGTAGGTTGACCAAAGCACAGAAAACCCAAGGTAAGTATAGTAGCAAGTCCTGGTTGCAATCTCAGAACACCCAATACGAGGATAATATGCGACCGGTCTAAACTACGTGGCATGTTCACCAATGCCAGGAGCCTGGTGGACAAGATGGGTGAACTAGAGATACTGTTGTACGAGTAGGATTTGGATTTTGTGGGAATTTCAGAGACCTGGTTCAACAGCTCTCATAATTGGCTGGCAAACATTCAAGGGTATACCCTTTATCGCAAGGTTAGAGAGGGTAAAAAAGGGGGAGGGGTATGCCTATATATCTAGAATAATGTACAAGTGAATGTGAGAGATGACATCACTAAGGGAGCTAGGGAGGAGGTGGAATCCTTATGGGAAGAGCTCCAAAGGGATGAAGCTAAGGGGAAAATAATACTGGGAGTATGCTATAGGCCCCCTAACCTGAGGGAGGAAGGGGAGACAGATCTCCTATCACAATTTGGATTAGCAGCAAGGATGGGAAGTGTTATCATAATGGGGGATTTTAATTATCCAGACATAGACTGGGCGGAGGGAACCGCGCATTCATCTAAGGCTCGCCAGTTCCTTAATGTCTTGCAGGACAATTTTATGGGTCAGATGGTAGACGCACCAACTAGAAATAAAGCATTACTGGATCTATTGATTACCAACAATACAGACTTGATCACGGATGTGGAAATACGGGGCAATTTAGGTAACAGCGATCACAGGTCAATTAGTTTCAGTATAAATCACACAAATAGGAAACATAAAGGGAATACAAAGACACTGAATTTCAAAAGAGCCAACTTCCCTAAACTACGAACCTTGCTGGAAGGCATAAATTGGGATAAAATCTTAGGAACAAAGAACACGGAGGAGAGATGGGTTTGCTTTAAGAGCATATTAAATAAGGGCATTAGCCAATGCATCCCATTGGGTAAAAAATTTAAAAGAGCGAACAAAAGTCCTGCATGGCTTAACTCCAATGTAAAAATGCATATAAAAGCAAAGGAGAAGGCCTTCAAATACAAGGTTGAGGGATCATCATCAGCATTCAGACTTTATAAAGAATGCAACAAGAAATGTAAGGGTGCAATAAGGACGGCTAAAATAGAACATGAAAGACACATAGCGGAGGAGAGCAAAAAAAAATCCCAAGAAATTCTTTAAGTATGTAAACAGTAAAAAAGGGAGGACAGACCATATTGGCCCCATAAAGAAAGAGGAAGGACATCTGGTTACAAAGGATGGGGAGATGGCGAAGGTATTAAATGTATTCTTCTCCTCAGTCTTTACGAGGGAATCGGGGGGCTTCAGTAACCAAAACTGCAGTGTTTATCCTCATGACACAACACAGGAAGCACCTACATGGTTAACAGAGGACGGAATTAAAATTAGACTTGAGAAACTTAACATTAATAAATCACCGGGACCAGATGGCTTGTACCCGAGGGTACTTGTAACACCAATATTTAAAAAGGGCCCAAAATACATCCCTGGAAATTACAGACCAGTTAGCCTAACATCAATAGTATGTAAACTCTTGGAGGGGATGATAATGATATATATACAAGATTTTAGTAACGGTATCATTAGCAGTAACCAGCATGGATTCATGAAGAATCGTTCTTGCCAAAGCAATCTACTAACCTTCTATGAGGAGGTGAGTTGCCAGCTAGATAAAGGAAGGCCCGGTGTATCTGGATTTTGCAAAAGAATTTGACAGTTCCCCATAAACGTTTACTGTACAAAATAAGGTCTGTTGGCATGGACCATAGGGTGAGTACATGGATTGAAAACTGGCTACAAGGGCGAGTTCAGAGGGTGGTGATAAATGGGGAGTACTCAGAATGGTCAGGGGTGGGTAGTGGGGTCCCCCAGGGTTGTGTGCTGGGACCAATCCTGTTTAATTTGTTCATAAACGACCTGGAGGATGGGATAAACAGTTCAATCTCTGTATTTGCAGACGATACTAAGCTAAGCAGGGCAATAACTTCTCCGCAGGATGTGGAAACCTTGCAAAAAGACCTGAACAAATTAATGGGGTGGGCAACTACATGGCAAATGAGGTTCAATGTAAAAAAAATGTAAAATGATGCATTTGGGTGGCAAAAATATGAATGCAATCTATACACTGGGGGGAGAACCTCTGGGGGAATCTAGGATAGAAAAAGGACCTGGGGGTCCTAGTAAATGATAGGCTCAGCAATGGCATGCAATGCCAAGCTGCTGCTAACACAGCAAACAGAATATTGGCATTAAAAAGGGAATCAACTCCAGAGATAAAGCGATAATTCTCCTGCTCTACAAGACTCTGGTCTGGCCGCACCTGGAGTATGCTGTCCAGTTCTGGGCACCAGTCCTCAGGAAGGATTTCTGGAATTGGAGCGAGTACAAGGAAGGGCAACAAAGCTAATAAAGGGTCTGGAGGATATTAGTCATGAGGAAAGGTTGCGAGCACTGAACTTATTCTCTCTGGAGAAGAGACGCTTGAGAGGGGATATGATTTCAATATACAAATACTGTACTGGTGACACCACAATAGGAATAAAACTTTTTTGCAGAAGACAGTTTAACAAGGCACGTGGCCACTCATTACAATTAGAAGAAAAGAGGTTTAACCTTAAACTACGTAGAGGGTTCTTTACTGTAAGAGCGGCAAGGATGTGGAATTCCCTTCCACAGACGGTGGTCTCAGCGGGGGGCATCGATAGTTTCAAGAAAATATTAGATAAGCACCTGAATGACTACAACATACAGGGATATAAAATGTAATACTGACATATAATCACACACATAGGTTGGACTTGATGGAATTGTGTCTTTTTTCAACCTACTATGTAACTATGTAACTAGTTCATAATGAGCTAGTATGCTATGCATACTAGCTCATTATGCCTTTGTCTTGCAGGGGTTTTTTTTTGCTGGGGTTTACAACCACTTTAATTTTGGTTTTGTTTCTCCCAGGTCTGGTATATATGGGCCCAATGGGATTTTTATACATGATCTCTTTATGGGCTAATATGGAGAAGGAAGGATGTGAAAAGTTTAAAAAAAAAAACAAAAAACATTTTCTTAAATAGTGTTGATTCTTTTTAGATATTCCTTTTTTTAGATGATGATTTTGTTGCTTCCTGATATTTTGGGGTGGAGTAGCTGATTAGTAGGTTTAGTGTGATGGAAACTGATATCTTTTTCCCTGTTTTGGTGGAACGTCTCCCTTTTTGTGTGGGCACTCTCCATTTGCAAATGAACACTGTGGTAATGGAGGAAGTGAGGTCACTGGAACCAGAACTGACACCAGAATGGGTAGTGATGTCACCCGCCAATTTTTACAATGCACAATGAGGGATTCTTTATATAGGGAGCATACAGAGAAAATAAAATAATCTCATTGGTATGTTATTCATTTGTTAATTTAGATTACCCTATACAGCAGCGCCGCCCCCTAATCCAGAGAGTCTTAGGCCAATCGTGTCTCAGCACCCACTTCCTGTTCAGCCGGGAGAAGCAACAGCCCGGTTCTTCCCTCCCTCTGCCTTCTAAGAGAAGGTCCTTATTCTCAGGGGGAGGTTGTGGTGGTTCACCGGGGCTTTCTCGTCCGTCTATCGCCGGGGAGGGTGATGCTTCCAGTGATCGCTGCCTTCCCGTCCGTCTCCCGCAGGGGCATGGGGGTGAATCGCCACCTTCCCGTCCATCTCCCGCTCGGGGGGGGGGTGTTGGATGAGGTGGTGCAATCAGTTTGCTGCCCCCCCAAAACCAGCCACCACTGCTATATAGAGGACTGTGCACTTGATATAAAACTATTTGTGTATAAACTTGAAAGGTGTCCTATCACTACAGGTAGGACGGATGGATTTATTTTTCCTATTCCGTTCCTCTCCACCCCTCCTTTTTCCTCCTCACGTTGTATCAATGTGGAAGGCATTTTGGAGTAACAGGAATAGGAGAGGAGATTAAGAAGCTACCTTGGCTGATGGATTGTGACCTCACAAGAATTTACCAGCAGGCCTTTATACTGTATATAGAACAGACTTGGTAGCTAATATGGATCTCTAGAAAATGAAAGATTTGCTCTCCTATATCCCTACTTTAGGAATATTCCTATGTAATATAACAATTATCTATTCCTTTTTTTTTCTTAGCCTGTCCTCCTCCAAACTGGAGGTTTGGTGTGGATGGTGGTTCCCATTCTGGGATTAACCCTCTATTTTAAATTGAGGGATTTAACCTCCCTGGCGGTATTCCCGAGTCTGGCTCGGGGTGGAATTTAAGAACCAAAAGCGGTAACCCCGAGCCAGACTCTGGATCACATCGCAGGATCCAGGAAGAGCTTACTTACCTTGTCCCCAGGATCCTGCGATGTCTCTCCGCAGTATGAGCGTCTCGTTCTCCCCTTGATTCATCACGGAGCTGAGCTCCATTCCCTGCAAGCGCTGCGACGCACGGAGACGAAAGAACGGCGCCAAATTCAAAAGGTGAAACACACACAATACATACAGTATAATGTAATCTTACAGATTACATTATGGTATGAAATTATTTCACATCCCTTTTGTCCCTAGTGGTCTGTCCAGTGTCCTGCATGCAGTTTTATATTATAAAAACTGTTCTTTATGGCTGGAAAGATTGTCCATAGCAACCACCACCGTCCCTTTACATCAAAAGTGGTTTTAGACCAGCTAGAAAACAGTGATAATAAATTAGAATCACTCGCAGAATTGAGCGATAGTGATTTGTGGGGAGATCCGTCATCAAACACTGAAAAGTAATGACAGCGACAATTCTGCAACTGAGAAAATGTCAGTGTTTTTGATTTGATTACATTATTGAATAATTTTTATTATTATTATATTATTATTTGGTATAATTATTTATAGTTATTTATTATATTATAATTAATGATTTCGTGTTTCAAACTTTATCATACCCAAGATGTCTACTAGACTCTGGTTTGGACAGATTTAAGTGAGTTATTCCTAAGAATTACAAACCTACAATATAAAACGCCAAATTTCCATGCAAAATAATTGTACCGCTTTCAAAAATATGAAATAATCATACCGCCAGGGAGGGTAAAGAAATGTGTAAACAGTATATCCATATATTTATAAATTGGTGAAAATGAATTCCGACTGTATCTTATAATTTCACAGAACCTAAGGAAGTGGGGTGGATACCCACTAAACATGTTGTAATCATTTCACTGTTTCCCCCAAGTGGATCCTAATTTCCATCTGAGAGCCTCGCTGTTGATGGAGGGGAATGCATAGCAATTGACTGTGAAACACATAGAAATAAGATATACCCTATATACTCGAGTATAAGTCGAATTTTTTTAGCACATTTTTTTTTTGTGCTGAAAGTGCCCCCCTCAACTTATACTCGAGTCAAGCACTTTTCTGCAGCAAAAAATTTCATTTTCCAAACCGACTTTGGAGCCCCGTATCTCAGGGCCACTTGGTGCTAGAAACCCCAAATTTGGTATGCAAACCCAGTGGACCTGGTACCACAACATATCCAAAGCTGCAGTTCCTAGCACTAAGTGACCCCGAGAAACGGGGCCCCAAAATCGGTTCGGAAAATGTCATTCTCTGCTGCAGAAAAGTGCTTGACATTTTCTGAACCGACTTTGGGGCCCCATATCTCAGGGACACTTGGTGCTAGGAACCCCAAATTTGGTGTGCAAACCCAGTGGAATTGGTACCATAACATATCCAAAGCTGGGGTTCCTAAGCTCAAGTGGCCCTGAGATACGGGGCCCCAAAACTGGTTCAGAAAATGTCATTCTCTGCTGCAAAAAAGTGCTTGACATTTTCTGAACTGATATTTGGGGCCCTGTATCTCGGGGCCACTTGGTGCTAGAAACCCCAGCTTTGGAAATGTTATGGTGCTAGTTCCACTGGATTTGCACACCAAATTTGAGGTTCTTAGCACTAAGTGGCCCCGAGATACAGGGCCCCAAATTCGGTCAACTGTGTCTATCTGCAGCAATGTCATTTCGGGACCCTTTGGGTTCAGAGACCCCAAATTTTGGCTGCAGCTAGGGGGCATCTAGAAACCCTTAACTACCGAGTTTGAAGTTCAGGGGACCTATGGCTGCAAATGGGCACAGTGAGGCATGCAAATGAGCACAGTGATGCTGCAAATGGGCATTGTTGACCCTCTTTTCCACTTAAAGTAGCTGTGCATTTCTCACCCTCGTCTTATACTCGGGTCAATACGTTTTTCCCATTTTTTTTGTGGTAAATTAGGGCCTCGACTTATACTCGGAACGACTTATACTCGAGTATATACGGTATGTATTCATATCATGTAATATCCCTGTAAAATGTATGATACCAAGTTCAAATTACACTTGTTTTAACTGTTTTTTAATAAAAGTTGAATTTTAACAGTAGAGTATATTTTGGTACAAGTGCTGGCACCTTTAAAGTCCCATAACTAGAAGAAAGTGTGTGTCTTTTGTGCCTGGAATTGTTACACAGCGCACACACTATTGTTTCCAGAGGTCTTTTGTTATTCCAGGACACAATAATGATGACAATTTTGGTTAGTTGGCACAATTTAATTGTTTTCATAGTTTCTAAAGGTCAATAATCAAAAATAATGCTCAAAGTTTTTAACACATAGGCTACATTGAGTTTTTGCATAGACAAAATTTATGTTCAGGATAAACAAAAAAAAGTTAGTTGATCATAAAAGCTTAAAAGCTGCGCCATCCAAAACTAACATCTAAGATTTTCTTTGCTGCTTTGCAAGTTGAGCCATATACTGGATTATCTCTTGAGGACTTCAGAAGTATCTCCACTAAAATTTCTATTTGGAATAAAATGATAAGGTCCTGCTCAACAAATAGAATTTCCATAATGTACAACAAAAATATAAAGAATGGGTCATCTGCAAAAATAGAAACCTGTTCACTTCTTAGACCTTGTTGAGACATAAAGAAGTTGATTTAGTAAAACTGGATAGTGCAAAATCTGATGCAGCTCTGCAGAGAAACCAATCAGCTTCCAGATTTTATTGTCAAAGTTGAATTAAACAAGTTGAAGTTAAAAGCTGATTGGCTACCATGCACAGCTGCACCAGATTCCAAGTGCTCCAGTTTTAGTAAATATCCCCCAAAAAACTGCATATCCCTCCAATATACACAGGGAGCAGGCTGATGATTCATTCTACCAGTACCCACCAAAACATAAAAAAGGCCAGGATTGGCCCTAAAACAAAAAAATCAAATATAAACACAGAGAAATTATTTTTAAATGGCATGTGTGAAATGAAGCCAATATCAAATATTAGATTATAACTTTATCTAGTTTTGATCACTCCTGTGTTGAATGAAAAAGGCTGTAAAGCTGGCCATACACTATAAAAATTGAATTTGAGATTTTTTGTTTTAAGAACGTTTATTCAATTTTCTATTGGTTAGTGGGGTTAAACTGACGTTAATTTTTGACCACAGTAAGGGCTCATGTACACTGCAGCTCAAAGAAACTCAAAGATTTGGCTTCTACAGGCTTTTGAGCTCTCATTTTTTAGCCTGGAAACTCACCTCCTTGTTAGCCAATGTGTCCATGCACACTATGGCTTTTTAGGAGTTTACAGGCAGAACCCCCCCACCAAGCATTTTTGAAAGGAGCTTTCGAGCAGAAAAGATGCCCAAGTGGCCAAAAACACGTAAAGAAAGCATGAAAGAACTCAAAGAAGCTCAAACACAAAAAAAAAAGAAAATAGGAAAAATTAGCTGAGGGGAGGGTGTGTAAACAAAAAATAAAAACACTTATGCTTAAAGGAACTCAAAGAATCTCAATAAAAACGTGCAAAAGTGTCCAAAAAAGCACAAGCTTCTTCAAGCTGAAATAAAAGTTCAAATGCCTGTAAAAGCAGCTTTTTTTTAGCTGCAGTGTGCATGAGCCCTAACAAGAAAATTGGAAGGAGCAGGATAGGAAAATGTTCTCAAACAAATGCATTTCTAACCTTATATGTGTTTTTTTTTAAGGAAATTACATTTGTTCCAAAACTGAATGTAAAGGGGAAGTGAAATTTTGAAGTAGTTTTGAACTACAGTGATCGAATGTATCAAGACTCTTTTTGCAAGAATGTTCTATGAATATTTGTACGAATATTCATTCGAGAATATACCTGTGCATGGCCAGCTTAAGATAGAAACGTTTGTAAATAGTATTTGCTACCAATTTTGTTACAAGCTGATGAAAGGTCTGTTGTGGCCAATGGGAAATGCTCACTTTACTAGTAGCCAACTGATTACAGGAAGTTATATGGAATGTTGACGATGTTCGCTGTATAAAAACATTCCACAGTCAACTTTAGATAACCGAGGACTGCTTAATGGTGAACTTCAGGAATGAACTTTGTTGCTCACTTAGATTGGTCCAACTTGGACCAATGTAAATATGCATATCTCATATATGGGGGACTGTATGGAAACTGACAACCACTGTTGTAGTCGGCACTACTACAGTGATAGTGATGATCTTCTGGGTCCTGTGCAGAGCAGCTTCCCCTCTGCACACTGACAACAGGGGGTCACTCGCTCAACACTGCTGCAATTCACAGAATACCCTGTATATTTTTCCATGAATACAAGGCGTTCTCCAATAGGATGAAGTAAAGAGGGTCAGTGACCTTACAATCTCCACCCTGTCCAATCAGAGAATGCCTTGTATTCATTAAAAAAATACAAGGAGTTCTGTGAATAGCAGCAGTGCCAAGTGAGCAATGTTCTGTTATCAGTGTGCAGAGGGGAAGCCGCTCGGCACAGGACCTAAAAGATCTCATTGTAGACTAGCACCAACTACTACAGTGATTATCAGCTTCCCCAGTGGCCCCTCATATAGGACATATGCTTACTTACATAGGTGCAAGCTGGACTAATAAATATGCAATCGAGATCGTACCTGAAAGCACTAATCATTTGGGAAAAACCCACAAGTCTGGTTGTACACAAGTCAATCGATAAAGTATATGATGCCTAGTGTACTATAAAGTTAGTCTCATTTGCTTTTCTATAGTGCCTAACTAGCAGGGTAAGAATGTCACATTTTCATGTGTGCTGTGTTGACCTAGCTATTTAGAACAACACTGAGCCAATGCTGGTACCATTCCAGTGTAGGTGTGGGTTCCAGATTCGCTGCCAGTGATATCATTACCTTCAACTTGCTTTAAACCAACTTTTGTTGACACTGTCCAAATCTTCACTGTGCACAAAATAATACTGCAGCACAATTCTCAGCCCTGACGTCCCAGAGAAGTAGAAGACTTGTACCAGAGTACACAGCACACTTGGAACTGTGTATCCCAAAAGGTTAGTAGGAAATTAGTCAAAAAAAGTCTCAGATCCCCTAGTAACATCTGATTTTACAAGGCTATAAAAAACTCTTTCCAACACGCTAAAATGATTTATATTTAGGCTAATTATATTGTATTTCATAGCTTGAATGCACACTTGACTTCAGATAACATGGTGAAATAGACTCTAAACAAGATGGCTTCAGGATTTGCAGAGTAGAAGTTGAAATCAGCAAAGTTGTAATTTTTAGATAGTCCTGTTCCAATTTATTAATGTAGGAAAGCTGAAAAAGCAATAAAAGAAAACACAGTCAGTGATATAAAGGATAGTGCATTTCAACAGATCGTAAATTACACTTTCTCCAACTATGTACAACCTTTATAAAGTACAGTGAGGGAAAAAAGTATTTGATCCCCTGATTTTGTACATTTTCCCACTGACAAAGAAATGATCAGTCTATAATTTTAATGGTAGGTTTATTTTAACAGTGAGAGACAGAATAACAACAAAAATATCCAGAAAAACGCATTTCAAAACACGGAGAGTTGAGTTGATGCCAAAGAGCTCGATTTTGATCTGACTACAACACTTTCACCCAGTTCTCCTCTGAATCATTCAGATTTTCATTAGTAAGCTTCAGACCGGCCTGTACAAGTGCTTTCTTGAGTAGGGGGACCTTGCGGGCACTGCAGAATTTCAGTTCTTCACGGTTTTGTGTGTTACCAATTGTTTTCTTGGTGACTATGGTCCCAGCTGCTTGGAGATCATTGACAAGATTCTCTCGTGTAGTTCTGGGCTGATTACTCACTGTTCTCATAATCACTGAAACTCCACAAGGTGAGATCTTCCATGGAGCCCCAGACCGAGGGAGACTGACATTATTTTGTGTTTTTTTCATTTGCGAATAATCACACCAATTATTGTCACCCTCTCACCAAGATGCCTGTCGATGATCTTGTAGCCCATTCCAGCCTTGTGTAAGTCTACAATCTTGTCCCCGACATCCTTGGACAGCTCTTTGGTCTTGGCCATGGTGGAGAGATTGGAATCTGATTGATTATGTGGACAGGTGTCTTTTATACAGGTAACAAACTGATTAGGAGTACTCCCTTTAAGCCTCAATTCACACAGGGGCAACACGACTTCAGCACGACTTTGCATGGCGACTTCAACGCGACTTTAAGCAACTTACAACGCGACTTCAAGTCGCCTCCAGGACAGGCGACTTTGGCTGTGGCCAATCACAGAATAATCAGCTCTCTGGGAGGGGTTTGCCTGGGTAAACTAATTTCTTTTCCTGTAAAGTCGCTTCAATATAGATGGAGATCCGACTTGGAGGCGACATCCATTGAATTCTATGGGTACAGGTCGCCTAGAAGTCGGATTGAAGTAGTACAGGAACCTTTTTTGAAGTCGGAGCGACTTCAGTAGTGAACATTAAGACGCTCTCATTGACTATAATGCATTTCCCAAAGTCAAGCGACTTGGGGTGACTTGAGGGCTGACAAGTCGGATCCCACGTCGTTGTAGTGTGAACCGACCCTTAGAGCCGGTTCACACGGGGGCGACTTGTCAGGCGACCTAGCCGCCTGACAAGTCGCCTTCCGTTCTGTACAATGGATCCGTTCTAATCGGAGCGACGCAAGTCGCTCCGACTTAGAAGAAAGGTTCCTGTACTACTTTGGGGGCGGCTTGCATAGACTTCTATACAGAAGTCGTTTTGCAAGTCGCCGTGGCAGTCGTGTGCAGGTCGCCTTGGTGAGGCGACCTGCAAGTCGTGCCGCTTCTGGTGTGAACCGAGCCTTAGAGAGTGCTCCTAATTTCAGCTCGTTACCTGTATAGAAGACACCTGGGAGCCAGAAATATTGCTGATTGATATGGGATCAAATACTTATTTCACTCATTAAAATGCAAATCAATTTATAACTTTTTTGAAATGCATTTTTCTGGATATTTTTGTTATTCTGTCTCTCACTGTTAAAATAAACAGACCATTAAAATTATAGACTGATCATTTGTCAGTGGGCAAACATACAAAATCAGCAGGGGATCAAATACTTTTTCCCCCTCAATGTATACATATAATATACTCAGTGGAGGGGGCTGGCCACGCAGGTACATCACAGCTAAAAAATACTTTGCTCTTACAAAAAAAAAATCATATAACATATATAATTGCTATGCAAGCTATTTCATAATTTGATATGATTAAAATCTACTTCTTCATTTCAATCTGCAGCTGCTAACCTTTTTAAAACTGCCAGAAAAAGTAAATGTCTCTTCTTTGCTTTATGGTAAATGGGAGAAATTGGTACACATAAATGACATTTGCCTAGCTCCCCCCCCCCCCGGCCTCAATACACAAAGTTGGACCCTCTGCAGGTGCCTAATTCCAATAGCTGCGACCTCCCATGTTATCCAGCTTGTAAAAATCAAATGCCTGGCTGCCAACGCCTGCACACTAACATCCCACAGACTTAAATGGTAAGTAACCACATAGCTTTTTTTTTATTCCAGTACATGGGACGTTAGTGTGCAGACGAGGGAAGCCTAAAGCCTCATACACCCGGTTCGAATGTTGGCAGGGGATTGTCTGTTGACAGACTGTTGTCCTAAATTCTTACCATTAGTACGCTCCTTTAGACAATTGTTTTCCAATTTTCAGCCAACAAATGTTGGATGACAGGCTAGTAAATTTTCGGCAGACAACAGCTCCACGTCTGATTTTCGTATGGTCAGTACACAAATCCGTCACACAAAAGTCGAAAGTACAAACACGCATGCTCGGAATCAATGCTCACCAAACACAAAATTAGCTGAACGGGCCCAAAGGGTGGCGCTCAAGAGCTGAAATTCCTCGTAGTACGTCACTACGTTCTTGTTTTTGGCACGACAGTTGTGTAACGTTAGTATGCAAGACAAGATCCTGGCACACGCCCTTTTGACAAAAATCAGACGCTCGGTTGGCCAACAATCGTACCATGTGTACCAGGCTTTACACTAGATTTTTGGCAACTGGGCTTGAGGGAACACAGCCATCTGTAGAAGTGAGCATGGACCTTGCTTTAGAGCAGTGGTTCTCAACTCCGGTCCTCAGGACCCACTAACAGGCCAGAATTTATGTATTACCTTGGGGAGATGCAGACTAGAATGCTGCAATCACTGAGCAGCAAATGATATCACATGTGATGTATTTCAGTTATCTTGCAAACCTGGCCTGTTAGTGGGTCCCGAGGAAAGGAGTTGAGAATCACTGTTTTAGAGGGACCCTGCTTTGTGTATTGAGGGGGCTAGGAAGGGGAGCTGGGCACATTTTTTTAAAAAGATGAAAATAGTGGATTTTTAACTTGAAAGAATATGATGGGTGCACACCGCTCAAAGGCAGTCTGCGAGATCCTGGGCTGCTGTAAAAGCTTGGGTGACTGCCTGGTCCACAGCCAACTCAATGTGCAGAAAGGAGCAATGATCATTTGTGGATTGTGTGTATGTGTGCTTCATTTTTAATGGATATACCGCACAATAAAAAAAAACTACAGTTTTTATTCCTGGAAGTGCCGCTACCTTTCTTCCTTTCTACACAAGGATTTTTAACTTGTAAAATTCTTTTCTTGTAGTACAGTACATGACACAGGCTCCTTTAAGTCTTAACCTTAAGTTAAATGCGGCCATCTGTAGATGTGGACACTGGCAAGCAAAGTTGGTAGAACAGCCCAAATTACCCTTCCCACTACCAGCAATTTTCAGTTTTTTAGAAAGCAATCAGAGGAAAATGCAGGTCGGAGGGCTCTGTACTGTACTCCAAAAAAAAGAAGATGTTTACTGGTCAAGTCAAACTTAACCATGGGACACCCCAAGGAATACAACCGAGGGGTTTGCAGCACAGCAACCAATGCCAATAGGCCCAAAACAAGGTAAACAGATTCCCCACTGAAAGAGGAGATGACAGCACTTTAGGGCCAAAACTGGCATCGGCACAGGCCTGAACATGCACCGGGTAAAGCTTCACAAACGTGTGACCAGAACTGGTGACCTTGTAATGCTGAGAAACAGATACCTGGTGCTGAAAAGCCCAAAAGAAACTGACTGAATGAGTCAAGTGACCGTTACAGAAAAAGGAGGAGTCCTATCCTTTAACGCTTCAGCCCCGGAAGATTTTACCCCCTTCCTGACCAGAGCACTTTTTACAATTTGGCACTGCGTCGATTTAACTGACAATTGCGCAGTGGTGCGACGTTGTATCCAAACAAAATTTGCGTCTTTTTTCACCCCAGAAATAGAGCTTTCTTTTGGTGGTAATTGATCACCTCTGCGTTTTTTTTTGTTTTTTTTGCGCTATAAACAAAAGAACATCGACAATTTTGAAAAAAAAACACACTATCTTTTACTTTTTGCTATAATAAATATCCCACATTTTTTAAAAAAAACAAAAACTATTTTTTTCCTCAGTTTAGGCCGATATGTATTTATCTACATATTTTTGGTATAAAAAAAATTAAATAAATCGCAATAAGCATATATTGATTGGTTTGCGCAAAAGTTATAGCGTCTACAAAATAGGGGATAGAATTATGGCATTTTTATTATTATTTATTTTTTACTAGTAATGGCAGCGATCTGCAATTTTTATCGGGACTACGACATTATGGAGGACAGATCGGACACTTTTGACACATTTTTAGGACCATTGACAATTATACAGCAATCAGTGCTATAAAAATGCACTGATTACTGTAAAAATGTCACTGGCAGTGAAGGGGTTAACACTAGGGTGAGATCAAGGGGTTAACTGTGTTCCCTCTCTGTGTTCTAACTGAAGGGGGGATGGGGCTTACTAGGGGAAATGACAGATCGCTGTTCATACTTAGTATGAACACATGATCAGTCATTTCTCTCCTGAAAGAACCGGGATCTGTGTGTTTACACACACAGATCCCAGTTCTCGCTGTGTCATCGCGCCCGGGCACTCGCATCGGCTCCGGGAGCGCGCGCGTGCCCCTAGTAGCCACAGGGAGAAGCAACGTAACATAACGTCGTTTTGCCCAGCCGTGCCATGCTGCCTCAGTAAAACTACGGCGGCTGGTCGGCAAGTCGTTAAGGCAGTGGTCTCCAAACCTTTATCTGTGGGCCACATTTGGTCCTTTAGGCACTATTCATCCCTGAGCAGTGGGGCATAACATCTGCCACTAATGGGGCAGTATTCCTCTCATTGATACCAATGATGGGGCGCTATTCCTTCCACTGATACCAATAAAGGGGGCAATATTCCTTCGACTGACACCAACGATGGGGCACTATTTCTCCCATTGATACCAATAATGGGGCACAATTCCTCTTGCAGTTAACATATACCATAAATATGCATATGTCATGCCTGTGGGACCACTTGCAAAGCAATAAATCACTGTAGCAGTCACCACTGCTATAGTAATTGCCATATCTGGTGGGTCTCGTGCTGGGGGCTGCCCTGTTGCATAATATACACAGGCGGTTGATCGCTCGGCATGGATGGTATTCATAGAATGTCTTGCATTCTCTGACTGGACGAGGTAGAGAGGCAGGGTGGTCATACTTGGAATTTTGTTTTAACATATCACTGCCTTTTTGCATATAATTTAATAATGTGCACATGTGCTAGATTGCCCTGTTGTGTGTCAGGGTCGAAACTGGGATTTAGCAAATTATGGTTGCTTGGTTGGAGCACAAGTGGAATGTGGAAAAGACAACCCTCAGGCAAATCTGTCCCGTTAGTCCCTACAGTATATGGGACATAACAAAAATCTTTAACAACATTTGGTCCTCATAAAAATAAAGTCTGTTAGCAACAGTCACAAAATGGATTCCAGGTATGGATTCTTTTGCAGCAAGTTTTTCGAACACTAAGGCCCCTTTCACACTGGGGCGGTGGGGGCATTGGCGGTAAAACAGCGCTATTTTTAGCGCTGTTTTACCATCGTTTTTGCGCCTGTATTCGTCCGCTAGCGGTGTGGTTTTAACCCCCGCTGGCGGACGAAAAAGGGTTAAAACCGCTCGTACAGCACGGCTATAGCCGCGGTATTGCCGCGGTATAGCCGCGCTGTCCCATTGATTTCAATGGGCAGGAGCGGTTTAGGAGCGGTGAACACACTGCTCCTTCCCCGCTCCAAAGATGCGGCTTGCAGGACTTTTTTTACCGTCCTGCCAGCGCACCGCTTCAGTGTGAAAGCCCTCGGGCTTTCACACTGAACAAACAGCGGAGGCTGTTTAGGGGCGGTTTGCAGGCGGTATTTTTAGCGCAATAACGCCTGCAAACCGCCCCAGTGTGAAAGGGGCCTAAGGACCCTTCTTCAGACAGACAGTATGGTGATACCTTTGCCTTTTTATCTAATGATTTTTAACAAACAAAACAACATATCTTAAAAAATCAGTTCAATGCAGATCATAAAATTCAATAAAAATAATCAAATAAAAAAAAATCATTTTAAGTAATATTTACAACCCCAAATCTACTATGGAGGATCACCAGTTATTGTCAGAAAAGCTTTAGAATGTATGTGCAAAAGTTCTACAGGAAAAAGACTAAAACACAAAAGACCTAACAAAACTAACCTTCAACTTGTGGTCCACGGAATGACAATTGGGCTATAAAAGAAAAAAGATAAAGAAAAAATAAAGATAAAGAAAAAATAAAAGCAAAAAGATATAGAAATAAAAATGATAAAATATGATAATGGTTTTTTTTTGGGTGAACTATTAGGTTCTTTCATTACCTTTGCGACCTCTCAAGTAGACAACCACGCCAACAAGGATAAATACAATTCCTAGCACAAACCCAACAATTCCAGTTGCCTCCTTGCTTTTTGCTGAATCTGATTTCTGGGGATCTGTGAACAAATTATAAAAAGCTGATGAAGAATGAAGTGTCTACCAACAAGAAAATAATCATTTACTTTATGTGTTCTCGCTTGCTATATAAATTTATTACCAAGATCCCCTTGAAGTGCAGGCAAGCCTGGGAATCTGATCTAGGTCCCATTACATGTACACAGATGATATTTGTGATGCCATCTTGCAAGACATGGCAACCTCTACCAGGTCTGAAGAAAGTTGGATTCTTGCTCTAACCTTTAGTTCACTCCCCTTTAAGGTCACACTATTCCACTTAATTAAGGAAAAGTCAACATAGCTCAGTTGTACACCCCTAATTCTGACTTTGGCCCTTTGAGCTAATTTCACTCTCTGTGCATATATACATATGGTCCATCCCTATGGTTTGTCATTACAGTTTATATGAAACATTTCACAGTGAAGTTACTATTCTGTGCACAGTTAAAGTGGTTGTTAGGCCTCATTCACACGAGGAGGACTCCGCTTCCACGGAGCCCGCCTCGGTCCGCCGGCTCAGCGGGAGATCTCTCCGTTGATCTCCGCTGAGCCGGCGGATGACAGGTCCCTCTCTGCTCACTGAGCGGGGAGGGGCTTGTCAGGTGCGGCTGCTGCCTATGGAGGGATCGGATGAAAACGGACAGCATGTCCGTTTTCGCCAGATCTAACCCGATCCAATCCGCCAGCGACGGATCCGGACGTAGGGCCATCCGTCTGCTTTTAGCGGATCGGACGGGGTCAGATGTCAGCAGACATGTCTCCGCTGACATCAGTCGCTCCATAGGCTAACATGGAGCGCCCATTCAGGTCCGCCGTCAAAACTGACAGGCAGACCTGAACGATCCAAAGTTTTTTACCTTCATGCATTCAATGTATGAAGGTAAAAAACCTTCTCTGTGCAGCAGCACCCCCGTTACTTACCTGAACCCCCTCTCGATCTATCAATGTCCATGAGAGCCTTGGCTTTCCCAGGGCCCACACTCCTGATTGACTTTTGGCAGCAGCTGGTGAGTCATTCAGGAAGGGGTGGGGCCAAGTGGCAGCTCCGTGTGTGAATGGACACACAGAGACGTGGCTCAAGATAAGTGCACCTGCTTGGGTGCCCCCACAGCAAGAAGCTTGCTGTGGGGGCACCCGGCAGGAGGGAGGGGCCATCAGTGGCGGCATGGGACCTGAAAAGAGGAGGACCTGGGCTGCTCTGTGTAAATCCACTACACAGAGGAGGTAAGTATAACATGTTTGTTATTTTTAGAAAAGAAAAAGCTAAGTTGTTTACTATCAGCTGTCAAAATATGTACCTTACATGTGATCAAATATTTCTTTTGAATTTCGTATTCTCCATTATTGTGGTCTGAATTTGGACTCCTATAAAACACCCAAGGGTTATTTACTAAAACTGGAGCGTGCAAAATCTTGTGCAGCTCTGCATAGACACAAATCAACTTCCAGATTTTATTGTCAAAGCTTAACTGAACAAGCAGAAGTTAGAAGCTGATTGGCTACCATGGATAGCTGCACCAGATTCTGAGTGCACCAGTCTTAGTAAATCTCTCCCCCAGTGTATTGGCTGTGTGTACTGTTTTCCTAGTTTTGGATGTATGTCGCTTGTCAACTTTACAGCTGCAGCTGATATCAATGCTGCAGCCATTTAGGTGAGTATGATTTTTATTTTATTTTTTCAGTCATACTTCTCTTTTAAAGTGGCCCTGTTGCCTGCATAAAAAAAATTCAGCCTGCACACTTCCAGGTGTCTCATATAGCATGTTCCCTCTGGGCACTGTGGTTCATCCTACAGTAGTAACATAGCAGTCAATGGTGAGATTTTAATTCTACTCTTATCTGTTAGGAAACTCATTTGAGTGCTCGAGAATAAAGTTGCAGATTTTTTTAAAGACAGCAAGCAGGTGTTTACTAGTTTCTTGTGCAAGATTATCTTTTATATTTGACTTTTCTTTCACTTATAATTAATGATTACATTGTTTTTCCAGTGCTACACAGTATTTGCATGCCCTTATACATCCTCAGCAATACACAACTTGTCTTACTGCCTGTTACAGTGCACACACATATCTAATACTGGCAAATGGAATGCATTATGAGATTTACGGCCAGGTTTGAAAATGTAATAAACTAGCTTATTCATTATGCATTCACATAGCATTACTTTGTGGTCTTAAGAGGCACTACGTTTCTACAGGAGCTGATAATTCAGAGCAACATGGCTGTTCCTATTGCCCAAAATTATATAATTTGTAACCAAAACATTATAAAATTGAATCTGCCCAGTTTAGTACCCCAACTAGTGTCAGATTTGGCATTTTATTAGTGCCTGGCCAATACCTTCTTATATTTGGTGTATCTGGTATGGTATGTATGAATATAATTATTTTTAACCATATTCTGCAAAAAAAGATTATTGCTAAAATCTACTTTTTTTTATAAATTAGGTTTGTGAACTGTTACTAAATCCCTTGACATTTATTTGCTGATGTTCTTACATGGCTCTAAGTGAAGCACTGTTTATTATATGATATGAATGTACACATGCTCTAGTCTAGAATCTGTATTGTTTGTGCACAATGTTTAATAAAGTTCTTTGATATAAAAAAAAAAATCTCTTGGCATTAAAGAAATCAAGCATCCTTGTTTATGTCCGGAACCTTACAGAAAAGCAGTTTTGAAACTTTGACTGACAGAGATATGTTACATAGTTAGTCTGGTTGAAGAAAAAAACAAGTCCATCTAGTTCAACCAATAAAGGAGGGGAAAGCAAAAAAAAAAAAACTTTTTTTTTTTTTTTTTACAATCCCATACCCACAGTTGATCCTGACGAAGGCATCCTTCCTGATCCCCCGAGAGACAATCAGATATTCCCTGGATCAACTTTACCTATAAATGTCAGTACCCAGTTATATTCATAGTTACATAGTTAGTCAGGTTGAAATAAGACACATCTAGTTTAACCATAAAAGTAAATACAAAAATAATATCATACAATCCAATATACACAATTCTATACCCACAGTTCATCCAGATGTATTCTGTACATTTAAGAAAGAATCCAGGCCTTTTTTAAAGCAATTTAATGAGCTGGCCAGAACCACCTCTGGAGGGAGTGTATTCCACATTTTCACAGCTCTTACTGTGAAGAAACCTTTCTGTATTTTGAGATTAAATCTCTTTTCCTCTAGGCATAAAGAGTGCCCCCTTGTCCTCTGTGATGACCTTAAAATAACTCAACACCAAGTTGACTATATGGACCCCTTATATATTTGTACATGTTGATCATGTCCCCCCTTATTCTCCTCTTCTCAAGAGAGAATAAATTCAGTTCCTCTAATCTCTCCTCATAGCTGAGCTCCTCCATGCCTCTTATCAGTTTGGTTGCTCTTCTCTGCACTTTCTCCAGTTCCCCGATATCCTTTTTGAGAACTGGTGCCCAAAACTGAACTGCATATTCCAGATGAGGTCTTAGGCTTGGTTCACACCGCAGCACGCTCCAGCTCACAGCAGGAGTCTGGTGCGTCTCTATTCACCGTTTCAGGTCCGATTTCAGTCCGAATTTTTGGCTGAATTCGGACCTGAAACGGACCAGAAGACACACAGGACTTCTGTGCAATTGGCACCAGAGCCGCTGCGGGGATGTGTGAACCGGCTCCATAGAGAGCCGGTCACAGTCTCCTGCTGTGCAAATTGGATGCGGAGAAATCCTCATCCAATTCGCAATACTGTGAACCCAGCCTGACTAATGATTTGTAAGCAATTATGGAAAAAATGAATGCAATGTTTGAAATGAGAGAATAGCAATGCAATGAACAGCATCACACTTAGGGGCGTATTTATCAAGCAGTGAAACTTTGATTCGCAAAAACAGGTGAATCTTCCAGGTGTAGGTGTTTTAAATTGGGGGTATAAGAATAAGTGATTATTTCACCATGTTTGGGGAAGGTCACAATTACTGCTTTATAAATACGTAACTAAGAGAAGTAAAAAACCGAGGTGTAAAAAACAGGGTGGGTAATAATGTTACTGGTTGTGTTGATGCCCAGGGGCACTGCTGTTTTGCAAAGCATCTGTCCACAAGAACAGGACCTACCTCTCTACTTTACTATAGTAGTAAATAATACTTACGCCAGTCGATCTTGATTGGTTTCTCCAAGCTACTATGGTGAACCTCGCAGGTGAAGGTATCTTCTTTCTGTATGTCTGTTTCCAACATCACCAGGATCTGGGAGGTCCAATCTCCATTCTGGTGGAGCTCTGTAGACTGAGCCTGACTAATTTCCTCCTGACCATTCCGGTACCATTTTACCTCAATCACAGATGGGTAAAAATCACTCACGCTACACATCAGCATGTGATGGTTTGTTTGGGAATCTTCATAGTGTTGTATTAGGGAAATCTTGACTGATGGTGGAACTGAAACAATAAAAAAGGTGGTTAGAATTTAGATTCTATCTATAGCCCAAATGTTTTTAACCACTTCAGCTCCGGAAGATTTGGCTGCCCAATGACCGGGCCATTTTTTTACGATTCGGCACTGCGTCGCTTTAAATGACAATTGCGCGGTCGTGCGACGTTGCACCCAAACAAAATTGACGTCCTTTTTTTCCCCACCATAGAGCTTTCTTTTGGTGGTATTTTCTCTGCGATTTTTATTTTTTGCGCTATAAACAAAAAAAGAGCGACAATTTTGAAAAAAAAAACCACAATATTTTGTACTTTTTGCTATAATAAATAGTCCCAATTTTTTTAAAAAAGTGGATTTTTTCTCAGTTTACGCCGATATGTATTCTTCTACATATTTTTGGTAATAAAAATTAAAATAACCGTATATTGACTGGTTTGCGCAAAAGTTATAGCGTCTACAAAATAGGGGATAGATTTATAGCATTTTTATTATTATGGCGGACACATCGAACACGACACATTTTTGGGACCATTGGCATTTATACAGCAATCAGTGTTATAAACGTGCACTGATTACTGTATAAATTACACTGGCAGGGAAGGGGGTAACACTAGGGGGTGATCAAGGGGTTAACTGTGTTCCCTAATGTGTGTTCTAACTGAAGGGGGAGGGGACTGACTAGAGGAAATTACAGAGCGTGGTTCCTAGCTTATTACTCACGATCTGCATTTCCTCAGCTCACAGAACAGGGATGTGTGTGTGTTTACACACACACACGTCCCTGTTCTGCCTCTCGTGCCTGGAGATCGCTCGCGGCCAGCAGTCATCGTGACCGCCCGTCACGAGCATCGGCACTCCCACGATGCAGCGGGCACACGCCTGCTCACACCGCTTAAAGCGACCGACGTACAGCTATGACGGTTCGCCCAGCGGAGCCAACCTGCCGCAGTATAACTGCAACGGCTGGTCCGCAAGCGGTTAAAGAGAAACTGCAGTCTGCTCACATATTTGTAATAAATACATCTTTGCCATTCTGAAGCTTCCCTCCAACCACTTTGCAGATTATTTTATATATACTGTGATTCTATACTTGCCAGTTATGCTGCAGAAATCTCCCTCCACTGAATCTGGCTGCAGTCATTTTAACTGTGGGCAGCTGAAGCTGCTGCCTATTCACCTCCTGGATTTACACAGACAAACAGAGGCACACCTCCAGCTCTGCAGTTCTCATTGGCCCTCTTATGACTCATCTCCCCTCCCTTCTGTATTTATAAACCACAAGCAGCTTGTTGTGGGGGCACCCAAGCCGGTGCACCCCCGAGCCGTGGCTCTGTGTGTCTATTCACACACAGAGCCGAAGCCCGGCCCCGCCCCCTTCATCTCCTAATCGACACACTAACTTTGACTGCATTTAGACAGGGAGCCGCAGTTCAGCCCCGCCCCCTCTCTCTCCTCATTGGCTCATTGACTTTGATTGACAGCAGCGGGAGCCAATGGCACCACGCTGTCGTTTCCGGCAATGAGGAGGGGAGTCCCGGACAGCCAAGACACTCCTGCAACATCGCTGGATAGAGATGGGGCTCAGGTAAGTATGAGGGAGGCTGCTGCACACAGAAGGCTTTTTATCTTAATGCATAGAATGCATTAAGATAAAAAAAACCTTCTGCCTTTACAACTCCTTTAATATCTCTGGTGAGGTGGCTCCCACACAGCAAGGCTTCCCTCGATGGGCATCCAACAGAAGTTTAAACCATATGGCCTCATGCACACAGGGCATCATAAACGCCACATTTAAGGGCATTTGATGTTTTTTTCTTCTGCCTTTAAACGCCCTTCTATGTTTGCCTATTGTGCTCATTCACACATAGCAGTTTACAGGCATTTAGAGGCAGAAACCTGAACGCACCAAAATCGCATTTAGGTGAGGAACGTTTGGGCATAAGAAAATAAAGAATTTGGCTAAACATGTGTAAACGTGTTTAAGCACTAGGCACCTTTAGCAGTTGCACTCTTATTCATTCTAATAGCCAGAATAAATATATACTGTATAGCACTGCTTTTTCCTCCCCTGGACAGGGGCGTACCATGAAAATAGTGCGCCCGTGTGCAAAATCAAAAGTGGGCCCTAGGCGGCGCTAAATGGAATAATGTGGCGCACAAAGCATGGTTTAAATTACGCAAAATACTTGGCGTGGCTTAAAGGGGGGTGTTGTAAAATAGAGTCTGAGATGACTTACAGTGCAGAATGTAGTAATGTTAAATAGGAATGTACAGTGCGGAGTGTATGGCGGTGGGTAGTATCTGCAGGAGAGGAGTGCGTAGTGTATGGTGATGGGTAGTATGTTTAGAAGAGGGGTGTGGAGTGTCTGGTGGTGGGTAGTATGTACAGGAGAGAAGTGTGGAGTGTACGGTGGTGGGTGGTATGTACAGGAGAGAAGTGTGGAGTGTATGGAGGTGGGTAGTATGTAGAGGAGAGAAGTGTGGAGTGTATGGTGGTGGGTAGTATGTACAGGAGAGGAGTGTGGAGTGTATGGTGGTGGGTAGTATGTACAGGAGAGAAGTGTGGAGTGTATGGTGGTGGGTAGTATGTACAGGAGAGAAGTGTGGAGTGTACGGTGGTGGGTAGTATGTAGAGGAGAGAAGTGTGGAGTGTACGGTGGTGGGTAGTATGTACAGGAGAGAAGTGTGGAGTGTATGGAGGTGGGTAGTATGTACAGGAGAGAAGTGTGGAGTGTATGGAGGTGGGTAGTATGTAGAGGAGAGAAGTGTGGAGTGTATGGTGGTGGGTAGTATGTACAGGAGAGGAGTGTGGAGTGTATGGTGGTGGGTAGTATGTACAGGAGAGAAGTGTGGAGTGTATGGTGGTGGGTAGTATGTATAGGAGAGAAGTGTGGAGTGTACGGTGGTGGGTAGTATGTACAGGAGAGGAGTGTGGAGTGTATGGAGGTGGGTAGTATGTAGAGGAGAGAAGTGTGGAGTGTACGGTGGTGGGTAGTATGTACAGGAGAGAAGTGTGGAGTGTCTGGTGGTGGGTAGTATGTATAGGAGAGAAGTGTGGAGTGTACGGTGGTGGGTAGTATGTACAGGAGAGAAGTGTGGAGTGTATGGAGGTGGGTAGTATGTAGAGGAGAGAAGTGTGGAGTGTATGGTGGTGGGTAGTATGTACAGGAGAGGAGTGTGGAGTGTATGGTGGTGGGTAGTATGTACAGGAGAGGAGTGTGGAGTGTATGGCGGTGGGTAGTATGTACAGGAGAGGAGTGTGGAGTGTACGGTGGTGGGTGGTATGTACAAGAGAGGAGTGTGGAGTGTATGGTGGTGGGTAGTATGTTTAGAAGAGGGGTGTGGAGTGTCTGGTGGTGGGTAGTATGTACAGGAGAGAAAGTGTGGAGTGTATGGTGGTGGGTAGTATGTACAGGAGAGAAGTGTGGAGTGTATGGTGGTGGGTAGTATGTACAAGAGAGGAGTGTGGAGTGTATGGTGGTGGGTAGTATGTTTAGAAGAGGGGTGTGGAGTGTCTGGTGGTGGGTAGTATGTACAGGAGAGAAGTGTGGAGTGTATGGTGGTGGGTAGTATGTATAGGAGAGAAGTGTGGAGTGTACGGTGGTGGGTAGTATGTACAGGGAGAGAAGTGTGGAGTGTACGGTGGTGGGTAGTATGTACAGGAGAGGAGTGTGGAGTGTACGGTGGTGGGTAGTATGTATAGGAGAGAAGTGTGGAGTGTATGGTGGTGGGTAGTATGTACAGGAGAGGAGTGTGGAGTGTATGGTGGTGGGTAGTATGTATAGGAGAGAAGTGTGGAGTGTATGGTGGTGGGTAGTATGTACAGGAGAGAAGTGTGGAGTGTACGGTGGTGGGTAGTATGTACAGGAGAGGAGTGTGGAGTGTATGGTGGTGGGTAGTATGTACAGGAGAGGAGTGTGGAGTGTATGGCGGTGGGTAGTATGTACAGGAGAGGAGTGTGGAGTGTACGGTGGTGGGTGGTATGTACAGGAGAGAAGTGTGGAGTGTACGGTGGTGGGTAGTATGTAGAGGAGAGAAGTGTGGAGTGTATGGTGGTGGGTAGTATGTACAGGAGAGAAGTGTGGAGTGTACGGTGGTGGGTAGTATGTAGAGGAGAGAAGTGTGGAGTGTATGGTGGTGGGTAGTATGTACAGGAGAGAAGTGTGGAGTGTACGGTGGTGGGTAGTATGTAGAGGAGAGAAGTGTGGAGTGTATGGTGGTGGGTAGTATGTACAGGAGAGAAGTGTGGAGTGTACGGTGGTGGGTAGTATGTACAGGAGAGAAGTGTGGAGTGTTTGGTGGTGGGTAGTATGTGCAGGAGAGAAGTGTGGAGTGTATGGCGGTGGGTAGTATGTACAGGAGAGGAGTGTGGAGTGTCTGGTGGTGGGTAGTATGTACAGGAGAGAAGTGTGGAGTGTATGGTGGTGGGTAGTATGTACAGGAGAGAAGTGTGGAGTGTATGGTGGTGGGTAGTATGTGCAGGAGAGAAGTGTGGAGTGTATGGTGGTGGGTAGTATGTACAGGAGAGAAGTGTGGAGTGTACGGTGGTGGGTAGTATGTACAGGAGAGAAGTGTGGAGTGTATGGTGGTGGGTAGTATGTGCAGGAGAGAAGTGTGGAGTGTATGGTGGTGGGTAGTATGTACAGGAGAGAGGTGTGGAGTGTATGGAGGTGGGTAGTATATACAGGAGAGAAGTGCGGAGTGTATAGTGGTGGGTAGTATGTACAGGAGAGAAGTGTGGAGTGTATGGTGGTGGGTAGTATGTACAGGAGAGAAGTGTGGAGTGTATGGTGGTGGGTAGTATGTACAGGAGAGAAGTGTGGAGTGTACAGTGGTGGGTAGTATGTACAGGAGAGAAGTGTGGAGTGTACGGTGGTGGGTAGTATGTACAGGAGAGAAGTGAGGAGTGTACGGTGGTGGGTAGTATGTACAGGAGAGAAGTGTGGAGTGTATGGCGGTGGGTAGTATGTACAGGAGAGAAGTGTGGAGTGTACGGTGGTGGGTAGTATGTACAGGAGAGGAGTGTGGAGTGTATGGTGGTGGGTAGTATGTACAGGAGAGAAGTGAGGAGTGTACGGTGGTGGGTAGTATGTACAGGAGAGAAGTGTGGAGTGTACGGTGGTGGGTAGTATGTACAGGAGAGAAGTGTGGAGTGTATGGTGGTGGGTAGTATGTAGAGGAGAGAAGTGTGGAGTGTCTGGTGGTGGGTAGTATGTGCAGGAGAGAAGTGTGGAGTGTATGGTGGTGGGTAGTATGTACAGGAGAGAGGTGTGGAGTGTATGGAGGTGGGTAGTATGTAGAGGAGAGAAGTGTGGAGTGTATGGTGGTGGGTAGTATGTACAGGAGAGGAGTGTGGAGTGTATGGTGGTGGGTAGTATGTACAGGAGAGAAGTGTGGAGTGTATGGTGGTGGGTAGTATGTACAGGAGAGAAGTGTGGAGTGTACGGTGGTGGGTAGTATGTAGAGGAGAGAAGTGTGGAGTGTACGGTGGTGGGTAGTATGTACAGGAGAGAAGTGTGGAGTGTATGGAGGTGGGTAGTATGTACAGGAGAGAAGTGTGGAGTGTATGGAGGTGGGTAGTATGTAGAGGAGAGAAGTGTGGAGTGTATGGTGGTGGGTAGTATGTACAGGAGAGGAGTGTGGAGTGTATGGTGGTGGGTAGTATGTACAGGAGAGAAGTGTGGAGTGTATGGTGGTGGGTAGTATGTATAGGAGAGAAGTGTGGAGTGTACGGTGGTGGGTAGTATGTACAGGAGAGGAGTGTGGAGTGTATGGAGGTGGGTAGTATGTAGAGGAGAGAAGTGTGGAGTGTACGGTGGTGGGTAGTATGTACAGGAGAGAAGTGTGGAGTGTCTGGTGGTGGGTAGTATGTATAGGAGAGAAGTGTGGAGTGTACGGTGGTGGGTAGTATGTACAGGAGAGAAGTGTGGAGTGTATGGAGGTGGGTAGTATGTAGAGGAGAGAAGTGTGGAGTGTATGGTGGTGGGTAGTATGTACAGGAGAGGAGTGTGGAGTGTATGGTGGTGGGTAGTATGTACAGGAGAGGAGTGTGGAGTGTATGGCGGTGGGTAGTATGTACAGGAGAGGAGTGTGGAGTGTACGGTGGTGGGTGGTATGTACAAGAGAGGAGTGTGGAGTGTATGGTGGTGGGTAGTATGTTTAGAAGAGGGGTGTGGAGTGTCTGGTGGTGGGTAGTATGTACAGGAGAGAAGTGTGGAGTGTATGGTGGTGGGTAGTATGTACAGGAGAGAAGTGTGGAGTGTATGGTGGTGGGTAGTATGTACAAGAGAGGAGTGTGGAGTGTATGGTGGTGGGTAGTATGTTTAGAAGAGGGGTGTGGAGTGTCTGGTGGTGGGTAGTATGTACAGGAGAGAAGTGTGGAGTGTATGGTGGTGGGTAGTATGTATAGGAGAGAAGTGTGGAGTGTACGGTGGTGGGTAGTATGTACAGGAGAGAAGTGTGGAGTGTACGGTGGTGGGTAGTATGTACAGGAGAGGAGTGTGGAGTGTACGGTGGTGGGTAGTATGTATAGGAGAGAAGTGTGGAGTGTATGGTGGTGGGTAGTATGTATAGGAGAGAAGTGTGGAGTGTATGGTGGTGGGTAGTATGTACAGGAGAGAAGTGTGGAGTGTACGGTGGTGGGTAGTATGTACAGGAGAGGAGTGTGGAGTGTATGGTGGTGGGTAGTATGTACAGGAGAGGAGTGTGGAGTGTATGGCGGTGGGTAGTATGTACAGGAGAGGAGTGTGGAGTGTACGGTGGTGGGTGGTATGTACAGGAGAGAAGTGTGGAGTGTACGGTGGTGGGTAGTATGTAGAGGAGAGAAGTGTGGAGTGTATGGTGGTGGGTAGTATGTACAGGAGAGAAGTGTGGAGTGTACGGTGGTGGGTAGTATGTAGAGGAGAGAAGTGTGGAGTGTATGGTGGTGGGTAGTATGTACAGGAGAGAAGTGTGGAGTGTACGGTGGTGGGTAGTATGTAGAGGAGAGAAGTGTGGAGTGTATGGTGGTGGGTAGTATGTACAGGAGAGAAGTGTGGAGTGTACGGTGGTGGGTAGTATGTACAGGAGAGAAGTGTGGAGTGTTTGGTGGTGGGTAGTATGTGCAGGAGAGAAGTGTGGAGTGTATGGCGGTGGGTAGTATGTACAGGAGAGGAGTGTGGAGTGTCTGGTGGTGGGTAGTATGTACAGGAGAGAAGTGTGGAGTGTATGGTGGTGGGTAGTATGTACAGGAGAGAAGTGTGGAGTGTATGGTGGTGGGTAGTATGTGCAGGAGAGAAGTGTGGAGTGTATGGTGGTGGGTAGTATGTACAGGAGAGAAGTGTGGAGTGTACGGTGGTGGGTAGTATGTACAGGAGAGAAGTGTGGAGTGTATGGTGGTGGGTAGTATGTGCAGGAGAGAAGTGTGGAGTGTATGGTGGTGGGTAGTATGTACAGGAGAGAGGTGTGGAGTGTATGGAGGTGGGTAGTATATACAGGAGAGAAGTGCGGAGTGTATAGTGGTGGGTAGTATGTACAGGAGAGAAGTGTGGAGTGTATGGTGGTGGGTAGTATGTACAGGAGAGAAGTGTGGAGTGTATGGTGGTGGGTAGTATGTACAGGAGAGAAGTGTGGAGTGTACAGTGGTGGGTAGTATGTACAGGAGAGAAGTGTGGAGTGTACGGTGGTGGGTAGTATGTACAGGAGAGAAGTGAGGAGTGTACGGTGGTGGGTAGTATGTACAGGAGAGAAGTGTGGAGTGTATGGCGGTGGGTAGTATGTACAGGAGAGAAGTGTGGAGTGTACGGTGGTGGGTAGTATGTACAGGAGAGGAGTGTGGAGTGTATGGTGGTGGGTAGTATGTACAGGAGAGAAGTGAGGAGTGTACGGTGGTGGGTAGTATGTACAGGAGAGAAGTGTGGAGTGTACGGTGGTGGGTAGTATGTACAGGAGAGAAGTGTGGAGTGTATGGTGGTGGGTAGTATGTAGAGGAGAGAAGTGTGGAGTGTCTGGTGGTGGGTAGTATGTGCAGGAGAGAAGTGTGGAGTGTATGGTGGTGGGTAGTATGTACAGGAGAGAGGTGTGGAGTGTATGGAGGTGGGTAGTATATACAGGAGAGAAGTGCGGAGTGTATAGTGGTGGGTAGTATGTACAGGAGAGAAGTGTGGAGTGTACGGTGGTGGGTGGTATGTACAGGAGAGAAGTGTGGAGTGTATGGTGGTGGGTAGTATGTACAGGAGAGAAGTGTGGAGTGTACGGTGGTGGGTAGTATGTACAGGAGAGAAGTGTGGAGTGTACGGTGGTGGGTAGTATGTACAGGAGAGAAGTGAGGAGTGTACGGTGGTGGGTAGTATGTACAGGAGAGAAGTGTGGAGTGTACGGTGGTGGGTAGTATGTACAGGAGAGAAGTGAGGAGTGTATGGTGGTGGGTAGTATGTACAGGAGAGAAGTGTGGAGTGTATGGTGGTGGGTGGTATGTACAGGAGAGAAGTGTGGAGTGTACGGTGGTGGGTAGTATGTGCAGGAGAGAAGTGTGGAGTGTATGGTGGTGGGTAGTATGTACAGGAGAGAAGTGTGGAGTGTATGGTGGTGGGTAGTATGTACAAGAGAGGAGTGTGGAGTGTCTGGTGGTGGGTAGTATGTACAGGAGAGAAGTGTGGAGTGTCTGGTGGTGGGTAGTATGTGCAGGAGAGAAGTGTGGAGTGTACGGTGGTGGGTAGTATGTACAGGAGAGAAGTGTGGAGTGTATAGTGGTGGGTAGTATGTACAGGAGAGAAGTGTGGAGTGTATGGTGGTGGGTAGTATGTGCAGGAGAGAAGTGTGGAGTGTATGGTGGTGGGTAGTATGTACAGGAGAGAGGTGTGGAGTGTATGGAGGTGGGTAGTATATACAGGAGAGAAGTGCGGAGTGTATAGTGGTGGGTAGTATGTACAGGAGAGAAGTGTGGAGTGTACGGTGGTGGGTGGTATGTACAGGAGAGAAGTGTGGAGTGTATGGTGGTGGGTAGTATGTACAGGAGAGAAGTGAGGAGTGTACGGTGGTGGGTAGTATGTACAGGAGAGAAGTGTGGAGTGTACGGTGGTGGGTAGTATGTACAGGAGAGAAGTGAGGAGTGTATGGTGGTGGGTAGTATGTACAGGAGAGAAGTGTGGAGTGTATGGTGGTGGGTGGTATGTACAGGAGAGAAGTGTGGAGTGTACGGTGGTGGGTAGTATGTACAGGAGAGAAGTGTGGAGTGTACGGTGGTGGGTAGTATGTGCAGGAGAGAAGTGAGGAGTGTACGGTGGTGGGTAGTATGTACAGGAGAGAAGTGTGGAGTGTACGGTGGTGGGTAGTATGTACAGGAGAGAAGTGTGGAGTGTATGGTGGTGGGTAGTATGTACAGGAGAGGAGTGTGGAGTGTATGGTGGTGGGTGGTATGTACAGGAGAGGAGTGTGGAGTGTATGGTGGTGGGTGGTATGTACAGGAGAGGAGTGTGGAGTGTATGGTGGTGGGTGGTATGTACAGGAGAGGAGTGTGGAGTGTATGGTGGTGGGTAGTATGTACAGGAGAGAAGTGAGGAGTGTATGGTGGTGGGTAGTATGTACAGGAGAGGAGTGTGGAGTGTCTGGTGGTGGGTAGTATGTGCAGGAGAGAAGTGTGGAGTGTATGGTGGTGGGTAGTATGTACAGGAGAGAGGTGTGGAGTGTATGGAGGTGGGTAGTATATACAGGAGAGAAGTGCGGAGTGTATAGTGGTGGGTAGTATGTACAGGAGAGAAGTGTGGAGTGTATAGTGGTGGGTAGTATGTACAGGAGAGAAGTGTGGAGTGTCTGGTGGTGGGTAGTATGTAGAGGAGAGAAGTGTGGAGTGTATGGTGGTGGGTAGTATGTACAGGAGAGGAGTGTGGAGTGTACGGTGGTGGGTAGTATGTGCAGGAGAGAAGTGTGGAGTGTATGGTGGTGGGTAGTATGTACAGGAGAGAAGTGTGGAGTGTATGGTGGTGGGTAGTATGTACAGGAGAGGAGTGTGGAGTGTATAGTGGTGGGTAGTATGTACAGGAGAGAAGTGTGGAGTGTATGGTGGTGGGTAGTATGTACAGGAGAGGAGTGTGGAGTGTATAGTGGTGGGTAGTATGTACAGGAGAGGAGTGTGGAGTGTATAGTGGTGGGTAGTATGTACAGGAGAGAAGTGTGGAGTGTCTGGTGGTGGGTAGTATGTGCAGGAGAGAAGTGTGGAGTGTACGGTGGTGGGTAGTATGTACAGGAGAGAAGTGTGGAGTGTATGGTGGTGGGTAGTATGTACAGGAGAGGAGTGTGGAGTGTATAGTGGTGGGTAGTATGTACAGGAGAGAAGTGTGGAGTGTCTGGTGGTGGGTAGTATGTGCAGGAGAGAAGTGTGGAGTGTACGGTGGTGGGTAGTATGTACAGGAGAGAAGTGTGGAGTGTATGGTGGTGGGTAGTATGTACAGGAGAGAAGTGTGGAGTGTCTGGTGGTGGGTAGTATGTACAGGAGAGAAGTGTGGAGTGTCTGGTGGTGGGTAGTATGTACAGGAGAGAAGTGTGGAGTGTATAGTGGTGGGTAGTATGTACAGGAGAGAAGTGTGGAGTGTATAGTGGTGGGTAGTATGTACAGGAGAGAAGTGTGGAGTGTCTGGTGGTGGGTAGTATGTAGAGGAGAGAAGTGTGGAGTGTACGGTGGTGGGTAGTATGTACAGGAGAGAAGTGTGGAGTGTACGGTGGTGGGTAGTATGTACAGGAGAGAAGTGTGGAGTGTATGGTGGTGGGTAGTATGTGCAGGAGAGAAGTGTGGAGTGTATGGTGGTGGGTAGTATGTACAAGAGAGGAGTGTGGAGTGTATGGTGGTGGGTAGTATGTACAGGAGAGAAGTGAGGAGTGTATGGTGGTGGGTAGTATGTACAGGAGAGGAGTGTGGAGTGTCTGGTGGTGGGTAGTATGTGCAGGAGAGAAGTGTGGAGTGTATGGTGGTGGGTAGTATGTACAGGAGAGAGGTGTGGAGTGTATGGAGGTGGGTAGTATATACAGGAGAGAAGTGCGGAGTGTATAGTGGTGGGTAGTATGTACAGGAGAGAAGTGTGGAGTGTATAGTGGTGGGTAGTATGTACAGGAGAGAAGTGTGGAGTGTCTGGTGGTGGGTAGTATGTGCAGGAGAGAAGTGTGGAGTGTATAGTGGTGGGTAGTATGTACAGGAGAGAAGTGTGGAGTGTATAGTGGTGGGTAGTATGTACAGGAGAGAAGTGTGGAGTGTCTGGTGGTGGGTAGTATGTACAGGAGAGAAGTGTGGAGTGTATAGTGGTGGGTAGTATGTACAGGAGAGAAGTGTGGAGTGTATAGTGGTGGGTAGTATGTAGAGGAGAGAAGTGTGGAGTGTACGGTGGTGGGTAGTATGTACAGGAGAGAAGTGTGGAGTGTATGGAGGTGGGTAGTATGTACAGGAGAGAAGTGTGGAGTGTCTGGTGGTGGGTAGTATGTACAGGAGAGAAGTGTGGAGTGTATAGTGGTGGGTAGTATGTACAGGAGAGAAGTGTGGAGTGTCTGGTGGTGGGTAGTATGTGCAGGAGAGAAGTGTGGAGTGTATGGCGGTGGGTAGTATGTACAGGAGAGAAGTGTGGAGTGTACGGTGGTGGGTAGTATGTACAGGAGAGAAGTGTGGAGTGTATAGTGGTGGGTAGTATGTACAGGAGAGAAGTGTGGAGTGTATGGTGGTGGGTAGTATGTGCAGGAGAGAAGTGTGGAGTGTATGGTGGTGGGTAGTATGTACAAGAGAGGAGTGTGGAGTGTCTGGTGGTGGGTAGTATGTACAGGAGAGAAGTGTGGAGTGTCTGGTGGTGGGTAGTATGTACAGGAGAGAAGTGTGGAGTGTCTGGTGGTGGGTAGTATGTGCAGGAGAGAAGTGTGGAGTGTACGGTGATAGGTAGTATGTGCAGGAGAGAAGTGTGGAGTGTATGGTGGTGGGTAGTATGTACAGGAGAGAAGTGTGGAGTGTACAGTGGTGGGTAGTATGTACAGGAGAGGAGTGTGGAGTGTATGGTGGTGGGTAGTATGTACAAGAGAGGAGTGTGGAGTGTCTGGTGGTGGGTAGTATGTACAGGAGAGAAGTGTGGAGTGTACGGTGATAGGTAGTATGTGCAGGAGAGAAGTGTGGAGTGTATGGTGGTGGGTAGTATGTACAGGAGAGAAGTGTGGAGTGTACGGTGGTGGGTAGTATGTACAGGAGAGGAGTGTGGAGTGTACGGCGGTGGGTAGTATGTACAAGAGAGGAGTGTGGAGTGTCTGGTGGTGGGTAGTATGTACAGGAGAGAAGTGTGGAGTGTATGGTGGTGGGTGGTATGTAGAGGAGAGAAGTGTGGAGTGTATGGTGGTGGGTAGTATGTACAGGAGAGAAGTGTGGAGTGTACGGTGGTGGGTAGTATGTACAGGAGAGAAGTGTGGAGTGTATGGTGGTGGGTAGTATGTAGAGGAGAGAAGTGTGGAGTGTATGGTGGTGGGTAGTATGTACAGGAGAGAAGTGTGGAGTGTACGGTGGTGGGTAGTATGTACAGGAGAGAAGTGTGGAGTGTACGGTGGTGGGTAGTATGTACAGGAGAGAAGTGTGGAGTGTCTGGTGGTGGGTGGTATGTACAGGAGAGAAGTGTGGAGTGTACGGTGGTGGGTAGTATGTAGAGGAGAGAAGTGTGGAGTGTATGGTGGTGGATAGTATGTACAGGAGAGAAGTGTGGAGTGTACGGTGGTGGGTAGTATGTACAGGAGAGAAGTGTGGAGTGTATGGTGGTGGATAGTATGTACAGGAGAGAAGTGTGGAGTGTACGGTGGTGGGTAGTATGTACAGGAGAGAAGTGTGGAGTGTACGGTGGTGGGTAGTATGTACAGGAGAGAAGTGTGGAGTGTACGATGGTGGGTAGTATGTACAAGAGAGGAGTGCGGAGTGTATGGAGGTGGGTAGTATGTACAGGAGAGAAGTGTGGAGTGTACGGTGGTGGGTAGTATGTACAGGAGAGAAGTGTGGAGTGTCTGGTGGTGGGTGGTATGTACAGGAAAGAAGTGTGGAGTGTATGGTGGTGGGTAGTATGTACAGGAGAGAAGTGTGGAGTGTACGGTGGTGGGTAGTATGTACAGGAGAGAAGTGTGGAGTGTACGGTGGTGGGTAGTATGTACAGGAGAGAAGTGTGGAGTGTATGGTGGTGGGTAGTATGTACAGGAGAGAAGTGTGGAGTGTACGGTGGTGGGTAGTATGTACAAGAGAGGAGTGTGGAGTGTACGGTGGTGGGTAGTATGTACAGGAGAGAAGTGTGGAGTGTATGGTGGTGGGTAGTATGTACAGGAGAGAAGTGTGGAGTGTATGGTGGTGGGTAGTATGTAGAGGAGAGAAGTGTGGAGTGTATGGTGGTGGGTAGTATGTACAGGAGAGAAGTGTGGAGTGTATGGTGGTGGGTAGTATGTACAGGAGAGAAGTGTGGAGTGTACGGTGGTAGGTAGTATGTAGAGGAGAGAAGTGTGGAGTGTATGGTGGTGGGTAGTATGTACAGGAGAGAAGTGAGGAGTGTACGGTGGTGGGTAGTATGTACAGGAGAGGAGTGCGGAGTGTACGGTGGTGGGTAGTATGTACAGGAGAGGAGTGTGGAGTGTACGGTGGTGGGTGGTATGTACAGGAGAGGAGTGTGGAGTGTATAGTGGTGGGTAGTATGTACAGGAGAGAAGTGTGGAGTGTATGGTGGTGGGTAGTATGTACAGGAGAGAAGTGTGGAGTGTACGGTGGTGGGTAGTATGTACAGGAGAGAAGTGTGGAGTGTATGGCGGTGGGTAGTATGTACAGGAGAGAAGTGTGGAGTGTATGGTGGTGGGTAGTATGTACAGGAGAGAAGTGTGGAGTGTACGGTGGTGGGTAGTATGTACAGGAGAGAAGTGTGGAGTGTACGGTGGTGGGTAGTATGTACAGGAGAGGAGTGTGGAGTGTATGGTGGTGGGTAGTATGTACAGGAGAGGAGTGTGGAGTGTATGGAGGAGGGTAGTATGTACAGGAGAGGAGTGTATGGTGGTGGGTAGTATGTACAGGAGAGGAGTGTGGAGTGTCTGGTGGTGGGTAGTATGTACAGGAGAGAAGTGTGGAGTGTATGGTGGTGGGTAGTATGTACAGGAGAGGAGTGTGGAGTGTATGGAGGAGGGTAGTATGTACAGGAGAGGAGTGTGGAGTGTCTGGTGGTGGGTAGTATGTCCCTTCATCAGAGCTCAGCGCAGAATAAAACCCAGTTTGATGCGGATAAAACAGTCCTTTAAAAAAAAAAATATAAAGAATTAATGAATAAATAATTACGTTTACACCAGTTTTGGTATGAATTTTTAGGGGCACCCTCCAAAAAAATGAAAAAAAAAAATGATGCAGATCCCCCAATTTCCATATGAGGCCCTTATCCAAGCATGCAGCTGATCCTCCGCACCCTCCTGGACCATACCATGCCACATGCCATTAACATGATACGTTCCATCCGATAGCTTTAATGCCATTGAATGATGTCTTTCGATCCCCATCGCTGCAATGTAACAAAAAAGGTAGGAATCTCCCAGGCGATACCCATAACTATGACCACTACTATTCACAGCACTGTCCTATTATTTGTTCACTTGAAACATCTTAACTTTTACCAAGAACTTAAATAAATTTAAAAAAAAAGTAGCAAATATTTATACATGAAAGTGTTTTGTGCTTAAAATATTATTCTCTGCAGAGCCATTGTTTTCAATTTACACCTACTTCAATAATCTTATTGTGCTTATCAATGATATTAAATAAACTAAAAACATGTACAAAATTATATAACAAAGTTCTTTCTTTGTTCTCAAATTGATATTCTCTGCAGATCCACTGCTTCCACTTTACATCTACAGTACTTCAATATTGTAATGTTAGTATGCTTAAAAGTGCATAGATCATTAAAAAAAATCATAAAATAAGTAAAGTGCTCCATACTCGAATTGGCCTCTGCATATTTTCCACCTCTTGCACAAGTGATAGTGAAAGTGCCTCCTTAAAAGAGAAGTATTGGATTTTTTTTTTTATCCCATATTCATACTTACCTAGGTGAATGCTGCATCTGTCCTCCGGCATCTCTACACTGAGAACCGAGCCACCGAACCCCGCCGATGGCTCAGCTCTCTCCGTTCCCCTAGCAGGGAGATGCTGACAGTCAATTACCATCTCTCCTGCACTGCTCCTCCGCGCTCATTGGAGCACTGAGCTGTGGAGGGGCAGGGAGCGGCTAAGCGGCTTGCTGATAGGCTGAGACGGCCATCAGTCCAGGCACCTGGCGGATCCAGACTTCCAGAGTCAGGATGACGCGGTGCCTGGACTGATCTGTGTGACGTCATCGGAGAGCGGACTTCACTCCACTCTCTGCTGAAAACGGGTCACAGGAGTGCAAAACCGATTGCAATCCTGTGACCCGGAGGAGAAGCCCAGCCAAACAAACCCAGGCTGGACTTCTCCTTTAATTGTGCTCTCCCACTCAGTGGAACAATATAACTCCCAGCTTTTCAGTGTGTTATTTATCTGTAAAGTACAATTAGGGCTCAGTTTTTAAATGTATGGGTTGCA
This sequence comes from Aquarana catesbeiana, assembly GCA_037953035.1. NCBI lineage: Eukaryota > Metazoa > Chordata > Amphibia > Anura > Ranidae > Aquarana > Aquarana catesbeiana. Next base: position 169,906 of record JBBHAA010002903.1, on the reverse strand, counting down.
ATATATAGAGAGATAGGCTAAGAAGATCAACCAGACTGTGGGGGTATAAATATGGTGTTTGGGTGGAGTAGGAGGAGCTTATCATTGAATAGAGGAGCTAAAACTGGAGATGGCAGTTATAAGATTATTGAAGTAGATGTAAAGTGGAATATCAATTTGAGCACAATGCACTTTGTTATATGAATTTGTACATGTTTTTAGTTTATTTAATTGATTGATAAGCACAATAAGAGTACTGAAGTAGGTGTAAAGTGGAAGCAGTGGATCTGCAGAGAATAATATTTTGAGCACAAAGCACTGTTTTGTTTTTTTTTAGTTTATTTAAAGAGGAGTGAGTGCCAGTCAAAAAAAATAAAAAAATAAAATTCAGCAGCTACAAATACTGCAGCTGCTGACTTTTAATTGGACACTTACCTGTCCCAGGGTCCAGCAATGCGGGGGATCGAAGCCCCGCTCGTCTCCCCTCCGTTTAGTGGCGCCGGCATTGCAACTGTGGGCGCCGGGCTGTGGCTTCACAGCCTGGCACCCACTGCACATGTGTGAGCGGCGCCTCGCGCCGTGATTGGCCGCTCAGTCACCTGGGACCAGTAATGGGTCCCAGATGATTGACAGGAGGGAGGGAGCAGAGCGGAGCCCTTCCTGTGCCGAGGGGGAAGTGATGTCACCAGCCCAGGCACTGGAAGAGGCAGACTACGAGGGACCACCTAGCAACAGGCATTTAGAGGTAAGTAAAAAAAAAAAATATCCAAGTAATTTTTTGTATTTTTTTAAAGAATTTTTTATGTAGTTTTTTTTTTTTTTTTTTGGGTGGAACCCCACTTTAAGTTCTTTGTAAAAGGTGAGATGTTTCAAGTGCAATACAAATAATAGGACAGCGCTGTGAATAGTAGTGGTCATTTAGCTGATAATGGGAAAACACACCCTTGTTACACCAGCAGTCCAGGGTGGTTATTGTTAAGATTTTTGAGTTGCGATACATAGAACAGGTTTTTTTTTTCTTAATTTATAACCATGACCATATTTGGTCAGTGAGGCCACTGGGATTCCATGACTTTACCAGAAGGGCCTGGTATGGAATTTGGGAGGGACACCAAACAGTCCTGAAGGACCTGGTGTGAATTTTAGGGGGGAAATCCCTAGCTTAGAGCAGAATGTGCCTGGCGGGGATGAGTCATTGGTTAGGACGCTGGCGGGTGCCGACTCCCTAACAATCAGGAGGAAAGTGTTCCGTTTAACTGTAGTAGTAATGCTGTTGCTCTTAATCCTTTCACACTGGGGCCGCACGTTCTAGCGGCGCTTTACCGCTGTTTAAGCAGCGCTTTTTGGCCGCTAGCGGGATACTTTAACCCCAAAGAAGGGGTTAAAATCGCCCATGTTGCGGCGCCTCCAAATCACTTTTCAGGCGGGCGTTTCAATGGGCAGGGGGCGTTTTGGGAGCGCTAAATACAGCGCTCCCAAACCGCCCCAAAGATGCTGCTCACAGGACTTTTTCTAATGTCCTGCAAGCGCACTGCCCCAGTGTGAAAAGTCACACTTGAATGAATGGGAGGCGGTTTTCAGGCGCTTTACAGGCGCTATTTCAACGCCTGAAAACTGCAGCTGAAGGTTCGCTCAGCCAAACACCTATTGGTCCAGCCTTTCACACAGGAATTTCCATAGGCTGTACACAGTACAGAGGTCTCCATCATATTATCTCCTGCTGGTTAAATGTTCTTAGCCTATAGTATTAGGCTATTTTCTCTATTGGTTGAATGTTCTTTAACCACACAGCAGAATGGCTCACCTGCGCGAATCACTGTAGCTGTACCGCGGTCGCTTTAACAACTTCCCGACCGGCGCACGCCGATGTACGTCGGCTGAATGGCACGGCTGGGCAAATGGGCGTACCTGTAAGTCCCATTAAATCACCCGTCGTGCCATTGCGTGCGCGCACCAGCCAGGAGCTCCGTGAGTTGGGTCGTGAGTCCCGCGGACTCGATCGCCGCAGGGATACCTGCGATCGCCTCACGGAGAGGACGAATGGGGAGATGCTGATGTAAACAAGCATCTCCCTGTTCTGCCTAGTGACAGGACAATGATCACAGCTCCCTGTGATCGGAGCAGAGATCAGTGACGTGTCACAGCTAGCCCATCCCCCTACAGTTAGAACACATCTCTAGTACTGACTTAACCCCTTGATCGCCCCCTAGTGGTTAACCCCTTCACTGCCAGTGTCATTTACACAGTAATCAGTGCATTTTTATAGCACTGATTGTTGAAAAAAATGACAATGGTCCCAAATATGTGTCAAAAATGTCCGATGTGTCCGCCATAACGTCGCAGTCACAATAAAAAACGCTGATCACCGCCATTACTAGTAAAAAAAAATATTAATAAAAATGCCATAAAACTATCCCCTATTTTGTAAACGCTATAACTTTTGCGCAAACCAATCAATAAATGCTTATTGCGATTTTTTTTTACCAAAAATATGTAGAAGAATACATATCGGCCGAAACTGAGGAAAAAAAATGTTTTTTTAATTATTTTTTGGGGATATTTATTATAGCAAAAAGTAAAAAATAATGCGTTTTTTTCAAAATTGTCGCTATTTTTTTGTTTATAGCACAAAAAATAAAAACCGCAGAGGTGATCAAATACCACCAAAAGAAAGCTCTATTTGTGGGGAAAAAAAGGACGTCAATTTTGTTTGGGAGCCACGTCGCACGACCACGCAATTGTCAGTTAAAGCGACGCAGTGCCGAATTGCAAAAAGTGCTCTGGTCAGGAAGGGGGTAAAATCTTCCGGGGCTGAAGTGGTTAAGGAGTATAGGGGGCACGCCCATCTGCCGTGTCACTGAGGAACCGATGTGCATGCCGCGATGTCCGCCCGGCAACCTGCGATCACTCCTGACAGAGCAGGAACGGGGATCTATGTGTGTAAACACACAAATACACATTCTGGCAGGGGAGAGACAAATTGTGTGTTCCTAGTATATATTTTCCTAGTATATCGGTCTCCTCCCCCAGTCAGTCCCATTCCCTCTACAGTTAGAACACACAGTGAGGGAACACATTTAACCCAGTGATCGCCCCCTAGTGTTATCCTCTTCCCTGCCAGTGACATTTATACAGTAATCAGTGGCTATTTATAGCACTGATCGCTGTATAAATGTCAATGGTTTCAAAAAAGTGTCAAAAGTGTCCGAAGTGTTTGCCATAATGTCGCAGTCCCGATAAAAATTGCACATCGCCACCATTACTAGTAAAAATTAAAGAAATAATAAAAATGCCATAAATCAATAACCTATTTTGTGGACGCTATAACTTTTGCGCAAACCAATCAATATAGGCTTATTGGGATTTTTGTTACCAAAAATATGTAGAAGAATACATATCGGCCTAAACTGAGGAAAAAATTATTTAAAAAAAAAAAATTGGGATATTTATTATAGTAAAAAGTAAAAAATATTGTTTTTTTCAAAATTGTCACTCTTTTTTTTGTTTATAGCGCTATTTGTGGGGAATAAAAGACATCAATTTTGTTTGTGCGCAATTGTAAGTTAAAGTAACACAGTGCCGTATCCCAAAAAATGGCCTGGTCAGGAAGGGGGTAAAGACCCCCCCTAGGCCTGACTTAGTAAAGTATAAGGTAAAGTGAACCTGATATAAATAATATCAGCATCAATAAATAAAACCACTCATAAAGTGGAAAAATTAAGGCATATTCAATATAAATCGAACAACGATATAATAGAAATTAGAGTCAACTCCCAATCTTGTGTGAAAATTAAATGCCACAGTTCCACGTGTTTTAGTCCCAACCACCTCGGACGTAGATATATGAATTCCCTTACTGGATAACCAGGATCTCCAGACTATAAGAGATCACTAGCGCAGGATACACCAATTAGGTATTGAACACGTCACCATTTTTCTAGGTAAATATATTTCTAAAGTTGCTATTGACATGAAATTTTCACCACAACTTGGTAACAACCCATGCAATCCATACATAGAAAGACACCAAAACAAATAATTCAGAAATGAAGTTGTGTAATAAAATAGAATGACACAAGAAAAACATATTAAACACATGAAGAAAGGGAGGTGCAAAAGGGCATGGAAAGCCAAGACACCAGCTGAAATCTATCAGTAAAAAGAAAGCAATCCTGCCCCTTGTCAGTCCAAATTATTATCAGCTGGTTCAGTCTCAGCTGATGGCCTATAAAAAGGTGTCTCATTACCAAGGTGTCACAGAAACATCTCATGATGGGTAAAAGCAAAGAGCTCTCTCAAGTTCTTCCCAATCTTATTGTTGCAAAACATACAGATGGCATTGGTTTCAGAAGGATTTCTAAACTTCTGAATGTTCCAGTGAGCACTGTTGGGTCCATAATCCGGAAGTGGAAAGAACAACATTTCACCATAAACCGGCCACAGCCAGGAGCTCCTCACAAGATTTCTGACAGAAGAGTGAAAAGAATTATCAGAAGAGTTGTCCAAGAGCCAAGGACCACTTGCAGAGAGCTTCAGAAAGACATGCAATTAGTAGGTAGAATCGTTTCAAAGAAAACAATAAGTAATGCACTCACCCGCCATGGCCTGTGTGCACAATTACCACACAAGACTCCATTGCTCCATTAGACAAGCCTGTGAAATACTGGGAGAATATAGTCTGGTCAGATGAGACCAAAATTTAACTCTTTGGATGACATAATATACACCATGTTTGGAGGTCAAATGGCTCTGCAAATCATCCCAAAAACACCCCCCATACCAACAGCCAAGTTTGGAGGTGGGAACATCGTGGTGAGGGCAGCTCCAATGCTTAACTATCTTGCGTCCTAGGCAAGACTAACACTCTCCTCGCAGGGGGGGGTGTGTGGTGCGGCCAGGGTGTCGTTAGTCTTGTGCAGGTGACAGGATCAGAGAGCAGACTCACTGGACTCAGCAGCTACATTCAGAGTCCCGCCTTCCCAGCTGTGCCTGCCTTCTCCGCTGACCTTATGCCCCGCTCCTCCGTCAACATCATGCCCGCCTCCTCCACACTGTGTTCCCCGGCCAGGCTAATGGGGAAGTCAGCGGACTGTGGCTGCGCCCCCAAGACAGCAGTGCACCCTAGGCGGCTGCCTAGTTCACCTAGCGGGAGGGGTGGCCCTGGGTGTGGGGCTGTTTTTCAGCATATAGTACAGGCGAACTTCATATCATTGTAGGAAGGATGAATTGAAAAATGTACCAAGACAGTATTGATAAAAATCTGCTTCCATCTACCAGGATGATGAAGATGAAATGAGGGCGGACATTTCAGCAAGACAATCATCCCAAACACAAAGGAAACTCTCAACTGGTTTCAAAGAAAGAAAATAAAGGTGCTAGAATGGCCCAGCCAATCACCCGACTTGAATCCAATAGAAAATCTATGGAAAGAACGAATGCCTTGTACACGCGGTTGGACCTTCCGACGGAATATGTGCGATCGGAGCTTGTTGTTGGAAATTCCGACCGTGTGTGGGCTCCATCGGATTTTTTCCATCGGAATTTCTGACAAACAAAGTTTGAGAGCAGGCTATAAAATTTTCCGACAACAAAATCCGATCCTTTAAATTCCAAGTGTGTGTACACAAATCCGACGCACAAAGTACCACGCATGCTCAGAATAAATAAAGAGATGAAAGCTATTGGCTACTGCCCCGTTTATAGTCCCGACGTACGTGTTTTACATCACCGCGTTCAGAATGATCGGATTTTCCGACAACTTTGTGTGACCGTGTGTATGCAAGACAAGTTTGAGCCAACATCCGTCGGAAAAAATCCTAGGATTTTGTTGTCGGAATGTCCGATCAATGTCCGACCGTGTGTACGGGGCATAAAGATCAGAGTTCATAGAAGAGGCCCAGGGAACATTAAAGTTTTGAAGAAAGTTTGTGTGAATAAATGGGCCAAAATCACACCTGAGCAATGCATGCGACTAGTTTCTCCATACAGGAGGTGTCTTGAAGCTGTAATTACCAACAAAGGATTTTGTACCAAGTATTAAATAAATTTCAGTTAGCGTGTTTAATACTTTTTCCCTGTGTCATTCCATTTTATTACACAGAAATTAATTTCTGAACTTATTTTTTTTCTGTCTGTATGTATGGATTGTTACTGACAAGTAGGGAAAATGTCATGTCAACAGGGGCGTTGCTAGGGCTAGAAAAGATCTGGGGCTAGAGCCCATAGCAGCGAAGTAAAGAAAGTCATACGCTTGGGTGAGTATACACATGTATAGATTATACTTGTGTGTGTATATATATATATATAAATATATATATGCAGTATATAATATAGTTACATATCTGAGTGCAGATTCCCCCTTACATCTGTGTCCCCAGAGGGCCCCCCACTTACATCAAGGTCCCCAGAGCCCCCTTACATCAGGGTCCCCAGAGAGCCCCCCCTTACATCAGGGTCCCCAGTGAGCCCCCCTCGCTTACATCAGGGTCCCCAGAGAGCCCCCCTCGCTTACATCAGGGTCCCCAGAGAGCCTCCCTACTTACATCAGTGTCCCCAGAGCCCCCTTACATCAGGGTCCCCGGAGAGCCCCTTCCTTACATCAGGGTCCCCGGAGAGCCCCAGGGCTCAGGATTTGGCTACATAAAGAATGCAGGGCTCATCTGTGCCCATTTATGCAGCCTCACCTGTGCCCAGCACTGCACCCCCCACTGTAGTGTCCACTGTCCCCTGCACCCCATCCAGCCCTGTGATAATGTCCATGGGCGGGTGCCCGCATTCAGTGGTGGTGGGCCAGTTGCTGACCCCTGCCCTAGAGACTCTGGGCTATGGGCCCCAGATTTGGGGCTATAGCCTCAATAGCCACCCCCTAGCGACGCCTCTGCACGTCAATATCACTTCTAGAAATATATTTACCTGGAAAAATGGTGACATGTTCAATACTAATTTTACCAGCTGTGTGAATCACACCAGAGTATGGCACAACCTCCATGCCTACCAGGTCCTCCAGGCCGGCTGTCTGGAAAGTGCAATTCTCTGCAGTAAGATTCAAAGGACAATAGAAGGGACCACAGAGTCATATCAATTCTTACTCATGCATGGATTAGTGCACACCTTGTTTTGTATGTTGTGGCACACTACGTAATGGCAATCCATTTCTTTTAGAGGTAATGGCAGACCTGGTCACACAAATAATGCACCCGCAGCGTTTCTGGTAATGCAGATGACCCCCTGCCATGCTGTGTAGATTGTGGTGCACTGAACTGCGGGCGTGCTGGCTGCTACTGTACTTGTGTAAAAGGATGGCATTCTAAATAGACAACCCTATAATACAACACCTAGAGTACTGCACAGTGATGTGCCTTGGGGTAACGTAGAGTTGCTGGTGCATTTTACTGTACATCGCCCCGAAATGCATTGGCATGGAGCTGGCGATGGCTTTGTTTTCTCCAGCCTATGATCTGAAATGCTCAACACCACCCCATACACAAAGCTTGGTGTAATACAGAAACAAGTGACCAGAGTCTGCACTATGAGGACAAAACAAGGATGTTCTATTCACAGAATCCACCCTCATGTACTGATCTATGGGAAGTCTCACTTCTCCAGTCAGCAGTGTTATGGCGTAGAATATACTATATAGACTGAATTCTACACCCTGACATTACTCACCCAGTATAATAGAGATGTACGGGAAGTCTCACTTCTCCGGTCAGCAGTGACCGTGTGTATCATGATATTATGGTTGCATAGATAGACAGTGACAGTGTGTACACAGATAATAATAATTGATCTCAGTATATAATATACATCCATAGGACACACTCACCTCTCCTCCCTGTGATCCCCATCTTCTCATATACCTCATAGTTGGGTATACAGTATGTCTGCACCGCGGCCTTTGTTTGTTCTAAGTAATCCTTATCCTTGTTGAATTGCTCAGCAACGGGTCTCCCCATCTCCGTCTTCGGTATGAAATATCCCTTATCACTGTCAAAGTATAGCTGCTCCTCCTGATTGTAGAAATGTCTCTCCAGATACCTCACCCTCTGAGTGCCGTTCATATACTGACATTCAAACTTCACTTCAATAACATAATCGGCGGGTTCTGTGGATGAAGAGTTGGAGATATTATATCGGAATGACGTCACATATCTTTCTGTTCTTCTCCCCCTCCAATCACAACAAGTACAGTCTGCCCAGCAGCCCTCCTCCCTCATGTGACCTCCTCACTATTCCCCCTGATATACCCCATGCGGGGCCAAGTTCTGGGCTATGGAGCTTTCCATGTGTGACTGTGAGCTGCTCCTGCTGGTCATCCTGTGACAGTGCAGGGCGGCTACTCACAGCTATTGTACTGACCAGACAAGGAAGCACTCACCTCACAGCAACCCTCTAACTACACCTAGACCCAAATTAAACCATTCAAGAACTAAAGGCAAAACTTCTATTTAATTCTGGATAAAGTAAGAGAGGGTTATAACCCCTGTCAGTTTTTTTTTGCCATCTGTGTCCAATTGGGGAGATTTCCCTTCACTTCCTGTATCATAGTATGATCCTGTATGGAGGGAAGTGAGAGGAAATCCCTGCAAATTAAGGGAATTCCTGGTGGTCACCAAAACTTGTGTCCCCATTGGAGGATTTCCCACCTATTCCTGTACTGGTGACCAGTGTTAATTTCGTCGACTAAAACATTTTAGTCGACTAAATGAATACTATTTTAGTCGACTAAAATACGACTAAAACAAAAACATTTGAGATGACTAAAATACGACTAAAACTAAAATGGCATTTTAGCCAAAAGACTAATTCCCTGTACACATGGTCAAATTTTCCGACGGAAAATATGCGATCGGATTGTGTTGTTGGAAATTCCGACCGTGTGTGGGCTCCATCGGAATTTCCGACACACAAAGTTTGAGAGCAGGATATAAAATTTTCCGACAACAAAATCCGATCCTTTAAATTCCGATCGTGTGTACACAAATCCGAAGCACAAAGTGCCACGCATGCTCAGAATAAATAAAGAGATGAAAGCTATTGGCCACTGCCCCGTTTATAGTCCCGACGTACGTGTTTTACGTCACCGCGTTTAGAACGATCGGATTTTCTGACAACTTTGTGTGACCGTGTGTATGCAAGACAAGTTTGAGCCAACATCCGTCGGAAAAAATCCTAGGATTTTGTTGTTGGAATGTCCGAACAAAGTCCGACCGTGTGTACGGGGCATTAGACTGAAACCAAATTGAAATTTGACTTCAAAATTAACACTGGTCTGTAGTGCATGTTCATACCTCAATACCATAATAAATAACATATTAGATTTTTCACTCCAGCGGTATATAATGAGTTTGGAGATTGTAGAGAAATGTTCACTAATACATTACAATTTATTTACACTCATTAGATTTTAGATGACTAAAATGAGTTTTAGTGGACTAAAATGTACTGGAGATTTAGTCGACTAAATATAAAACTAAAACAATTGCAGAAGACTAAAATGGGACTAAAACTAAAATGCCATTTAAGTCCTAAGACTAAAACTAAATCGAAATTTGCTGCCAAAATTAACACTGCTGGTGACAACCCAAAATTTGGGATTTTCTTTTGGTGATTATAGTAAAAATGTCAAATAAAGAGGGTGATCCTCCCTAACAGGGGCACAGACAGCAACAACAACTGACCAGTGGCGGTGTGTCCATAAGAGCGCACGGGTGCTGTCCCCTCTCTCCTGCCACCCCCTCTATCACCAATAGATAGATTCATGCATTGCATGTATCTATCCATGACCACCCTCCTTTCAGGGGCCGGAATTACAGAATTTTTGAAGCACCTGATTAGAGCCAAAGGCTCTAATAGGCGTCAAAAAAAGGTAAACTGCGAGTGCCATGCTTGGCACTCACAGTTCACCCAGCTATGTTAAAAAAGCAAATGAATATTCGCTCTCCTAACACTAAACTGCCTCTCCACCAATCAGGTGCTCGGGTCTTTTTCCTGTCACCTGATTTGCTGAAACAACAGGCGCCGCTATTGGACGCCTATTAGGAAGAGAGGGCGGGAGATGAGGACAGCAGGAGACGTATGAAGGACTCCGCTCGTTGCCATCACCTGCAGGGTAAGTGCTGGGCAGACAGTGAGTGGGCAGGAGACACACTGGCGGCATTCAAGGGCACACTGGCAGCGTTTGATGGCACATTGACTGCAATTGATGGGCACAGTGGCAGCAATTTATGTTATTTTTTTCAATTTTTTTTCAGTTTGTTTGTGCCCTCCCCAAAAAATTTTGAGCACCAGCCGCCACTGCAACTGAGAGGTGTTCTAATCCATCTCCACTCTATTCAAAACAATATTTCCTCCATACCATGCATGTGACAGCAGAGGTATACACTGCAAAATACCCCCCATTCATTCCACAGCAGGGGTTTCTTAACCCCTTCATGCCTAAGCCTTTTTCTGACATTTGTTGCTTACAAGTTAAAATCCATATTTTTTGCTAGAAAATTACTTAGAACCCCCAAACATATATATATGTATATTATTTAGCAGAGACACTAGAGAATAAAATGGCAATCATTGAAATATTTTATATCACACGGTATTTGCACAGCGGTCTTTCAAACACAATTTAAAAAAAAAAAAAATCAGTTTCACAAATTAAAAAAAGCGAAACAGTAAAGTTAGCCCAATTTATTGTATAATGTGAAAGATGATTTTACGCCGAGTTATACATTATATTACCTATATCGTGGAATTGTGTCAAACTACGGTACTTAAAAATCTCCATAAGTGACACTTTAAAAATTTCTACAGGTTACCAGTAAGGTCTCATGCACACAGAATGTTAAAATAACGTTATGAAAACGCCAGTATCTTTGCAGTGATTTTTTTAAACTTTTTTCAGCTCTTTTCAACGTTTTTGCAATAGTGTTTTTTAGCGTTTATTAGCGTTTTTTCGCGTTAGCGTTTTTTTTTTTCTTTTTCAAAAATTTTTTTTTTCAATGGATCAAAAACATTAAAAAACGTTGGTGAATGACGTTTTTGAGCGTTTTTGAGTGTTTATCAGCGTTAGAGCTTTTTTACAGCTGAAAAACGTCTCTCAGAACCCACTGGTCCTGGGTTTTCTTTACAGCTTAAAAACGCCTATGCCATTTGCAGCTCCTGGGCTTCCCGGCCGTATAGGGGGCGCGCCCGCCGCGTTGCTCGGGACCTGGTGCGTGTGCCCGGCAGCCGTGATGTCCGCCGGGCACCCGCAATTGCCCGTTAACCGGGCCGGACCGTGGATTTGTGTGTGTAAACACAGAGATCCACGTCCTGTCAGTTGAGAGGAGAGCGATCTGTGTTCCCAGTACAACGGAACACTGATCGGTCTCCTCCCCTTGTACGTCCCCGCCCCCTACAGTTAGAAATCACTCCCTAGGAAACATATTTAACCCCTTGTGTCCCCCTAGTGGTTAACCCCTTCACTGCCTGTCACATTTATACAGTAATCAATGCAATTTTATAGCATTGATCGCTGTATAAATGTGAATGGTCCCAAAAATGTGTCAAAAGTGTCCGATGTGTCCACCATAATGTCGCAGTCACTAAAAAAAATTGCGATTGCCGCTATTACTAGTAAAAAAAATAAATAAATATTTTTTTTTTAAAAATGCCATAAATCTATCCTGTATTTTGTAGACGCTATAACTTTTGCGCAAACCAATCAATATACGCTTATTGCGATTTTTTTTACCAAAAATATGTAGAAGAATACGTATCGGCCGAAACTGAGGAAAAAATTTTTTAATTATATTATTATATTAATATTTATTATAGCAACAAGTAAAAAATATTGTGTTTTATTTTCAAAATTGTCGCTCTTCTTTTGTTTATAGCGCAAAAAATAAAAACCGCAGAGGTGATCAAATACCACCAAAAGAAAGCTCTATTTGTGGGGAAAAAAGGACGTCAATTTTGTTTGGGTACAACGTCGCAGGACCGCGCAATTGTCGTTTAAATTGCGACAGTGCTGAAAACTAAAAATTGGTCTGGGAAGGAAGGGGGTGGAAATGAAAATTGAACCGGTTATGCTGCAAAAAACGCTCAAAAAAGCGGCTGTAAAAACGTCCGTGTGCATGAGGCCTTATGCCCCGTACACACGGTCGGATTTTCCGGCGGAAAATGTGTGATAGGACCTTGTTGTCGGAAATTCTGACCGTGTGTGGGCTCCATCACACATTTTCCATCGGATTTTCCAACCCACAAAGTTTGAGAGCAGGATATAAAATTTTCCGACAACAAAATCCTTTGTCGGAAATTCCGATCGTGTGTACACAAATGCGACGGACAAAGTGCCACGCATGCTCAGAATAAATAAATGAAAGCTATTGGCCACTGCCCCGTTTATAGTCCTGACGTACGTGTTTTACGTCACCGCGTTTGGAACGATCGGATTTTCCGACAACTTTGTGTGACCATGTGTATGCAAGACAAGTTTGAGCCAACATCCGTCGGAAAAAATCCTAGGATTTTGTTGTCGGAATGTCTGAACAAAGTCCGACCGTGTGTACGGGGCATTAGAGTTACAGAGGAGGTCCTGTGCTAGAATTATTGCTCTCTCTATAACGAACGCGGCCATACCTCACATGTGTGATTTGAGCACTGTTTACATTTGTGGGCGCATCCTTTTTTTTTTTTACACTGTCCCTTTAAAAAAAAAAAAATTCTGATAACTTTTATTGCTGTCACAAGGAATGTAAACATTCCTTGTGACAGTAATAGGCAGTGACAGGTACTCTTTATGGCGGGATCTGGGGTCTATAAGACTCCAAATCCCTCCTTTGCACTTAAAAGTATTAAAAACCCCAAGTTTGGCTGTTTTGATTTCTGTCATTTTTTTTAGTTTGGCGCCTTTAAGTCTTCAGCAAACCGGAAGTGATGTCATGACACTTACTAGATCCGAGACCCAATCAAAGCCGATTCTGGCTTTGTTCGGGTCTCCGGCCAGCCAGCAGGCGTGTCGGCTGGTCACTCGGGCCTCCTGGTGGGACAGGATAGCCAGGGCGAGCCGCAGAAGGCGGCGGGAGGCGTCCCCTCCCACTGCTTGGGATAGCAACCGATACAGCTAAGTAGCCACTCGGACGTTATCCCAAGCAGCAGAAGGGGATGTCCTCCCTCTCCCGGGCTCTCCCGTCCCACCAGGAGACCCGAGCAACCAGCCGACATGTCCGCCGGCTGGCCGGAGACCCGAACAAAGCTGGAATCAGCTTTGATCGGGTCTCAGATCTAGTAACCCGGAAGCTATGTCATGACATCACTTTCGGTTTACAGAAGACTTAAAGTGGTTTGTGTTTTTTCCCCTTAATGCATCCTATGCATAAAGGGGAAAAAACACCTGGCAATGACGGCCCCCCCAGCCCCCCTGTTTACTCACCTGAGCCCGTTCACCTGCTGTGCATGTCCCCCAGTGTCCTCTTCTCCACTGCTTCTCAGCGTTGATTGGATAGATTGATAGCAGCGCAGCCATTGGCTCCCGCTGCTGTCAATCAAATCCAATGACACGGCCGCCGCGGGGCGGGACCGAGTCATACACTCTGTGTCTATGGACACAGAGTGTATGAGACAGGAGCAAGCCTGCAAGCTAACCCCCTTGGGAGAGATCTTCCCGAGGGGGTTAGCTATTGCGGGGAGGAGCCGAGACAGCTGCCAAGGGACCCCAGAAGAAGAGCTTCGGGGCCACTCTGTGCAAAATGAACTGCACAGTGGAGGTAAGTATGGTATGTTTGTTATTTAAATAAAAAAAAAAAAAAAAAATTAACATTTACAACCCCTTTAAAAATTAAAAAAAAATTACTGTATTCAAAACAGCCAAACTTGGCTTTTTGAATGCTTTGAGGTGCAGAGGAGGGGTTTGGGGTCTTTTAGACCCCAGATCCCTCCATAAAGAGTACTTGTCACAAGGGATGTTTACATTCCTTGTGACAGCAATAAAAGTGATCAGAATTTTTTTGTTGAAGGGACAGTGTAAAAAAATTAATAAATATGCGCAGAAGTGAATGCATACGTAAGTCGTGCCTGTATATGTAAACAGTGTTCAAACCACACATGTGAGGGAAATCGCCACGATCATTAGAGCGAGAGCAATAATTCTAGCACAAGACCTCCTCTGTAACTCTAAACTAATAACCTGGAAACATTTTTAAAGCGTCACCAATGGAGATTTTTAAGTACCATAGTTTGTTGCCATTCCACGAGTGTGCGCAATTTTAAAGCGTGACATGTTAGGTATCTATTTAATCTGCGTAATATCATCTTTCACATTATACAAGAAAATTGGGCTAACTTTACTGTTTTATTTTGTTTTTTATTCATTAAAGTTTTTTCTTCCAAAAAAAAAAACTGCATTTGAAAGACCACTGCGCAAATACAGTGTGACATAAAATATTGCAACAATCGCCATTTTAATCTCTAGGGTCTCTGCAAAAATATATTTCCTGACAGACTCCATGGCAGACTACGTGTGGGTTAACCCCGCCTCCTCTTCAATGCTATAGGACCCCATTCCCATAAATTTGAGCTCACCACTAGAGACTACGTTCCTTTTTTGTCCTCCTCATTTGAACCTACAAGTCAATGCACTTACGTATACGGACATCCAAATCGATCGAGAATGCCGGGCAGTATCAAGATACAGCCCAGGGCCCAGCCGTTGGCCGGTGTGTGGCTCCAGGCCCCTGTGTCCTGTGGTGGGGACAGCCTTCGTATGGCCAGGCGCGGTGGATCGGCTGGCAGGTCTGAAAATTCTCTATGGCAGCAGTTTTTGTATGTTAATGCTCCCTGTTTGTCTTCCCCTTGTGTGCCTCACTGTTTTTCTTTTTCCTTTGCCTCTATGGTGCCTGGAAGGCAAGTGCGTTCCAGGGTTTGGCTTCCTCTTCCGGATTGCGGCTCCAGCTCGCTACTGCACATGCGTGATTCTCAGACGAAGCGGAGGCTTGATTTTGCACATGCGCAATGCGGCCGGGGACCCGGCGGCCACGCAGGCGCCTTGCGGCAGGTCACCAGGCACAGCCCGGGCACGGCGGTGATGTAATTCTGGCGGGGATATTTGAATCCCTGAGAGCCCTGTCATTCCGAGGATTACTTCAGGCAGTTCATGTCAGCTCCTTCAGGCGCCAGGTTCCCAGGTCATGGTAAGCTTCGGCCTGGCACTATGGTAACAAGGGAGGGGTGGCTAAGATGCCTCTTAAAGGGGAAGCTGCACTGCTGTTTGTACTCCTTTGTTCCAGGACGTGTGAGTGCTCCTACAAATTTGCAGGATCCGCCAGGGTGCCATGGACAGATCACTGCCTCTGTGCGGCCAGCCCTCACGCTCTAGGTATGTGGGGCATGAGAAGGGGAGGGCCAGGTCCACGTGCAGTTGGACTGATCCCTGACGTCATATTTCTCCCCTTCTGCCTTTTTTAGCCCTTTCAGGTCAGACCATCAGCCTACTGTCCAAGAAGACAGGGACCTTGCCAGGCCGCAACGCCCACCTTCTTCATTCAGGTCCAGACGTGACTCTTCATCTAGGACCCAACAACAGAGGAGATGTTCCCATTCCTCCTCCCAACAGAGGAGATGTTCCCATTCCTCCTCCAAACACCACACCCACCGCCACGACACCCGCTCTGATCACAGATCCTGCTGGGTTTGTGGGACTTGTGACCCTTGTTATACCAAGGCGGTCGGGGGAAAAAAAAGCGTAAAGCCGACAAATGGAGACGCTAATCAAGCGGGTGGTGCAACAATCCCTCAAAGAGGGGTACATCCTACACATGGAGCCAGTCCACCACACTATCTGGCTCTCTGGCTGATGAGGCCCAGGAGGATCCAGGCCCATCCCAGCCATATGATTCCTCCCCTGATTCCTCTCACAGCGAGATGGAGGGAGATAAGTTCATCGGAGGCTTCAACTTCACCCTGGTATCTTCACTAATTCAAGCGGTCAAAGAGGCCCTTAAGTGGGGAGATTCTTCTACTCCCCCGGCTAAGCAGAAAAAATTCTTCAAGCATCTGGGGAAAGAACGTTCCAATTTTCCACTCCTTTCTGAAATAAAAGGATATTATTGATGAGGAATGGAGCAAGGTAGATAAGAAGACCTCTATGTCAAGTAAAACCTCCAGGTTATACCCCTTAAGGCTGAAGAAGTGAAATATCTGGAAAACGCTCCCCTCGTAGACGCAGCTCCGATGCGACTAGCTAAACACATCACTCTTCCTCTGGAAGATGCAGTATCCTTCAAAGATGGGCTTGAAAGAATAGATCAAGATCTTAAAAGGATTTATGGCTTGCAAACCCGCTTTTGGCTCTTGCAACCATGTCCAAGGCCATGGAGGTCTGGATAGAGATTGTAGGCTCTGTGATCAAAGGAGTCTCAGAAGAACTTGCCAGGGGCTCGGCAATCCAGGAGCTGAGGCTAGCAGTGGCCTTTCTGGGGGAGGCTTCAATTGACCTTGTCCACCTGTCGGCGCGGACTATGCTGTCCTCGGTCACAGCAAAGCAGGCCTTGTGGTTACGCCCCTGGCTCGCTGACCCAGCATCCAAGCAGGCCAGGTGTAGGATCCATTTGAAGGGTCCTCGCTGTTTGGTGACAAGCTGGATAGCGCCATAGCCCGGGCCATGGGAGGAAAGTCGGGCTTCCTGCCTCAGCATAGGCATCTGTTCAATCAGAAAAGGCCTCTGCACAGAAGACATAGTACTGAGTGTTCAAGGGAAGCACTCTCTTACAGGCCCGGCCGGGATATCGGAAGGAATTGAAGACAGGCATCCTTCCAGAAGCCTGCCAAAAGCCAGACTTCCAGTGGATGAGAGCCGGTTAAGCCATTTTGAGATTGGGCCAAACCCAGGCGGGTCAGGTGGGGGTGTGTCTGCTTCTCTTCCGGCACGTTTGGGTGGCCTCAATCTCGGACTACTGGACCATCAACACGGTCTCCACAGGCCATACATGGTCCTTCACCAGTATTCCTCCCCCCCAGATTTATCTCCACTCTGCTTCTACAGTCAGAGGAAAAGAATCAGGTGTTACTGTCCTACGTGGAGTCACTGATAGTACAGGAAGCCGTGGTGCCTGTTCCGAAAGGCAAAGAGTTCCAGGGGGTATACTCCCCTCTCTTGCTGGTGCAGAAGAAAAATGGTTCATGGCGACCCGTGATAGATTTATAAAATACGAGAGACTCAAAATGGAGACTCTGTCTACCATACAACAAGCTGTCCAGCCAGGCGATTGGCTAATCTCAATCGACTTAAAAGATTCTTACTTCCATGTGCCTGTGGCAGAGGAGTTTCACAAATACCTCCATTTTCAAATCGGGCAAAAACATCTACAGTTCACCTGCCTCCCTTTCGGGCTGACAACCTCACCTTCTCGAAAGTTCTTCTGGCCGTGGTGGTCCTCATCAGAACAAAAAGGGTACGCTTATACCATTATCTCGATGACCTCCTTTTATTGTCTCAAGACAAGGAGCAGTTGTTAGTCCACAGGGAACTGGTTATCTCCACACTGATTGAATTCGGGTGGCTCCTAAACCGGGAAAAAAGCCATCTGGAACTAGTCCAGCACCTGATATACTTAGGAGCCCAGTTTGACACGGTAGAAAGTACCACCTCTCTTCCAGTGGAAAAAATCCCAATCATTCGAGAAAGAATCTCACAAGCTCTGAGCTCCTCACACCCAAAGGCCTCGCAATGCTTAAAGATTATCGGCACAATGGTCTCTATGACCCCTATGGTCAAGTGGTCTCGATGGAGGTTACACCCTTTTCAGACAGGGTTTCTTCGACAGTGGAATTCGGGGGACAGCAATCAGTTAATTCACATAACTTCAATAATGAGAAACAGCCTCTTCTGGTGGCTCCAGTGCAGAAATCTGCCTGGCACTCCATCGCCCCCATCTTATGGGTCACGCTCATGACCAATGCCACCGGTGCTGGTTGGGGAGCCTTTTGCAGGTCAGAACTTGCTCAATGCAAGTGGGATACCCATCTTCATGGCCTGGGCTCGAACGTTCTGGAATTACGGGCAGCCTGGTGTGCCCTCCAATCCTTCACCCATCTCCTGAAAGGGGAGTCAGTTTTACTGAAGATGGACAACACAGCGGTCTCCTATGTGAAGAGGCAAGGGGGCACTCGGAGCTCTAACCTGCTCCAAGAAGTCAAGCCCATCATGTCCTGGGCTCAGAGAAATCAGCCCAATATTTCAGCGGTCTTCATCCCCAGAGTCCAGAACGTCTAAACGGACTTCCTGTCACACACACAGCTTGGGAGTCAATCCCGAAGTAGATATATTTGCATCCCCCTGCAACTTCAGATCAAGAAGTATTGCACTCGGGGCCGTTGCAGCCAGGCCTTAGGAATAGATGTCCTAACGGATCAGTGGAACTTCAACAGGGTGTACGCCTTTCCCCTGCTCCCGATTATCCTCAGGTTCTTATGGAGGCTTCAAGTGGAAGCGGTTGAGGTGGTGATGATAGCACCTTACTGGCCGAACAGGCCATGGTTTTCCCTACTGACCCAGCTTAGCTTCCGGGACCCGATACCTCTTCCTCTCAGGCCGATCCTTCTTTCTCAGGGGGCAGTCCTGAACCCTTGTCCGGCATTACTGAGATTGATGGTCTGGTTCTTGAGAGGGAAAGGCTGGAATCTCTCAGGTGCCCTTCAGGAGTAATCTCCACCCTCATGGGCTTGAGAAGAGCGAGCACGAATAAAGTCTATGAGAAAATTTGGGCCAAGTTTGTCAAATTCTCATCCTCTACAGGCAGATCATTCAGGAATCCGAGAATCCAGGATATTCTCAGCTTTCTTCAACCTGGCCTAGATCTGTCTCTGTCCATCAGCTCTCTTAGGGTCCAAGTCTCTGCCTTGTCAGCCTTCTCTGTTACTTCATGGGCTGTTCATTCTCTAACTCGGCAGTTTTTCCGTGGGGCAACAAGACTTAGTCCCCAAAGAAAATCAAGATTCCCCAAATGGGATCTTCCTCTGGTCCTTGACTCACTGTCTGGGCTAAACACTGCGGGATCTGCCCTACTTTCTATTAAGGACTTTCTGCAAGAGTCGTCTTTCTAGTCACTTCGGCTAAAAGGGTTTCTGAGATTGGGTCCTTGGGTCATGAAGAACCATTCCTGACCGAGCATAGGGATGAAGACCGGGTGGTCCTTATCCCTATGCTCGGCTCAAACCCGAAAGACTCTTCAGTGTTCCATGAGAACCAAGAAATTGTTCTACCTACATTCAGGACCCCAGGGTCCTTTAAATTTCATCCTCTGGAAGTAGGCGAAATGCTGAAGGAATACCTACAAGTTACTTCCTCCTTTAGACCCTGGACTACCTCTTTGTTCTACACTCCGGCAGCAACAAGGGGAAGCGTGCCTCGTCCAGAACGTTTGCGACCTGGACCGTCCAATCTATCCAGCAGGCTTATAGGGCTAAGGGCTTGGCTCCTCCAGAGGCCGTGACAGCACACTCTACCAAAGGTATGGCGGCTTTGCAGGTGGCAGCCCGACATGTGGCTCCTAATGTATTCTGCAAAGCGACCTTGTGGGCCTCCATTAATACCTTTATGTCACACTATTGCATAGAACCTGCTTCTCTATCCTCTGTGAACTTTGGTTTAAGAATCTTGTCGGTTGACGGGGATAATTAAAATTCTTTTGATCAGCATACCCCCCCGTGTGGTTTGGCTAGTTATTTCCCACACGTAGTTTGCCATGGAGTCTGTCAGGAAAACGGAAAATTTATTATCAAATAATTACCGTAATTTTCCTTTCCTGATGGACTTCATGGCAGACGGAGTTCCCACCCATTGGTCAAGAGTTGGCTAATTACGGAACACAGTCTCTAGTGGTTAGCTCAAATTTATGGGAATGGGGTCCTATAGCATTGGAGAGGAGGCGGGGTTAACCCACACGTAGTCTGCCATGGAGTCCATCAGGAAAGGAAAATTAAGGTAAGTATTTGATAATAAATTTTCCATTATATAATGTTTGTAGTAAAGTAATTTTCCAGCAAAAAATACGGATTTTAGCTTGTAAGCAACAATTCTCAGAAAAGGCTTAGGCATGAAGGGGTTAAACTGGAACTTCAGGCAATTTTTTTTCTAGTTTAGAGTGGGCCAAGGTCAAATCTCCCTCATTTTTTAAATTGTAAAAAAAGTTTTGGTTGGTGTTCCATTATAACTGACACCGTTCAGCATGGGTATGATCAAAAACAACCCAATGTGTTAAAGTGGAACTAAACTCTCTCAATCAATCTGAACGGTTATCAATCTTTAGTAAATATATAGTGTATATGCTATATTTACTGTATATACTCGAGTATAAGTCGTTCCGAGTATAAGTCGAGGCCCTAATTTACCACAAAAAAATGGCAAAAACTTATTGACCCGAGTATAAGACGAGGGTGAGAAATGCACAGCTACTGTAAGTGGAAAAGAGGGTCAACAATGCCCATTTGCAGCATCACTGTGCCCATTTGCAGCCATAGGTCCCCTGAACTTCAAACTCGGTAGTTAAGGGTTCCTAGATGCCCCCTAGCTGCAGCCAAAATTTGGGGTCTCTGAACCCAAAGGGTCCCGAAATGACATTGCTGCAGATGGACACAGTTGACCGAATTTGGGGCCCTGTATCTTGGGGCCACTTAGTGCTAAGAACCCCAAATTTGGTGTGCAAACCCAGTGGAACTAACCACATAAAATTTCCAAAGCTGGGGTTACTAGCACTAAGTGGCCCTGAGATACAGGGCCCCAAAAATCAGTTCAGAAAATGTCAAGCACTTTTCTGCAGCAGAAAATGACATTTTCCAAACCGGGTTTGGGGCCCCGTATCTCAGGGCCACTTGGTGCTAGGAACCCCCCTTTGGATATGTTATGGTACCAGTTCCACTGGGTTTGCACACCAAATTTGGGGTTCCTAGCACTAAGTGGCCCTGAGATATGGGGCCCCAAATTCGGTTCAGAAAATGTCAAGCACTTTTTTGCAGCAGAGAATGACATTTTCTGAACCGATTTTGGGGCCCCGTATCTCGGGGCCACTTAGTGCTAGGAACCCCAGCTTTGGATATGTTATGGAACCAGTTCTACTGGGTTTGCACACCAAATTTGCAGTTCCTAGCACCACGTGGCCCTGAGATACTTCCTAGCACCACGTGGCCCTGAGATACGGGGCCCCAGAGTCGGTTCGGAAAATTAAATTTTTTGCTGCAGAAAAGTGCTTGACTCAAGTATAAGTCGAGGGGGGCACTTTCAGCACAAAAAAATGTGCTGAAAAATTTGACTTATACTCGAGTATATACGGTATTTGTTTTTGGTGAATGGTTTAGTGGAACTTCACATTCTTCCCTCTTCCACGGACCTACCTTTACATTGTGGGTTGTAACAGACGAGGTTGATACTTTCAGCACTACCCTTGTGACAAATCACATGCCTAAGGACCAACAGCCCAACCGTGTCCCTGTCGCCCCCCCTTTTTTTCCCTCCCCCCTCTTTAGTTCATACTGTCTCTATTTTTCTTTTATTTACCTGTTTTTCCTACTTCTGGTGATTACCCCAATGAGACTATGTGGTAGGGGATATCTTTCTGCACATTTTGTTAGCCGCTTTTCCTTTTTCTTTTATATATACAGTAGCTCACAAAAGTAAGTACACCCCTCACACTTTTGTAATTATTTTATTATATCTTTTCATGTGACAACACTGAAGAAATTACACTTTGCTACAATGTAAAGTCGTGAGTGTACAGCTTGTATAACAACAAAACTGAGTACACCCCTAAGTGAAAATGTCAAAATTGGACCCAAAGTGTCAATATCTTGTGTGGCCACCATTATTTTCCACAGGGCCTGATTAAGAACATCACGGGCCTGGTGCTGAGGATTTTGGTGGGGCCTTTTATAAATAATAAATAAATAAAAATGCAAACAATTTTTTGTTATAACAAATTAAATGAAATAGAGAGAGGGAGGATGAGAGAGAGAGAAAGGGGATGAGAGGGGTGAGGGGTAAGGGAGGGAGGATGAGAGAGAAAGGGGGGATGAGAGAGAGAGGATGCGCATGAGCATGCGTGGGAATGACATCAAAGCAGCCCAGCCAAGGCAAGTGACCAAAGGCACAGAACCCAGAAGGAAGACCGGTGAAGATGGAAGCGCCCGGGCCCTGCTGGATTGATCACAGCACTGGAGAGCTCAGTCTGACAATTTAAGTGTACCCTAATGTGCTAATATGCTGTGCATACTTGTACATTGTGGCATAAGCTACCTCAGGGTCTCTAAAAAGTAGTAATGTTAGCAAACTTTACTACCGCTTTAATATCACAGGATCCCAGGAGCCTCTCATGGGGCCCCCTACTGACCCGGTGGCCCTTGGGCAGTGCCTAAGTGCATAGTTGCCAACATTTAAAAAATAATTTCAGGGACACTGTTTTTTACAAGTGGTATATTTAGGCTCGGTTCACACTAGGACGACTTGTCAGGCAACATAGGTCGCTCCGACTTAGAAAAAGGTTCCTGTACGACTTTGGGGGCGACTTGGGGCGACTTGCTTAGACTTCTATACAGAAGTCGTTTTGCAAGTCGCCTGGGCAGTCGTGTGCAGGTCGCCTCGGTGAGGCGACCTGCAAGTCGTGCCGCCTCTGGTGTGAACCGAGGCTTAGAGTAGCTGAGATCCCCTATGTTCCTCTATACAACACAGTAGTAATCACAAAATTAAATAAGTACTAATAATGGGCAGAACAAATATGAGGACTGAGAAGATTTCCTTTAGTTAGTTAACTAACAAAAGTGTGCCCATTCTAGAGCTGGTAACATTGAGGATATTCAGTATAATTTTAAAAAACTGTTTTTGTGGGTAAGAGGCATAGGGGAGGAGTATGGATGGTATAAAAGTGGGAAGTATGTGCAGGTGAGGGAGAGGAATGTGGAGTGTCTAACAGTGGTCACTATGTACAGGAGAGGAGTGTGTAGGGTACGGCAGAAGGCATTATGTACAGGAGAGGAGTGTAAAGGGTATGACAGTGGGCAGTATGAACAGCAGAGGAGTGTGGAGGGTATGCCAGTGGGCAGTATGTACAGGACAGGAATGTGGGGGGGGGGTATGACAGAGGGTAGTATGTACTGGAGAGGAGTGTGGAGGGTATGACAGTGGGCAGTATGTACAGGAGAGGAGTGTGGAGGGTATGACAGTGGGCAGTATGTACAGGAGAGGAGTGTGGAAGGTATGACAGTGGGCAGTATGTACAGGAGAGGAGGGTGGAGGGTATGATGGGGGCAGTATATACAGAAGAGGAGTGTTGAGGGTATGATGGGGGCAGTATGTACAGGAGAGGAGTGTGGAGGGTATGATGGGGGCAGTATGTACAGGAGAGGAATGTGGAGAGAAAGATAGTTGGCAGTATGTACAGGAGAGGAGTGTGGAGGGTAAGGTTGGCTTACAGTATGTACACGAGAGGAGTGTGGAGGGTAAGGTAGGGTTACAGTATGCACGGGAGAGGAGTGTGGAGGGTATGACAGTGGGCAGTATATACAGGAGAGGAGTGTGGAGGGTATTACAGTGGGCAGTATGTACAGGAGGAGTGTGGATGGTATGATAGTGGGCAGTATGCACAGGAGAGGAGTGTGGAGGGTAAGATGGGGGCGGTATGTACAGGAGAGGAGTGTGGATGGTATTACAGTGGGCGGTATGTACAGGAGAGGAGTGTGGACGGTAAGTTAGTGGGCAGTATGTACAGAAGAGGAGTGTGGAGGGTACGACAGAGGGCACTATGTACAGGAGAGAAGCGTATGACAGTGGGCACTATGTACAGGAGAGGAGTGTGTAGGGTATGACAGCGAGCAGTATGTACAGGTGAGGAGGATGAAGGAATCTGGGAAGGAAAAATGTAAAGATTTGTGGAAGAATGTTAAGGGGCTGCATAGTGGTTAAGCGAGACCTTAAATGGATTGAAATTAAGCCAATTAAGCAGAGACCAGTCATAGTCGATCTATGATCATGACACTCCCACCACCATGCTTGACTGTAGGAAGGGGCGTTGCTAGGTCTACAAAAGATCTGGGGCTAGAGCTCATAGCAGCGAAGTAAAGAAAGTCATACGCATGTATATAATATACACTATACATATATATATATATATATATATATATATATATATATATATATATATATATATATATATATATTCACACATATACACACACACACACACACACTGCAAAGACTGCGGACATAGTACAGGGGTCAGAGGCTGCAGACATGGTACAGGGGTCAGAGGCTGTGGACATGGTACAGGGGTCAGAGGCTGCAGACATGGTAAAGGGGTCAGAGGCTGCGGTCATGGTACAGGGGTCTGAGGATGCGGACGTGGTACAGGGGTCAGAGGCTGAGGACATGGTACAGGGGTCAGAGGCTGAGGACATGGTACAGGGGTCAGAGGCTGCGGTCATGGTACAAGGGTCAGAGGCTGCGGACATGGTACAGGGGTCAGAGGCTGAGAGCATGGTACAGGGGTCAGAGGCTGCGGTCATGGTACAAGGGTCAGAGGCTGTGGTCATGGCACAGGGGTCAGAGGCTGCGGTCATGGTACAGGGGTCAGTGGCTGTGGACATGGTACAGGGGTCAGAGGCTGTGGACATGGTACAGGGGTCAGAGGCTGCGGACATGGTACAGGGGTCAGAGGCTGCAGACATGGTAAAGGGGTCAGAGGCTGCGGTCATGGTACAGGGGTCTGAGGCTGCGGACGTGGTACAGGGGTCAGAGGCTGAGGACATGGTACAGGGGTCAGAGGCTGAGGACATGGTACAGGGGTCAGAGGCTGCGGTCATGGTACAAGGGTCAGAGGCTGTGGACATGGTACAGGGGTCAGAGGCTGAGGACATGGTACAGGGGTCAGAGGCTGCGGTCATGGTACAAGGGTCAGAGGCTGCTGTCATGGTACAGGGGTCAGAGGCTGCGGTCATGGTACAGGGGTCAGTGGCTGCGGACATGGTACACGGGTCAGAGGCTGCAGTCATGGTACAGGGGTCAGAGGCTGCAGTCATGGTACAGGGGTCAGAGGCTGCAGTCATGGTACAGGGGTCAGAGGCTGCGGTCATGATACAGGGGTCAGAGGCTGCAGACATGATGCAGGGGTCAGAGACTGCGGAGGGGTCTTACTGGGCTGTGATGAGAGGTGCCGCCACTGCTGAGACCTCACAAAGTGCCACTGCTGCTTTACATTTAAAAATGGTGCTGCCCGGTGCCATTATGTCACTGCGCATGTGCCTGCATGTTCGAAAATGACCGAACGTGTAAGGGCTTGGCGGCGGTGCGTGTGCAGATGACACTCCAGCCCCCCTCATCATACCATACAGGGTTAATGTTACTTTATGGTATGTGATGAGGCGGTGTTTTTAGTGGAGGAAGAGAGCAGTGCAGCTGGCTGGAGCATGAAAACAAGTAGGTGAAAGAGGCTCCCCCTTACTCCCCCCCCCCCCCACACACACACACTTCAAGAATGGACTTTATCTTAATTTCCTGGAGATGGGCTGTATTGTGGCACCACATTGTTTTGCTGTTATTGCGCAAGTTCATGAATATGTTAGAAATATACTGAGACTTTTCAGGTGGTACAGAGATATTCTACATACACATATGTAGCACTGACCCCCGAAGGAGCTGCTGATATTTGATTGGGCCTGTACTCTGCTTTCCTACCCCCCTATAAATTTACTCAACCCGCTTGACACAGCTGTGGAACAGTGTTGATGTGAAGCTTAACAACTAAAAACACTCCCACAATATACAATATAACAATAATGTACCTTCACCATTACCTAGGTATCTGTAGCTTCACCTGTAGAATAATGAACAACACTTCTCACCAATTGCAATTAACCAGAATGTAATTTTACTGAAACTGGTATAAACAGTAATTACAATAAATGCACTGTCACACAAACATAATGTTACAATGCGATGAACATTCAGAACTTATTAGTATGTAAAGAGTTCTTGGATGACCCCATGCAGGCGCGTCTCCAAGTGGGACCAGTGCTCAGAGTGACAATGCCTTCACACTGGGCACCTTCCCACTTCCAGCACGCTGCACTAATCATAATAATACAAGGTTATTAAATACAGCACAGTACAATTACTCATGAGCTCCCCCTGAGGTGTAACGCAGTCCTTTGTAACTGTAACTGAACATAAGGCCTTTCAGTGGAGATGCAGTCTCTGGTCTTCTGTCTTCTGCTAGTTATTATACTGCAGTGTTTATAATCCAAGGGTTTAACAAGCAAAAAAAGGTAATACAGGCTGATGATAGAAAACTGTTCTTGTTGTGTAGCGCACTTATAACTGCCTCCGGTATAGCTGTCTTTGAGCCACACAGTGTCAGTTCTCAGTGAAGCATAAGCTTGATGCCTGCTTGAATTCAGTCTGCTTGAATGAAACCCCTCTGCGGAACCGCAGGTCTCAGCAACACTGTGGTGTGAGTCTAGCTGTGTAAAGTACGTTAAAGAACGTTGGGCGGCAGCCCTCTCACCACACCAGGCCTGGAGAGTTAGATGCCTCTGCTCCACACGATCTTAGTCTATTAGATGCGACCACGCCGACACACTGCTCCGTTCCTCCAGATGACCGGGACCCTCAAATGGCTCCGTCAGGTGTCTCTGGATCCTTCCCGATCCGGTCACACTGCTTCTCCAGCACACTGGGGTAAAGATGAGTCTGTAGTCATTCCGCTGATCACGATGTAGGCCGTGGCTCTCTGGAGCACCTCCTCACACATCCTTGTAGGCAAGCCACGCATCCCAAAGAGAAAGAAAATAGCCGTGGTGGGCCTTTTATATCCTACCTAGCATGCAGTTCAGCCACTCAGTGTTCATGGGTAGGTGAGTGGGCATTCTGGGTAGGTAAGTCCTTTCACAGTAAATAATTAAGTCACTTCCTGTATGTGTTCTATGTGGAAAGAAATAACAAGTCTATTCATAAGTATGAGGAAAAGATGATCTGCACTCTGGCGATTGCTCTTAAGAAGTATAATATTTATTGACAAGCCACAGTGACCAAACGCAAATAAGAACAGTTGACCCGTTTCAGCCTATAAGGCCTTAGTCATAACCACATTACAGACATGAAACTTTGAAAATAAATAGTAGCTCCAAGGATCACTGGCTCCACTCATTAATTGTCTTAATTGACTACAGGCAATTATCCAAAAAACGGGGAATCAGCTATACTGCATATTGGGTGATCCATATGTATGCCACTATTTGTCACACACCTTAGAGTGATAAAAGGTACATGTGTGCACACTAGGCATGTGCAATTCATTTCATTCCGAATTCGTTTTTTAACAAATTTCGACAAATTCATTCATTCGGGAATATCCGAATTAACGAAAACCCGTTTAACGAATTTTTTCCGAATATTCGTAAATTCGATAAAATTGGACATTCGTAAATTCGGGCATTCGTACATTCGCAATTTACGAATGTACATTCGTACATTCGTACATTAGTAAATTAGTGAATTCGTAAATTTGTAAATTCGAAAATTCGGAAATCTGAAATAATAGTTAACTAATAATAACTTAACTATTAGTAATTACTAGTAACTTTTAAATTATAGGTATTGTAATTTCCTTTCAAATTTGGCTGTTAGTGAAAGTAACACATACAAATTTATCCGAAGTTATGAATGATCCGAAAAAACGGAATGGAACATAATGAATTAATAATAATAAATAACAATAATAATAATAACAACGTTTTATTATTATTATTTATTATTAATTTGTTCCGTTCCATTTGTTTAGATGCAGCATTTGTTTTGGATAATTCGTAACTTCGGATAAATTCGTATTTGTTACATTAACTGACAGTCAAATTTGAAAGGAAATTACAATACCTATAATTTAATAGTTAGTTACTATTTCAGATTTTTGAATTTTTGGGTTTTTGGATTTTCAAACTTCGAATTTACAAATTTCCGAATTTTCTAATTTACAAATGTACGATTTTACGAATTTATGAATGTACGAATTTACAAATGTACAAATGTACGAATGTACGAATGAACGAATGTACGAATTAATGAATGTTCGAATTTACGAATGAACGCATTTATGAATTTACGAATGAACGAATTTACGAATCGTGATCATAACGAATGACCCGAAAAACGAAAAAAAAAATAAACTAATGAAACGAAAATGAAAATGAATGAATTTTTTGGCTGTGCACATGTCTAGTGCACACACTCATGCATGCACTCATGCACATATACATGATTAAAACACACCATGAAATACAAAAAACATTAGATACAAAAAGTAAAAAATAAAATAAAAATAATAATTCAGGTATGTGAAAAAGACACCAGAGGAGGAAAAGAGAGAAAGAGAGAGGAGGCTCTAGGGAGAGGCATGCTTAATGTAAGTGCAAATCCAGATCCCACCTCAGGTTTAACCCTTGAAACGATCTAGTTTTTAATCTAAAAATCCACCATGCTTCTCTCCCCAGTAGCCTTCTCTCCCTGTCACCTCCTCTGGGTGAGTGAGACAACCGTTCTATTCCTCTAAAGCGGAAAGAGGAGAGATCGCCCTGGTGACATTCCCTAAAGTGACGTGTTGCATTCGAAATATTTCTAGCATTTGGGTTAATTGTGTCACAGTAATGTTCCCCTATACGGGCTCTCAGAGGACGTGTGGTACAGCCTACATATTGGAGGCTGCATGAAATACAGGTGATCAGGTAAATTACATAGTTTGTGCCACAGTTGATGTATTGCTGTATAGCAAACTCTTCACCTGTAGCTGTGGCAATAAATGTTTTACCCAGATCACACAAGTTACAGTACCTACAGGTGTTTATATTACAAGGGTAACTGCCAGGTTAGGAGAGCCAGGTGGGTTGGCATTATTTGGATGAAAATAGACTAGGTGATAGTGCAGTCCCCAGTGTGGGTGCACGTCGGCTAGAAAAAAGGCAACCTGCTTGCAGTATTTCATTTAAATCTTTATCTGTATGTAACATTGGCAGATTCTTTTTTATTATTTTGACTATTTGATTATATTCTTGGGAAAATGTGGTTACAAATGTGATAGGTTTACCCGTTTTTCTTTTTCCTAGAGTTGTAAGATTGATGAGGTTTGTTATTATTTTTATTTTTATGCTCTCTCTCAGTTTTAGGCTTATCTGACAGTAATTCCTCCCTGTCCATCATCAAAACCCTTTCTAGTCCTTGGTGTATAACAGATTCGTTATAACCTCGGTCCAATAAGCGCTGATGGATGACCTTACATTCTAGTTCAAAGGTTGAGTTTGATGAACAGTTACGTTTAGCTCGAATAAACTCCCCATAAGGGATGGCATTGATGGTGTGGGATGGATGACAACTGGTTGCAAAAAGCGTAGTGTTACCAGAGCAAGGTTTCCTATAGGTGCATGTTGAAACATCACCTGTGGTTGGATCACCCTTTAGCCTCGGTTCACACTGGGACGACTTGTCAGGCGACCTAGTCGCCTGACAAGTAGCGTCCCGTTCTGTGCAATGGAACCGTTCTAATCAGAGCAACGCAAGTCGCTCCGACTTAGAAAAAGGTTCATATACTACTTTGGGGGCGACTTGCATTGACTTCTATACAGAAGTCGTTTTGCAAGTCGCCGCTGAGTTGTGTCCTGGGTCGCCTGAGGCAGTTGCGCTGCAAGTCGTGCTGCCTCAGTGTGAACCGACCCTTAGGGTGATGTCTAAAAAGTTGATACTGGAAACATCATGCTCAATTGAAAAATGTAGATTTAACTGATTATCATTCAGAAATTCCAAAAATTCATGCAATCCCATAATGTCACCATCCCACACCATCACGAGGTCATCAATGAAACGACCATACCAAACAATCTGCCTAGCAAAAAGGTTGCTGGGAGAGAACAAAACTTGTTCTTCCCACCAACCCATATAGAGGTTCGCCATGGACGGTGAGAATCTAGCTCCCATCGACGCCCCGCAGCGCTGGACATAATATGCGCCATCAAATAAAAAATAATTATGCTTTAATAAAAGCTCACTACTTAACAGAATAAACTCCTGTAGCTCCTGAGAGTAGGAGCTGTAGCCTTGAAGATGATATTAGATGGCCTGCAATCCAGCGCTGTGGGGGATCGACGAATAGAGTGCCCTCACGTCTAGTGTGGCCCACACATAGGTGGATATCCATTTAACAGATGTGATATGGGATAGGACTGTGCTCGTATCTCTGATGTAGCCGGGCAATCTGTATACCAAAGGCTGTAGGTGCCGGTCTACCCATTCTCCCAAACGCTCAAATAAAGAGCCAATTCCAGCCACGATTGGTCGTCCCTGGATGGGACGATCAAGTTTATGAATCTTAGGGAGATGATGGAATACCGGCGCCACAGGTTTATCCACATAGAGATACTCAGCAGTTTTGGATGACAGAACTCTCATACTAAAGCCCAACTGTAAATGTTTCAAAGAGCTGATTGAAAAACAGTAGTGGGGTTGTTAGACAGGGGTCTAATGGCTTCAGATCTATATTGTTCCCTAGTATCACCACCACTGCTCCTCCCTTATCTGCTTCCTTCATCACTAACCCTTTATTGTCTTTTAATTGCTGTAGAGCCTCTTTCTCTTGCTTTGAGATATTAGTCTTTCTAGATGTTGAGCTATGTTGTTTCAGTTGTATCAATTCCCCCTCTATTACAGCCTGAAAAGTGTCTATAGTAGAGTTTCTTGCATTTACAGGGTAAAAAAACTTATCCCCATATTGTGATGTACTGCATGAAGCTCCATAGGAGCCCATATGCGATTCTGAATACAGCTGTTCTAAAGTTAATGATGCAGATAAATCCTGAAACATAAAAGAAACATGCGGGCAAACATCTTGTTCTGCAATTGATTGGTTTTGGTCAGATTCACTCACCATCTCTGATGTCAGTGGGTCATCCACCTGTTCATCAATTCCCTGTTGAAAATGTTTCCGCAGTAAGAGGTTCCTGACAAACCTGTTGGTGTCCAAAATGGTATTAAAAATATCAAAGTGATAGGTGGGTGAAAAAGATAGACCCCGTGACAACAGAGATAATTCAGAATCAGTCAAAACCTCATCCGTTAAATTAACTACTGAGATAATGGTTGATAATTCACTACTTATTTCTTTTTTCTCTGTGGATATCACCGATCTCCGTCTTTTCCCCCCTCGCCTTTGCCTTTTCTTGCAGTGTCCTGTTTTCTGGTTGTTTGTTTTTTCTTCGGCTGCTGGTAGTATGTTGCAGACATGGCATTTTTTGACCCCTCGGGGTTAACACTTCCACCGGAAAAAACCTTGTCTGCAGAGATTTGGGGAGTAGATGTTCTCAGAGCTGCAGTAGTATCAGACAGGGACAGGCCATCCCCCTCAGCTGTATCTGAGACTTCAGATAAGGAATCCGATGGCTCCGGTGAGCTGAAGCCCACTTTCTTAATTATATTAGCAGATCTGTGTTTTCTCCTAAGAATAGATCGTGGTGTGGAGCTGAAGCTTCTACTCCTCCTCCCCCACTCATAAACTGTATTGCTCTGGTAATCATCCACATCACGGAGGTATTTAGTCCTTTTGATCTGTGTAATCTGTGTTTCTAATTCCTCTATCGTCCGTTGCAGTTTGTTCTCTGAATCTGTGAATGTGGGTAAATGTGCAAACTTATTTACTGCTTCTTTTTGGTCTTTGATGTTTGAGTTGATTTTGTCCAAACACTCCTGTTCATACCGGACAATTAGTCTCATCAGTTCAAATGAGCAGTTAGACAAGATAGCATTCCATTCCTGTACAAAAGTCCCAGGATAGGCTGTAGTGGGGATCTTCTTAATACGTAACCCCCGTGGAATCATTTGTTCACCCAGATACTGATTTAAACTGGTGAGATCCCACCACAGGGTGACCTCTGATTTCATATGACGGAGTAATTTGTTGAATTCCACTTCACAGGCTGTGCTGTCCAGAACCTGTGAGGGATCCCTTGTAAAAACGGTATTGACACGATCTCTGCGTGTCTGTGAGACCACATTGTCCCTGGTTGTCTCACTCGAATGAAGTTCCATATCATGCAGTTTGTCACTGTGGCAATAGCAATCTTGTTTTCACAGGGAGCACTAACAAACGAATAAAGTCCAGAATATAAACAAAAAAGTCAGTGCTACTACCCATATATCACATAGAAAGCAGAGATCCCAGGTGCTCGATCCACAGTCGCTGGCTGAGTAGGTAAATGAGGAAAAGATGATCCGCACTCCGGTGATTGCTCTTAAGAAGTATAATATTTATTGACAAGCCACAGTGAACAAACACAAATAAGAACAGTTGACGCATTTCAGCCTATAAGGCCTTAGTCATAACCACATTACAGAAATGAAACTTTGAAAAAAAATAGTAGCTCAAAGGATCACTGGCTCCACCCATTAATTGTCTTAATTGACTACAGGCAATTATCCAAAAAAAGGGGAATCAGCTATACTGCATATTGGGTGATCCATATGTATGCCACTATTTGTCACACACCTTAGAGTGATAATAAGTACATGTGTGCACACACTCATGCATGCACTCATGCACATATACATGATTAAAACACACCATGAAATACAAAAAAACATTAGATACAAAAAGTAAAAAATAAAATAAAAATAATAATTCAGGTATGTGAAAAAGACACCAGAGGAGGAAAAGAGAGAAAGAGAGAGGAGGCTCTGGGGAGAGGCGTGTTTAATGTAAGTGCAAATCTAGATCCCACCTCAGGTTTAACCCCTGAGGCGATCTAGTTTTTAATCTATACATCTATATATATTTTTAAACTTATAACTGCCTCCGGTATAGCTGTC
The DNA here is from genome assembly GCA_037953035.1 of Aquarana catesbeiana. Classification (NCBI taxonomy): domain Eukaryota; kingdom Metazoa; phylum Chordata; class Amphibia; order Anura; family Ranidae; genus Aquarana; species Aquarana catesbeiana. The sequence goes on along the minus strand of JBBHAA010002903.1, from coordinate 137,076 downwards.
TTTGAGCCACGCAGTGTCAGTTCTCAGTCTATTTGATGCGACCACGCTGTCACACTGCTCCGTTCCACCAGATGACCGGGACCCTCAAATGGCTCCGTCAGGTGTCTCTGGATCCTTCCTGATATGGTCGCACTGCTTCTCCAGCACACTGGGGTAAAGATGAGTCTGTAGTCATTCCGCTCTGCATGATGTAGGCCGTGGCTCTCTGGGGCACCTCCTCACAGATCCTTGCAGGCAAGCCACGCATCCCAAAGAGAAAGAAAATGGCCACGGTGGGCCTTTTAAATCCTACCCAGCATGCAGATCAGCCACACGGTGTTCATGGGTAAGTGAGTGGGCATTCTGGGTAGGTAAGTCCTTTCACAGTAAATAATTAAGTCACTTCCTGTATGTGTTTTATGTGGAAAGAAATAACAAGTCTATTTATAAGTATACCAGTAGAGGGAGCCAAATACTAATTTATAGCACTGTCCATGGTTTAGCATTACTTGGCATTAGAAGACAAAAATACCAGCGCTACATGCTCCCCCTGGTTTAACTCTTTGGTCCCCAAAGATATTCAAAATCTTAGCTCTATTACACATTTTTGCCTCTAGGCAATTGCACAATACTGACAGAGGAGCCTCCCACCAGTTCTCATATGATGGGAGACTGTTCTGTGTACTCACAGCTGACACTACAGTGTCTGGTACAGATGTGTCAAGGAGTGGAGGAACAAGGCATCTCAAAATTTGTTCTGGCAGTAACCCGAGTCTGTTCGGAGCATTGGGTGAATGTCTCTTTTAACTCTCTGTCTTTTGGGTGTAGTCACCACCTTTGGAAAAGTACTATTATTTACCATTTCAGGCTCTTGCACTTCAATGTTAGTGGGAGACAAATGCTCTTCAGAGTGTCCAGTTAGTGGCACAAATTCTGGGGCTTCCGGCCTAAGAGTCCCATTTTTCCCTCCTGGCATTTCAGATTGCCAGAGCCAGCTTATCTCCATTTCCTCCTCCTCACTATCCTCTGTTGCTAGAGATCCAGGCTGAGACCTAGTTACTGGTCAAGGTACAGTAGTAGACGTAGATGGTAATTCCTTTCTGTGAGGTTGTTCAGACTTCTTCTGTGGGAGGTAGAAGGTGGTTCCAAAGCCAGGTCTTCAGTGGTCCCGTGCTCCCTTCCGGCCTGATCTCATACACTGGCAGTCCTGGAAGTTGTTTGCACACAATGTATGGCTGTGACTTCCACCGATCAGCCAATTTGTGTCTTCCTGGTATACCTAGATTTCATAACAGGACTCGATCAGCAGGTTGTAGATCCTGAACCCGTACTTTGAGGTCAAAACTCCTCTTATTTCTACTTCCTCTGATGTCTGAAGTGGTTTGAGCTTGTTCATATGCGGTCTTCATACTCCTCCGCAATCTGTCTACATACCCATGGTGAGAGGTCTCTGAGGTATGGTCAAGAGAGGTTCCAAAGGCCAAATCCACTGGTAGTCGGGCTTCTTGGCCGAGCATCAAACGGTAGGGTGAATACCCTGTAGCATCACTCCTGGTGCTATTGTAGGCGTGTACCAGAGTGGTGACGTGTTTACTCCAATGTTGTTTTGCCAGGGTCCCCAGCATGTTGAGGAGAGTTTGATTGAACCTCTCTGGTTGAGGGTCTCCTTGTGGGTGATAGGGAGTAGTCCTGGACTTCTGAATGCCTATTAGATCCAACAGTCATCTGATAAGAGTACTCTCGAAGTCTCTTCCCTGGTCTGAATGGATCCGTTGAGGTAGGCCATAGTGTATGAAGAACTTTTCCACTAGAGTCGTCGCCACTGTAGATGCCTGCTGATCCTTGGTGGGGAATGCCTGAGCAATGCAGCTGAAGTGATCTGTGACTACTTTGATATTTCCTTGTCCACTCAGGTCAGATTCCAAACATAGGAAATCTATGCAAACCAAATCCATTGGCCCTTGACTCTCTAGGTGGCCCATGGGGCGGCTCACTGGGGTAAGGTCTTCCTTTGTATGCACCTGAGGCAGGAGTGACAATAGTTCTCCACTTCAGTCCTCATGTAAGGCCAATAGAACCTGTCCCTTACTAGCTGGAGAGTCCTTTCTGGTTCCAGATGGCCATGGTGATCATGCAAGGCGACCAACACCTTCTCTCTGTGTTTCTCTGGCAGAAACAACTGCCACTTCTCTGCAGGATCCTCAGAGGGGCCCCTTCGGTAGACCACCCCTTGTTGAAGCTGCAACCGATCCCACTCTTTACGTAGCAGGTGAGCTTCCTTCTGGGTACTCTGGATGTTGTTTCTCCAAGGCTTTTAATGGCAGGCTGCAGAGGGGATCTTCTTGTTGATCCTTCCGGAGCTCTTTCCGAGATAACTTAGGCAGACCCTCTTCTACAATTTGAGTGACGTGTCACAATAGCACTTAGGCACCCCTGCAGCGGACACTCCCACTTCCTCAGCCCTAGCTCCACCTTTTACTTGTTGTTCAGCCCCTTCACAAAGGGCTCTTACTCCTTCAGGGGTAGGCTGGGTCCATTCTTCTGAGTGGTCCTGGGAACAATGGGGCCTTCTTGACAGTGCATCTGCATCTCGGTTTCCAACTCCTGGTCGGTATTTCAGGCTGAAGGTAAATCCTGAGAGTGCAGCCAACCATCTATGGCCTGTGGTGTCCAATTTTGCTGTAGTAAACAAGTACGTGAGAGGGTTTTTCTCCGTCTTGATCTCAAATTCAGCACCATATAAATAGTCTTTGAGTTTGTCCACCACAGCCCACTTCAAGGCCAGAAATTCAAGTTTGTGAGTGGGGTAATTCCTCTCAGCAGGTGCTAGACTTCGGCTCACATAAGCAATGGGCCTTAAATGCCCGTCAAGCTCTTGGTAAAGCCCATCTCGGCTGGCATCCATATGCAGTTCGTAGGGTCTGGTAGGGTCTGCATAGGCTCCACTTCAGCTGTCTGAAGGTCTCTTCGCATTGCGGAGTCCACTGGTCCTGGATGGACTCTTTCTTCTTCCTGGGTCCCTCTTTTGGTTTTCCAGGTTTATCTAAGTCTAGACCAGCTTCCTCTTGATTCTTCAATAGCTCAGTAAGTGGGTGAGCTTGGCAAACCCTTCTACGAACCTCCGGTAGTACGAACAGAACCCTAAGAATGATCTAAGCTCGGTCACATTCGTGGGTCTGGGCCAAGAGGTGACAGCTTCCAGCTTCTGAGGGTCTGTGGCCACCCCTTCTGCAGACACGATGTGGCCTAGGTAGTTCACTGAGGGTTGATAGAATTGGCACTTTTCCATAGAAAGCTTCAGGCCCCATCGTGGAGTCTCTTCAGGACTTTCTCCAGGTGCTCTTCGTGCTCTTCCAGTGTTCTGCCAAACACTATAACATCATCCAAATACACCAACACTTCAATCAGGTTCATGTCACCCACAGTCTTCTCCATCAATCTCTGGAAAGTGGCAGGGGCTCCAGACAGACTTTGTAGCATGCGATTGAATTAGAAGAATCCAACAGGGGTGATGAAAGCGGTCTTCTCCCTATCTTCAGGGTGCATGGGGATCTGATGGTACCCACTTTTTAAATCAGCACACTGAACCACTTCACCCCGGACAGGCTCTGTAAGGCATCTTCTATTTGAGGTGTGGTGTATTGGTCAGGAATGGTCCTCCGATTCAGTTTTCTATAGTCAATACACCACCGTAATGACCCATTCTTCTTCCCCACCATCACTATTGGGGAAGCATACGGATTCCAAGACTCCCGGATAATTCCTGTGTTCTTCAGCTCAGCCAGCTGCTCTCACAGATCTTCCAAGTCTCCCAGTAGAATCTGTCTTACTCTCTCTCGGAAAGGTTTATCTTCCTCCAATCGAATCTTGTGTTCAGCACTTTTTGCAAGTCCCACATCAAACTCACTTTTTGAAAAGGCAGTTCTCCATCTCAGGAGTTGGGTTTTTGCCCTCTCCATCCAAGCAGGTGTAAGAGGAGTGTTCTTTGGGTAGAACTCCTCTAGGAGAATCTCTCCTTCTTGTCCTCTCACGATATCACATGGTGAGACTGGAGTTGCTTGGTTCATCTGCCCCAGCAGCACTCTAGCTTGCATCTTCACGGGTGAAGCTGTTGTGTTTCGGACACTAACTGAGACCTTCCCTCTGCTTCTCCTGAGCGCCTTGGTCGACAACACTTCTGGATTTATTTCTAGTCCTTCATCTTCCTTCTGTCTGTCCGTCTCTGAAAGGGCCAGGTTGTCTCCAACTCAGTTTGATAGAGGCTTTTAGACACACTACTTCACCCTGATTTTTCCCACTCGTTCTAGTGGGGCTTTCTGTTCGTGCTCTAGGTTCTGTAGATTCTGGTACGCTTGTGCTAGCATAGGGTATACACTCGTGGTTAGAGTGCTCTTTGCTTGAACAAGTGGTGTCAAAAGCCTTCGGACAGTATTGGTCCCAATGATGAGGGAACTTCTGTCAGCCCCTGGAGGGCGAAGGCACACCACCGCCAAGGTATCGAAGGTCTCAGCCTTCCCTGCCACACTCGGGTCAAAGGTGAGCTTAATGGGTAAGTAGCCATCATGGGGAAAGTTCTGGGTCCCTAGGCCCCATATTTCTAACTCCTCCAGCTTCTGCAGTGGCAAGTGCTTGAGATGTTTTTTATAAAATCCTCTGTACAACAAAGTCACTTGGGCTCCAGTACCCAACAGGGCTTTAGTGTAGATCCCTTCCACTTGGATGGGGACGATTGGAGAAGGTCCCAATAGCTTGGGAGGGAATCCGCGGTGAGTGGCAGGTTTAACCTGTTTGGTAGTTTGTACCTTTACACCTTGTTTCAGTGGACTCTTACCCGGCTTCGGCCTCCCTGGGGCCCCAGAAGCCTGGTATGTATGGGGTTGTTTGGAGTTGGCTGCTGTAACAGGGCACCCAGTTGACTCCTTCACTGGGGCCCTCTGGAGTTTTCTGCCGGCTTTTGGCGTTTTGTTCCTGGCTTTGGACTTGGGCACACTCGCCTATAATGTCCAACCCCTCCACAGTTGAAACAGGACTCGTGTTTTTCCTCAACTGTAGGGCTTACCAGCTTTTTGGGTATTTGAATTCCTCCATCAGGTGGGATAGTGGGCCTGGCGTTTAACAGAGCCATCATCTCCATTAGTTGTGACACCTGAGTCTTGAGAAGCTCGATCTGAGGGTCGCCATCAGTTGCACAAAGCCGTCCTGACTCCAACAACAGATTTTGATCCTTCGATCTTTTCTTTTTTCCTCTCAAGGATGGCCTCCTCTTCACGCACAATCCGGATCAGGTCTGGATACTTCAGAATGCCACCATCTTGACGAGTTCTTAGCTGAAGCGTGATAGGGTCTAAAGGTTGGGCACCCCTCAGGACTTGTTTGGCTCTGGTTTCATCTACCTTCCGGGGGTCTAGACCCTTTTTCAACAAGATCTAGTGTATGATCTTGTCCAAACGCCTCAGCCTCACATACTCTGACAGCTTTTCTCCCACGTTTTGATAAGTGTGTACCAATTGATAGATTAGGTCGGAAACTTTCTCTGTTTGGCCAAATACATCCTGCAGAATGTCTAGGTAGTCCTGGGCCACACAGTCTCGCTTGCTGAGCTTCAAATTTTGGATAGCTTCTGAAGCAGGCCCTCTTAAGCTCTCTGTGATTCTCTGTTTCTTGTAAGTCTCAGGGATGTCCCATTCATCCAGGGCTTGTGTGGTCTGCTCCAGCCATTCTTCAAAGCTGTCTTCCTCTGGAGGTACGGGCGGGTTTCCAGAGAAGACACTGAGTTTCTGGTATGCATTTCCAGAGTATGTGGGACTTCCCTTCTGGCATCTTGCCACAAAGTTTCCTAGGGCTGTGAAGAGCTCTGGTCCAACCGTTGCTGGATGTGACCGCGTGGGAACTTTTGCTTCGGCTGATTTCACCTGCGTAGAGCTGGTAGGGTTTTCACCTGGTCTACCTGGGTGTGTCAGGTAAAACTTGGTCTTATCAGCTAATTTCACACTTGTGCCTTTAAAGTTCTCAGGGACTCCCTTCCTCCACTCCAACAATGCATAGGTGCGGGAGGTCCCATGATCTGGTCTGACAGCGACCACCATTGCCTTTCTGTTTGGGGACAGTGTCTTCACCACTCGGCTGATTTGTTCTTCCTCCCAAACATCTCCCCAGAGCTCAATCGCCACGCTCACCTCTGAGCGGACGCCTTCTGCTTCGCACCATTGGGCCACTGTAAGGGGGTCCATTCTGGCGTTCATTAGGGTGGGCTTGATTGCAGAGTAACATAAATCCCAGACTAGCCCCCATGTGTAGCACTGACCTCCGAAGGAGCTGCTGATATTTGATTGGGCCTGTACTCTGCTTTCCTACCCCCCTATAAATTTACTCAACCTGCTTGACACAGCTGTGGAACAGTGTTGATGTGAAGCTTAACGACTAAAAACACTCCCACAATATACAATATAACAATAATGTACTTTCACCATTACCTAGGTATCTGTAGCTTCACCTGTAGAATAATGAACAACACTTCTCACCGATTGCAATTAACCAGAATGTAATTTTACTGAAACTGGTATAAACAGTAATCACAATAAATGCACTGCCACACAAACATAATGTGACAATGCGATAAACATTCAGAACTTATTAGTATGTAAAGAGTTCTTGGATGACCCTATGCAGGCACGTCTCCAAGTGGGACCAGTGCTCAGAGTGACAATGCCTTGACACTGGGCACCTTCCCACTTCCAGCACGCTGCACTAATCATAATAATACAATTTTATTAAATACAGCACAGTACAATTACTCAAGAGCTCCCCCTGAGGTGTAACGCAGTCCTTTGTAACTGTAACTGAACATAAGGACTTTCAATGGAGATGCAGTCTCTGGTCTTCTGTCTTCTGCTAGTTATTATACTGCAGTGTTTATAATCCAAGGGTTTAACAAGCAAATAAAAAGTAATACAGGCTGATGATAGAAAACTGTTCTTGTTGTGTAGCGCACTTATAACTGCCTCCGGTATAGCTGTCTTTGAGCCACACAGTGTCAGTTCTCAGTGAAGCATAAGCTTGAGGCCTGCTTGAATTCAGTCTGCTTAAATGAAACCCCTCTGCGGAACCGCAGGTCTCAGCAACACTGTGGTGTGAGTCTAGATGTGTAAAGTGCATTAAAGGACGTTGGGTGGCAGCCCTCTCACCACACCAGGCCTGGGGAGTTAGATGCCTCCGCTCCACACGATCTCAGTCTGTTTGATGCAACCACGCCATCACACTGCTCCATTCCGCCAGATGACCAGGACCCTCAAATGGCTCTGTCAGGTGTCTCTGGATCCTTCCCGATCCGGTCACACTGCTTCTTCCTCACACTGGGGTAAAGATGAGTCTGTAGTCGTTCCGCTTCGCACGATGTAGGCCGCGGCTCTCTGGAGCATCTCCTCACAGATCCTTGCAGGCAAGCCACGCGTCCCAAAGAGAAAGAAAATGGCCGCAGTGGGCCTTTTATATCCAAACCAGCAAGCAGTTCAGCCACTCGGTGTTCATGGGTAGGTGAGTGGGCATTCTGGGTAGGTAAGTCCTTTCACAAAGTAAATAATTAAGTCACTTCCTGTATGTGTTTTATGTGGAAAGAAATAACAAGTCTATTCATAAGTATACCAGTAGAGGGAGCCAAATACTAATTTATAGCATTGTCTATGGTTTAGCATTACTTGGCATTAGAAGACAAAAATACCAACGCTATACATATATTAAAAATAATTATTTTGTGAAATGCATCTATGTATGTAGTACCTGAAAAGTCCCAGTATATTCTTAACATATTCAAGAATTTTACTTTTACCATACCTGTCCTGCTGAGGTACAGGACAAGTTTAAAGCACAGATTTATACAGTGTAGAAGGCAGAACAATCTTGAATGCAGTCTGCCATCCGTCCTGTTGTTTTGCCTTGCGGAAGCTACGGTGACTACTTTATGGGTAGCAATGATCGCTACTGTGTTGTCCTGCTTGCTCTGTTCTCCCCCGGGAGGGGAGGGGAGGGGAGAGGGAGGCTCGGGTGCTGCCTGACACACACAAGCATGGAAGAGATCGAGTTTCTCCTTTCTAGACATTCCTCTGCATGCTCGCTACCCGCTCCTCACTTGTCCATTGACCCGATGGGTGTCTTATATGAGCAGTGACAATGTCCAGGCTCCTAGGTTGACATTCTCTCCCTCCCTCGCTCAGCTCAGTGTCCAATGTGCGCTAGTTGTCAGCGCTGACATTTCCCATCCTTCCTCCAGCTAGCTCCTCTCCTGCTCAGGACTCAGATTTGGCGCCACAAATTCAGCTTCTCTGGAGCCAAAGAGAGACGAGGGGTGTGGATTGAAGGCGGAAGCCTCCCCCCCAATTAGAGAATAGCGAGTGATTCTCTCTCTTCTATTTACACACAGCCACAACACCCGATAAGAGACTCGGGGCTATGGGTTCCAGATTCGGGGCTACAGCCTCAGTAGCCACCTGCTAGCGACGCCTATGACTCTAGGCAAGACACACTTGTCTTTGAACTCTTCACCTGGTTGCTGCCACACACACTTGACACCATCTGAACCACATATGTTTATCTTGGTCTCAGACCACAGGACATAGTTACATAGTAGGCGAGGTTGAAAAAAGACACAAGTCCATCAAGTCCAACCTATGTGTGATTATGTGTCAGTATTACATTGTATATCCCTGTATGTTGCGATCATTTAGGTTCATTTAGGTGCTTATCTAATAGTTTCTTGAAACTATCGATGCTCCCCACTGAGACCACCACCTGTGGAAGGGAATTCCTCATCCTTGCCACTCTTACAGTAAAGAAATCTCTACGTAGTTTAAGGTTAAACCTCTTTTCTTCTAATTTTAATGAGTGGCCACGAGTTTTGTTAAACTCTCTTTTGCGAAAAAGTTTTATTTCTATTGTAGGGTCACCAGTATGGTATTTGTATATTGAAATCATATCCCCTCTCAAACCTTTCCTCATAACTAAGATCCTCCAGACCCTTTATTAGCTTTGTTGCCCTTCTTTGTACTTGCTCCATTTCCAGTACATCTTTCCTGAGGACTGGTGCCCAGAACTGGACAGCATACTCTAGGTGCGGCCAGACCAGAGTCTTGTAGAGTGGGAGAATTATCATTTTATCTCTGGAGTTTATCCCCTTTTTAATGCATGCCAATATTCTGTTTGCTTTGTTAGCAGCAGCTTGGCATTGCATGCCATTGCTGAGCCTATCATCTACTAGGACCTCCAGGTCCTTTTCCATCCAAGATTCCCCCAGAGGTTCAGATCTTTTTGCAAGGTTTCCACATCCTGCGGAGAAGTTATTGCCCTGCTTAGCTTAGTATCGTCTGCAAATACAGAGATTGAACTGTTTATCCCATCCTCCAGGTCGTTTATGAACAATTTAAATAGGATTGGTCCCCGCACAGAACCCTGGGGAATCCAACTACCCACCCCTGACCATTCCGAGTACTCCCCATTTATCACCACCCTCTGAACTCTCCCTTGTAGCCAGTTTTCAATCCATGTACTCACCCTATGGTCCATGCCAACGGACCTTATTTTGTACAGTAAATGTTTATGGGGAACTATGTCAAATGCTTTTGCAAAATCCAGATACACCACGTCTACGGGCCTTCCTTTATCTAGATGGCAACTCACCTCCTCATAGAAGGTTAGTAGATTGGTTTGACAAGAACGATTCTTCATGAATCCATGCTGATTACTTCTAATGATACCGTTCTCCTTACTAAAATCTTGTATATAGTCCCTTATCATCCCCTCCAAGAGTTTACATACTATTGATGTTAGGCTAACTGGTCTGTAATTCCCAGGGATGTATTTTGGGCCCTTTTTAAATATTGGTGCTACATTGGCTTTTTTCCAATCAGCTGGTACCATTCCAGTCAGTAGACTGTCTGTAAAAATTAGGAACAATGGTCTGGCAATCACTTGACTGAGTTCCCTAAGTACCCTCGGATGCAAGCCATCTGGTCCCGGTGATTTATTAATGTTAAGTTTCTCAAGTCTAATTTTAATTCTGTCCTCTGTTAACCATGGAGGTGCTTCCTGTGTTGTGTCATGAGGATAAACACTGCAGTTTTGGCTACTGAAGCCCCCCGATTCACTCGTGAAGACTGAGGAGAAGAATAAATTCAATACCTTCGCCATCTCCCCATCCTTTGTAACCAGATGGAAAAGGGAAGGGGGAGAAATTGCGCTCGGTGTTCAATTTAAAGACTGAAAAAACGTGAAGTGAGTCCTGCAGCTAAAACACAATAACCCCAATACAAGGGCACACAAAATGAACAATAGATAAAATAGTGTAGCGCTGGACTAAAAATACGCATATAATGATATATGCGAGTGGACAGGGCCCATAAATGTGTAAATGAAGTGACTAGTAGATAAAGACCATATAACATTTAATCTAAAATAATCAAGTGTCCATGTGCATGTATAGTGACACTAGAAATTAATCAAGTGCACCTGCATATATTTAAAAAACAAAAAGTGATATGAGAGTGAGTGTAAAAATGGCGATCTTCAGGTGAGTAAAAATGAACCAATGTGACAGCAAAATGAATAAAAAATAAATTATATCAACACAAAACCTCTAATCACTAATAGTGCTGATTAATCCTAATGCTTAGTGATCGCAAATGAAAAGGAAATTAAAATAAATAAACAGTCCCAAAAAAATTATGAAGAACAGGTCCCAAAGCGTGGTGACACTCCAACACAGAATCTGGTTCAATGTTCCACCGCAGCTGTTGCCCACCACCAAGGGATAAAAGTTGGAGGCTTACCGGACAGCCTGCGACCACCCTTATTCAGGGGGGTCAAAACAGGCTCAGTAGAAATATGTGAGTCCAGATGATATCCTCACCAATAGTCTCCAGGTGTTCTCCAGGTATCTTTATGGCAAGCCAAGAGGGGCTTCCAAACGGGGTGCAGCTAGGACTTGACCACAGAATGCAGCAAAGAATTGGCCACAAATACCCCCAAAAAAAGAAAAAGATACTCCAATAGTGCAGAATGATCTGGCCAATTTATTAAAAGTTAATACAAACAACTAGATTTAAAAGGCAAAGCTTCTGACGGGGAGAAATAAAAGACAAGCTCCACCGCCGTTTAAAATCCAATCGCGCATGCGCGATACGTGCTCACGTTGTCAACGTGAGCACGTATCGCGCATGCGCGATTGGATTTTAAACGGCGGTGGAGCTTGTCTTTTATTTCTCCCCGTCAGAAGCTTTGCCTTTTAAATCTAGTTGTTTGTATTAACTTTTAATAAATTGGCCAGATCATTCTGCACTATTGGAGTATCTTTTTCTTTTTTTGGGGGTATTTGTGGCCAATTCTTTGCTGCATTCTGTGGTCAAGTCCTAGCTGCACCCCGTTTGGAAGCCCCTCTTGGCTTGCCATAAAGATACCTGGAGACTATTGGTGAGGATATCATCTGGACTCACATATTTCTACTGAGCCTGTTTTGACCCCCCTGAATAAGGGTGGTCGCAGGCTGTCCGGTAAGCCTCCAACTTTTATCCCTTGGTGGTGGGCAACAGCTGCGGTGGAACATTGAACCAGATTCTGTGTTGGAGTGTCACCACGCTTTGGGACCTGTTCTTCATAATTTTTTTGGGACTGTTTATTTATTTTAATTTCCTTTTCATTTGCGATCACTAAGCATTAGGATTAATCAGCACTATTAGTGATTAGAGGTTTTGTGTTGATATAATTTATTTTTTATTCATTTTGCTGTCACATTGGTTCATTTTTACTCACCTGAAGATCGCCATTTTTACACTCACTCTCATATCACTTTTTGTTTTTTAAATATATGCAGGTGCACTTGATTAATTTCTAGTGTCACTATACATGCACATGGACACTTGATTATTTTAGATTAAATGTTATATGGTCTTTATCTACTAGTCACTTCATTTACACATTTATGGGCCCTGTCCACTCGCATATATCATTATATGCGTATTTTTAGTCCAGCGCTACACTTTGTAACCAGATGTCCTTCCTCAATCTTTATGGGGCCAATATGGTCATTACTCCCTTTTTTACTGTTTACATATGTGACGGGAGGGCCCGTGGAACTCAGAATACATCTTATGTCTAAGTCACCCTGTGCTATCCTGGCACAGGGTGAGTGAGAAAATATATCTTGGACCACTTAAAATGGGACAGTAATATTTGTCCACAATATCTCCCAGGATGTATGTAGAGACTATTCTTGGTTTGGTTGATTCTGAACTCAACCTGTTAATTGAGTGAGCTGATCACATTAGCCTCCAGGACTGGCTAGCAGACGAACTGTTGATGAATAGTCTGAGGAGGGGGGAGATTGTTGTTTGTATTGTTAATTGTAATTAGCTCCAGCTATTGTGTTTATAATACTGTGTGAAGCTCGGTGCCCACAAGTCTGTCATCTGGTCTGGGTACATTTTGTAGTAAATTAGCTCATGTTAATTAGGTTAGCTTTGAGTCAGCCTGGTGTATAAATGTGTGTGAGATCTCAAATAAAGAGTGAGTCCTGATGTACTCCAAGACTGGTGTTGTCTAGTTCTTGAGGGTTCCTATAGCCAGATCCATTGGACTCGTGTTCCAGAACTTAGGAAGCGGTATACTGACGGAAGCACTCAAGCGGAGTGAGGGACGTTCCGTGACAACATACTTAAAGAATTTCTTGGGATTTTTTTTGCTCTCCTCCGCTATGTGTCTTTCATGTTCTATCTTAGCCGTCCTAATTGCACCCTTACATTTCTTGTTGCATTCTTTATAAAGTCTGAATGCTGAGGATGAGCCCTCAACCTTGTATATTTTGAAGGCCTTCTCCTTTGCTTTTATATGCCTTTTTACATTGGAGTTAAGCCATCCAGGACTTTTGTTCGCCCTTTTAAATTTATTACCCAAAGGGATACATTGGCATATTATACTCTTAAAGCAAACCCATCTCTCCTCCGTGTTCTTTGTTCCTAATATTTTATCCCAATTTATGCCTTTTAGCAAGGTTTGTAGTTTAGGGAAGTTAGCTCTTTTGAAATTCAGTGTCTTTGTATTCCCTTTATGTTTCGTATTTGTGTGATTTATACTGAAACTAATTGACCTGTGATCGCTGTTACCTAAATTGCCCCGTATTTCCACATCCGTGGTCTGTATTGTTGGTAATCAGTAGATCCAGTAATGTTTTATTTCTAGTTGGTGCGTCTACCATCTGACCCATAAAATTGTCCTGCAAGACATTAAGGAACTGGCGAGCCTTAAATGAATGCGCGGTTCCCCTCCGCCCAGTCTATGTCTGGATAATTAAAATCCCCCATTATAATAACGCGAGTGCACGTAGGTGGTCTGTGAGTGCACGCGAGTGGTCTGCGAGTGCACGTAGGTCTGCGAGTGGTCTGCGAGTGCACGTAGGTCTGCGAGTCGTCTGCGAGTGCACGTAGGTCTGCGAGTGCACGTAGGCCTGCGAGTGCACGTAGGTCTGCGAGTGGCCTGCGAGTGCACGTAGGTCTACGAGTGCACGTAGGTCTGCAACTGTTCTGCAACTGTTCTGCGAGTGCACGTAGGTCTGCGAGTACCTATGTATTGTCTTGTTGTGTACCTGTGTATTGTCTTAAGTATTAGTGCCAGGAAGCTAGCTGTTAGGTATTTTGGACAGGGTATAATCCCCAATCCTCACTAAATTTAATAGGTACGATGCCCGGCGGGTGCGGAGAGGCGACTCTTTGTACATCTTGCTGCATGTATGCGTTCCTTGATCATCCGATCGAGGGCGAATACTGCTGTGCAAAATGTAAGCACATTGTTTCCCTGGAAGCCCAGGTTCTGAATCTGGGGAAGCAACTGTCAGCACTGAGAAGTCCCTCCATACTAAAGGAGAGCCAGGAACGTATATGGCAGGGGCCGGCAGGGGCCGGCAGGGGCCGGCAGGGGCCAGCACAGAAGCGGGTGGAGACAAAGAGGTGCAGGCACTAGCAAAGAGTAGATAGGTGACAGTCAGGAAGGGTAGAGGGGGAAGTGCCAGGGAGGCCGATCCAGGACTGGAGCATCCCAATAAGTACACTCCATTGAGTGACATTGGTGAAACCAGTCAGGGACCAGCACTGCTGGAGCTGAGGGACTCTCCTAGCTGCCAGGGGAAGAACTCCTCCAGTGAGAGTGGGGGGGCAGCAAAGGGAAAGGAAAGACAGATTCTGCTGGTAGGGGACTCAATTCCTAGAAGGCCAGAGAGGGCAATCTGTAACCAAGACCTGAAGCGCCGAACAGTATGTTGTCTACCGGGCGCTCGGGTTCGGCACATCACGGATCTTGTGGACAGATTACTGGGAGGGGCTGGGGAAGACCCAGCTGTCATGGTGCACGTTGGCACCAATGACAAAGTCAGAGGCAGATGGAGTGTCCTAAAGAACGATTTTAGGGACTTAGGAGCTAAATTGAGGAAAAGGACCTCCAAGGTAGTATTCTCAGGAATACTACCGGTACATCGAGCCACACCAGAAAGGCAGAGGGAGATTAGGGAAGTAAACAAGTGGCTGAAGAGCTGGTGTAGTAAGGAGGGGTTTGGGTTCCTGGAGGACTGGGCCGACTTCTCAGTTTATAACCAGTACTATAGAAGGGACGGACTGCACCTAAATGAGGAGGGTGCAGATCTGCTGGGAATGAAGATAGCCCAAAAGTTAGAGGGGTTTTTAAACTAGGCGATGGGGGGAGGGTCCAGAGGTAGAGATAGTCAGCGTGGAAGATATTCCAGAGGGTAGTATTGGGCGCATTAGTGGTAGGTTGACCAAAGCACAAAAACACAAGGTAAGCATAATAGCAAGTCCTAGTTGCAATCTCGAAATACCCAATACGAGGACAATATGCGACCGGTCTAAACTATGTGGCATGTTCACCAATGCCAGGAGCATGGCGGACAAGATGGGTGAACTAGAGATACTGTTGTGCGAGGAGGATTTGGATTTTGTGGGAATTTCAGAGACCTGGTTCAACAGCTCTCATGATTGGCTGGCAAACATTCAAGGGTATACCCTTTACCGCAAGGATAGAGAGGGTAAAAAAGGGGGAGGGGTATGCCTATATATCAAGTATAATGTACAAGTGAATGTGAGAGATGACATCACTGAGGGAGCTAGGGAGGAGGTGGAATCCTTATGGGTAGAGCTCCAAAGGGATGAAGCTAAGGGGAAAATAATACTGGGAGTATGCTATAGGCCCCCTAACCTGAGGGAGGAAGTGGAGACAGATCTCCTATCACAATTTGGATTAGCAGCAAGGATGGGAAGCGTTATCATAATGGGGGATTTTAATTATCCAGACATAGACTGGGCAGAGGGAACCGCGCATTCATTTAAGGCTCGCCAGTTCCTTAATGTCTTGCAGGACATGGTTCCAGTAATCTATGTTCTTAGTCTGCTTGTCTTCAACAAACTGTTTGTGGGGCTTTCTTGTGCATCATCTTTAGAAGAATCTTCCTTCTGGGACAACAGCCATGCAGAACAATTTGATGCAGTGTGCGGCGTATGGTCTGAGCACTGACAGGCTGACCCCCCACCCCGTCAACCTCTGCAGCAATGCTGGCAGCACTCAACCGTCTATTTCCCAAAGACAACCTCTGGATATGATGCTGAGCTTGTGCACTCAACTTCTTTGGTCGACCATGGCGAAGCCTGTTCTGAGTGGACAAAAAAATGTGCCACTGGCCTTTGCAGCAAGGAGCATTGGAAGTCAACGCATATCAAACAAAAACCAAGGAAAAATCCTTGGAAAAATTCCAAGCTCAACTTACCAACAAGTCTGCAATCAACTAGATTACCTGTCTAACAGTATGCGTTTCTGAGTGGGACCTGTCCTGGTAAACCGCAGTATGGTCCTGGCCTTGCTGCAGCTCAGTTTCAGGGTCTTGGCAATATTCTTATAGCCTAGGCCATCTTTATATAGAGCAGGCATGTCCAAAGTCCGGCCTGCGGGACAATTGCAGCCCGTGTTCTGGTTTCATACGGCCCCACTGGTATTTTGGATATATATACCTTTTGTGGCCCCCAACGAATCCTGGAGCGCCTGCTCGGCTTGAATGTCTAGAGCTAGTGCGCTTGGACCTGGCAGCTTCAGCACTAGCTGATGTCTGATCCGATTGACTAGAGACTCTAGAGCCTAAGCAGTGTGACCAGGGCCGCTGATGGGGGGGACCATCAGCCCTCCTGTAGGGGGCCCCCGGCACACAGAGGGGCCCGGACAGCAGGAGGATCGGTGGAGAACAATGCCCTCCATGTCTCTGACCCAGGTTTCTCCCCCCTCTCCCTCCCGCTGGCTTTTAGCTGCTGGATGAGAGACATTGAGGGAAAATGATCTTGGCCTGCCGCCACTGAGCTCCTTCCCCTGCCTTGCTCGCACTCACATCTGGGACAAGGAGACCGGACACTTGAGCAGAGAGGAGATATCCAGGAGGAGGTGCGCTGCGTTGTGCTCTCCTTCCTGTCAGAAGAGCGTTCCACATACAGCACATGAGACCGGATTGTTCGTACTGTATATCGCATTGCACTATATACACACAGCGCCCCCTATCCACATTTCCTGCTGCCACAAGCAACCCTTGGAGGAGATAGGGGGGCGGTGTGTGTATACAATGCAATGCGTTGTACAGTCAGATCCGGTCTCGGGTGCTGTATACTGTAGATGAACGATCTTCTGACAGGACAGAACAGAGCACAGCACACCTCCTGCTGGCTTTGTAGTGGCTTCTCCCTGTAAGTTGGGGGAGGCGGATGGGTATCTTTGGTGGGAAAAGTAATGGAGATTTAGGGATGGGGAATATGTGTTTGCAGGAGGGATTGGGGTGGCTGGGAGGGTTGAACCAGGAGAGGGGATGCTTGTGCTGGGGGGGATTTCAGTAGGGAGGAATAATTTGTGCTGGGAAGAGTAACTTAGAGGGGGTTGTGCTAGGGGGAGGGATTTGTGGGAATTTGTCCTAGGAGAGGGATTGAAGAAAGAATATTTGTGCTGGGAGGGGAGATGGGGTGATTGTGTACCAGGAGCCGGTGGGGGAATTCAGGGCTAATAGGAGGGATGGGGGGGGGAATTTGTGCTGGCAGGGGAGATTTGGCAGAAGAAGATTTGTGCTAGGATAAAAAGTTTAATGTGTGTTAGGCTGGTGAATTTTTGGGGTAAGGGAGATTTGTACTAGGAGGGGGAATTGGGGTGGTATTTGTGTCCATCAATAATGATTTTCATGTATTTTTTGTAAAAATATTGTATAAAATACCATCAGGTGTGTGTGTGGGGGGTAGGCTGTACGGGGCCCCATGATTCCCAACAGCGGCCCTGAGCATGACCTGGTCTTTGGCATACTGTATGTGCTTTCCTCTGCTTGCGTTTGCTGGGGGATGGCTGGTCCTGATCTGTGTGCTGCATGATGAAACAAATTACTTCTCTGTAGCATCTGTGGCTTCCGAAGTTAGCTGATGATTAGAATGAATCCACTAGACTAGGCCCGCTGTGTTAAAAGTCTTCTTACTGTCTGCCAAGCCTTGTATTACAAACATATTGTGAGGGCAGAACACCTGTAATAGCTCAACCAACCCTGTGGTAGCACATATCTATGGAACTTCACTCACCATACAAACATGATTAGCAAAAAAGATTTATTGGTGTCAAAGATAAGAAAAAGGACATTAAAAAACAGCACACATATATTAGCATTAAAGCTATGAAAACAAAAGGACCATCTCTGGACAGGTGGTGCATTTCCACCCAAGTTGCAGGAGTTGTAAAAATGCTGTAATACAGCTGGGATATCCCTAGGTCTAAACGAGCTATGAAGAGTGACCCAAGTGTTAAATCATGGTTAAACGGATATTCAAAAGGGAGGATGAAGTCACACCGCAAAGTGGAAGCTATGAGATGATATCAATGGTTCTCTCGACCTGTATTGAAAAACTGTGGACAAGTAGATTATTGTCTAAATGATCTATGAAGAGTGACCCAAGTGTTAAATCAAGGTTAAATTGGGGGAGTGTCCTGGCAATGAAGGAGTGAGGACGTGTGTCTCTTCGGCTCTGTACCACCACCACTTACATCACAGCTCCGGAGGAGATCTTTACTCCAGACAGCTTCTCCAACGTCCCAGCGATGGCGGCTATCCATCCAGCCACCGAAGACCGATCGCTCGCGGCAGGGACAGCTGGAGTCGTTCTTCCCTGGGACCCACGGGCAAGGCCACGAGGCTTTCAAGATGGCGCTGACCGTGAAGGCCCAGAAGGCCGCAAAAGCTTCCCAGCACGGCGCAGCTCCAGAAGCGCACAGCTTCCCCGGTTCCCTCCCCAGGGTCGGTAAGTGAATCTGTCCCCCCTACCTCCCCTGGCTCCACGGCATCCCCTGACAGAGGCTCTGATGTGACAGACCTTCTGGGGGATGAAGATATCAAGCGCCATATTTGGTCTCTCCCCACCAGAGAGGACCTGGAGCGATTCACCAGCAGGGTAGAGAAAGCTTTTACAGAGGACATTGCACAACTAAAGGCTGATACCTCACACCCGGGTACTAGAGTGGAATCTTTGGAGCAGAGATTTGATCAGGCTCTCCCTGCCATTTTTATGCTACAGTCTAAATGCATCATGCGGATCAGCAAATTGAAACCTTGCTCCGTCAGATGATGTGGAAAACCGCAGTCGACGGGCAAATATCAGGATTCGAGGCCTGCCAGAAGCCACAGCTTCCAGGGACATTTTTCCCACTCTGGTGGGGATATTGAGGGAAATACTGGAACTACCAGCTACTGCCCCTATCGGGGTCGATCACGCCCATAGGTGCACTCAGACTACCTTCCCAGGATGTGTACAATCCAAGAGACATAATTTGTAAGCTACATAAATACACGCTTAAAGACCACATTATGCAAAAGATGCATGGCAACCCCTTTTTTGATTTTGATGGAGCACGCCAATCTTTCTATCAAGATATTTCCATGGGTACCCTCATGCAGTGCAGGGCACTCCACCCCCTACTGGCTGCTGTCCAGGAAGCAGATCTGACATACCGCTGGGGTTTTCCCTTTTTTCTACAGGTGACAAAAGATGGCAAACCAGTCACCCTATGCACAAAAGATGACGTCCCGCATTTCTTATCTAGTCTTGGTTTGGATTCTGTGGATTTCCTGGACTGGAGAGGATCATTGGATTTCCCTGCGCTACAGCTCCCCCAACCATGGTTGCTTGCTAAACGCAGAAGTCGTAAAATGGATCGGCAGCGTCCCGCCTCTGGTTCCTCGTTGGGCCCATCCACCTCCAGAGACTGACGGGGCGGGTTTTCATGGTCTCCGTGGTTGAATCCGAGGTTCCCATCCTCTGTAGTGGGGTGATCCTGCTTCCTTACGTATGGCTCCCTTATGGAGACCAAACCTGGCCTTGAGTTGCTACAATATTGCAGAGACTGTTCCAGATGGAAACTATGGCTATTTATGGCGTATACAGCTCCGTCTTGATTCCGATTTTGATATTGTTTTCTGTCATTTATTGCTGTTGCTGTCTAGGTTATGGTTAGAAGTACCCTGGTCTTGCCGCACCTGGCTTAGACTGCATCCTGCGGTCACTCAATCTGGATATGGAGTCTTCCTCCTCTTCCATCTTTGGCATCTTGATAGATGCGGTGGACAGGGACGGAGCCTCCTACCCTCCCCCTCATGTTGGCACACGTTCCCACGTAGGCCTCCCCTTTTTAGGTAAACATCTCTATTGGGACTCTAGGTTGTGGCTTGGGACCCCCACCCCTTTGGGGGGCACCCCGAGTCTAACTTACAGATGTTTAGATTATTGTTATGGTTTTTTCATACTGCCATGTTTTTTATGTTTTTTTCTGGTAATTTTACATGTTTGTCCTTTTTTTCCTTTTTCTCCTTTTTCCCTTCTCCTTTCTTCTTCTCTTCTCCCAGGAGCAGCCTCCTGCTTAATAGCCACACCGAGCACACTGGCGCATTTGGCAAACCACCCGTCCTTCAGATCTTCTATGGCTACCCTTAAGGTAAGCTCCTACAATGTCTGAGGTCTCTGTTCACCAGACAAATGTAGCAAGCTGTGGTGGGAACTAAAAAGGTCTGGGGTGCAGGTGATATTTTTACAGGAGACCCACTTTACTCCCCTTTCGGTGCCCAAGCTGCACACCCACATCTACAATCAGTGGTTCCTTAGCACTTCCCCAAATCTCCAAATCTAGGGGTACAGCTGTTGTGATTCACAAATCCTGTCCCTGCCAGCCAACGGGGAGTAGGGTGGATCTCCAGGGATGCTATGTTTTCCTGAAAGGTACTATTGCTGGGAAGAACACCGAGGGTGTGTTTGAGACCTATAAAGATGATGAAGGTGATCTTGGTGGTCAGTTTATGAGACTCAAGAACCTAACCGTCTCTGAAACACACACACAGTGGGACATTGCCTTTCTTGAGACCTATGTCAAGAATGGCATGATCCCTAGGAGTCTTAGGTGGGAGGTTAGCCCACAAAGGGGTGATATTGAACTTGAAGACTGGTTCAAATTTTTTAATACTGCTGGGGAGAATTTTCTCAAATTCCTCATCAAAAGAAAAAACACTAAACTTACCCGGTTGGATGAAGAAATCAAAGCTATCAAAGAGAAACTTAATCCCTTGAAGGATAGGAGTGAATATAAAGATAGATCACAATCACTCCTCAAGGCATTAGAGAAACAGGACAGGGAACACAAAATCACAAAGAAGAAAAAATATAACAGAGATTTGACTATTAGGGTGGAGTCGTTTTCGAATGGCAAAAAATAATTTTGGCTGAGCAGGCCAATTTAGCCACTGGCAACATGGAGGTTGTGACACCTGCCGTTAGCAATACAGGCTTTGTTCCTGTAGGGTTGCAGCCTAACATCCCCAAAAAACCCCAGTTGGCCATTCTAGGCCACCTATGCGAGGTAGACAGGGTTCTTACCAATCCCCCCATAGATCTGGTGGATGTATGAGGAGTGGGCCACTACCCTATCCCATACCATTACCCCAGCGCTGCCCTCGTGGGTCTGGGAATCATTCCGGTGGGGGCCATGGCAGCTCTTATGGGAACAGTGGGTCCAATCAGGGCCATCCCCCTCCTCCTGTCAGGACACAGGGATATCATGATAACCAACACAATGGGAGTTTGCTACCTCCCTGTGGTCCTGAATATGGGACAAACTCTCATTATGGTTACAATCCCAATTTTGAACCTAGGTACAATTCCAACTTTGAACCTAGGTATAACCAGGCAGATAGATTTAGACCTGAACATTATCACTCTGACCTTTTAGGTCTGCCTGAAGGAAGGATTTTGAGTATAATGTTAATACTCAGAATAGTTTTTACCCTTTACGTGATATCGAAGCTCCTTCGGGTGAACACAGTCGTAGATTTGGTGACAGGCCATTCAATCCACCTCAATACCCCGCGCCTGATAATTCCGGTGACCTGGGTAACCCGGGTCCATCTAATCAGGATCACCAGCAGTGGGGTTTTCACAAACCCATTCAGGGCACAAAGCGGTCGGGAGACCAAAGAGAGGATCCAGAGGTGGAAAACGGCTACAAGCTAAAAAGAAGAAAACCTTAATAGGTGAAGGAATTTTTAGCTGAGTTCAGTAGTTCTTACTGACTCAGAAAAATTTGTCTTGAACAAAGGGCTAAAATTCGCACCTCCTCGTGGGCTGAATAAATTTCAGACCTGCATGGATGTTCACAAATTTATACGAAAGACATTAAGACATTAATTGAACATTAAGAGATATATGGCCTCTAACCCTGTTCAAACTAATAGAGTCACATCTACTGACTTTCAACATTCGGGGTTCTCTAAGGCTTCTCTATTTAACCCTCCAGGGGCATTGCCCCCTTCTCTTAAGGTTTTTAGGGATGTGGTCCTGAGGGACCTAGATCAAATGCCCATCAAAACAGTGAGATCCAATAAGGAAATGGTTGCTGGCCTAGACTCCCTTGTGAAAACAAGGGGTTAGTTATTAGGCCTGCTGACAAAGGGGGTGGTATTGTTATTCTTAACAGGGAAGACTATTTGGCAGAAATACACAAGATTTTAGATGACCCCAATACCTATACCCCACTTTCTTCTGACCCAAAAGTCAAATATTAAAAGGAATTGGAGGTTTTGGTGGAAAGGAGTTATGAACTAGGTGTTCTAAATAAAAAAGAAAAGTTGTATTTGGTGCCTAAAGCACCACGCACCCCAGTGATATACTATTTACCTAAAATACACAAGCATCCTACCTGCCCCCCGGGACGCCCTATTGTTAGTGGCATTGATTCCATCACCTCCCGGGTGGGCAGGTATGTTGATTTCTTTTTACAACCACTAGTGATCAAAATGCCCTCATATATCAAAGATTCACGTCATGTGATCAATCTGTTGGCTGAACAAACTCCTAGAGCAGGATTATGGCTTGTGACGGCAGACGTCGCATCACTCTATACGGTGATACCACATGATATGTGACTTTTTGCCGTTGAATAATTTCTGAGGCGTGACTCAGATTTATTCGATGAGCAGATTTCATTTATTATGGAACTACTTCAGTTTGCAACATCTAGGAGTTATTTTTGGTTGGTGGCCAGTTCTATAGGCAAGATCGTGGGGTTGCTATGGGGGCTAAATACGCCCCAAGCTTGTCTAATCTTTTCATGGCCCTCTGGGAGGAGGATGTCATCTATGCTCACAAGAAACCCCAAGTGGTGTTGTGGGCCAGGTATATAGACGACATCCTCCTCCTGTGGGATGGTAGTCGGGTCGATCTTAAACTATTTATGGGTGATTTAAACACTAACATCAGAGGTATCTCCCTTAAATATGAAGCCAGTCAGACTGAGATCAATTTCTTGGACCTTAAGATAGGAGTATCACATGATCGATTTACAACAGCAACCTATTTTAAGAGCACCGGCCACAATTCATACATCCCGACTGATAGTTGCCATCATGAAACATGGTTAAAATTAGTGCCCAAAAGCCAATACATGCACCTGAGGAGAAACTGCTCTGACAATAGGGAGTTTCTTCTTAAGGCGGATATTCTAACTAGAAGATTCCTGGAAAAGGGTTATTCTGACGCCTCCCTTGTCAAAACCTTAGAAGAGGTGTCCTTATTAGACAGGGATGACTTACTTAGGGAGAGACCACCTAATGGGGACAGGACACCTTCTGTCCCCTTTATCACTACTTACCCCATCCACCCATCCAACATAGGAATGTGGGTAGACTCATCAAGAAACATTGGCACATTTTGACCAATGATCTTGTTTTTAATACTGTCCTTCCTGCCAAGCCACAGGTCATCTATAAAGGAGTCTCTTCCCTGAGGGGTAGACTAGCCCCCAATGTCCTTGACCCTCCTCCTATCAGAAGGGTTTTTTTTTAAAACCTTACTGGGTTTTATCAATGTAGGAGGTATAGGGTCTGTTCTGTTAGTGGTTGTCCACATAGAAGAACTCATAGGTTTGTTTCATCTAGCAACCTCAGAGAGTTTGAAATTAAGCCTTTCATTACATGCTCAACCCAGGGTGTTGTGTACCTGCTTCAATGCCCATGTGGGCTGCAATATGTGGGCAGGACCAAGCGGGCTCTCTCGGTTAGGCTTTATGAGCATGTAACCAACATCATCCATGGTTTTCCCAAGCACCCAGTCTCGCGACACTACCTGGAGGTTCACAACAAGAATCCTGCTAAGACCATCTTCCTTGGGATTGACAGGTATACTCCCCCATTGGAGAGGTGGTTCTTTAGTACATGGTATCTCGAGACTGGAGATGGCCTGGATCCATAAAATAAAATGTTACACTCCCTTTGGACTTAATGTAGGCGTTGACCTCAACGCCTTTATCGACAATTCATAGTTTTCAACCATCTGTAAACTTGTTGTGAATCCTTAGTGGCCACACCCATTAATTTATTTGGCTTTTTACCTATGTCAAGTGACACTACTAGGGAATATTGGGGGGTCTCCCTTTTATTTATATGTTCCCATGGATTACATTCTCTATGGGATATTTTTTATGTATTAGTGCCTTTCTGACCAACGACAGTTGGGAGGTTATCTCCGACTGCCGCTTGGTCATTTTTATAATAATATTTTTTATTGTTCCCTTTGTGCCAGATATGGCCAATGAGTTTTGGTAATTTCTATCAACCAGTTAAACTTATAAACAACTTTTTTCTGACAAATTTCATTTCTTTGTATCCAATTTATTCTAAACGAAAATGTTTTGGTTCTTTCTTGGCATCTGCTGGTGGATTACACCAGTAGCTGTTTTCTTTCCTAAAGTGTGCTGTAATGTTGTTACCATTCGCTCCACTAGGGGTCAGTGTTGGATTGTTTATTTTTGGCTGTGATTACACGACATGTGTCTTTTTGTTCCCATGGGGCGTTTCACGTCTCCTAATAATTATTGTTCCCGTCCTCTTATTACTCCCATTTTCATTTTTAAATTTTTTATTTTTTAATTTCTAACTTTTCATTTTTTACTTCACAACTCGTGAAAATTTTAGGCAACATTATCAATTAGGTGCCTTCTATTCATAGAATCAGGCAATTCAGTTCTGTATTTATAGCGATGAGTCAGCACGTTGCCCGTTCCCCATGACTAAGTCAATCTCTGACGAAACGTACTTGGGGAGGTAGACGTGCTGATGTCATCGTGGTGTAGAGCGTGTGTGTGGACGGGTGTCTGCGAGTCGGCCGGCATTTCCTTATGAGCTCTTTGAACTTCTGTTTTGTTGTAAATGCAATATTTTTTATCTAAAATAAATCATTTTTTATGGATTCACACTATGGAGAATTTCTCTTTATGGATCGCTGGTCCATCCATTGAGCCATGATCTTCTGGTGTATCCTTACTCTTATCAAGTGACTCACTGCTGGTGCTGGTCTGATGTCTGGATATCCATCTCAGTTTACAGGCTTGCTATCACTTGCCCTCTGGTAAGCGTGCATTTTGTACGGTGGAGGTTCACTATCACTGGTGTTTTCCATTTTTGCACAGAAGGATTATTTCACCAATATTCACTTCACTGGATGTTATTTTTCACAGGAATGATTTTTATGGTATCCCTTTCATTTGGGGATTTATCACTTTATCCCATTGACAAGACTGTTATATTATACTTATTTGGGTATTTACATTAATTTCCTAGCGCAGCTTCCTTCCTTTTTTCTATGTATTGTGTTTGTACATATCCTACAAAATTGAGCTGCAACTTTACAATTTTATTTGGTTTTATTTGTTTATATTTAGTTTTAGCGCGGTATTTTATCCTCTTTTTTCTACTATTGCTGGGACACTGTTTACGTTTGCTACGATCTATGCCCCCAATACCAACCAACTTACCTTCATAGGATTCACAACGGATTGTCATTTGCCACGTCACCTGCCACAAGTTGTGGATTGTCCACTTGTCACGTCACTTGCCACAAGTTGTGGATTGTCCACTTGCCATGTCACCTGCCACAAGTTGTGGATTGTCCACTTGTCATGTCACCTGCCACAAGTTGTGGATTGTCCACTTGTCACGTCACCTGCCACAAGTTGTGGATTGTCCACTTGCCATGTCACCTGCCACAAGTTGTGGATTGTCCACTTGCCACGTCACCTGCCACAAGTTGCAGATTGTCATTTGCCTCATCACCTGCCACAAGTTGTGGATTGTCCACTTGCCACGTCACCTGCCACAAGTTGCAGATTGTCCACTTGCCACGTCACCTGACACACGTTGCGGATTGTCACTTGCCACATCACCTGTCACAAGTTGTGGAAAGTCATTTGCCACATCACATGCCACAAGTTGTGGATTGTCCACTTGCCATGTCACCTGCCACAAGTTGTGGATTGTCCACTTGCCACGTCACCTGCCACAAGTTGCACATTGTCCACTTGCCATGTCACCTGCCACAAGTTGTGGATTTCAACTTGCCACGTCACCTGCCACAAGTTGTGGATTGTCCACGTGCCACGTCACCTGCCACAAGTTGCAGATTGTCCAATTGCCATGTCACTTGCCACGTCACCCTTGTCATTAGGGTATATAAATGGTCTATGAATCATTGCAAATAATTTTTCCCCATAAATAGAGCTTTCTTTTGGTGGTATTTGATCCCCTCTGTGGTTTTTATTTATTGCGCTATAAACAGAAGAGGGACAATTTTGAAAAAACACAATATTTTTTACTTTTTGCTATAATAAATATCCAATTTTTTTTTTTAACAAATTTTTTCCTCAGTTTAGGCCGATATGTATTCTTCTACATATTTTCGGTAAAAAAAAATCGCGATAAGCGTATATTAATTGGTTTGCGCAAAAGTTATAGCGTCTACAAAATAGGGGATAGATTTATAGCATTTTTATTTATTTATTTATTTTTTACTAGTAATGGCGGCGATCTGCGATTTTTATTGTGACTGCGATATTGCAGCGGACATATCGGACACTTTTGACACATTTTTGGGACCATTCACATTTATACAGCGATCCGTGCTATAAAAATGCATTGATTACTGTGTAAATGTGACTGGCAGGGAAGGGGTTGACACTAGGGGGTGATCGAGGGGTTAATGTATGACCTAGGGAGGTGATTCTAACTGTGGTAGGAGGGGACTCACTAGGGGAGGAGACCGATCGGTGTCCCTATGTACAAGGGACACACCATCGGTCTCCTCTCCTCTGACAGGACGTGGATCTGTTTGTTTACATACACAGATCCACGGTCCTGCTCTGTTACCCGGCAATCGCGGGTGCCCGGCGAACATCACGGCCGCCGGGCACGCGCACCGGGTCCCGAGCGATGCAGCACGCCCCCTAGTGGCTCGGGAGGGCGATCATGTCATATGACGTCCGCCCAGAACAACAGAAGCCTCGTCCCGCTGTCATATGACGGTGGGCGGTGGCTTAGTGGTTAAAAACGCTTATAAACGAAAACGTGGCTAAACACGGTTTGGCGTCTGAAAAGTGGAAATCTTTGGCGTCTGAACTCATTTTTTTGCCTTCAAAGAAAGGCTGTTAAACGCAACTGCCTAAAAATGACTGTAAACTAAACTGTGTACATAGTCACATAAGATAACATTGAATGAGTTCAGGGGCAGTTGAAAGAAGCGTCCAACTGCCTCTGGACGTGCGTTTAACAGCCTCAGTGTGCATGGGGCCATAATCTCCCATGAGAACTTCCCAGCAGCTATGATCCACAAGACTGATATTGACCTTTGGTCTTCACATAGCAATTGTTGCTCTTCAGCAGGTGCCTGATGTTTTTGCTGTATATTTAACAAACTTTATGCTTCTCAGATAAAGTTCTGCTGCATTTAAATGTACTTATGTTTGCATGCATTTAGATGTATTCAGAGTATCTAATCTGCCCCTGGATGCATCAACTTCTATTTTCTATAAACAAAACCGAATGCATCTAAAGGCACAATGTAAATTATACCATTATCCACTTCCTACCTGGCCACTGAATATAAATGGCCAGGTGGAACAAGCGTCGATCTGGGAGGACGTGCCTGTACTCCCACTCCTGGGGCCGTGAAGAGGCGTGATCTTGGCTTAGCTGTGTCCCTCAGACATAGCTCATCCCCGATAGGGAAATCCAAACTCTAATTGGTCCTTGTGATCATGTGATGGCTGTGTCCAATCACAGCCATCGCACAATATAAACAAACAGCACATGGCTCTCCTCCTCACACAAAGTACAAATGAGGAGAAGGAGAACTAATCTGTGTAGTTAATTGCTATGTGTAATTGCTGATTTCCCTGTGCAGTTACACACAGATCACACATAGTGCAGCCATCTGTCATCAGTGCACCAAGCAGCATCTGTCATAATTTCCAAGTGCACATCAACATCTGTACCAGTGTCCCATCAACATCTGTCATAGTATACCAGTGTCCTATCAACATCTGTCACAGTCTACCAATGCAGATCAACATCTGTCAGTGTCCCAGTACACAATAACATCTGCAATGGTATTACATTGCAATATCAACATCTGTCGGTGTCCCTAGTGGACCGTCAACATCTGTCAGTGTCCCTAGTGGACCATCAATATCTGTCAGTGTTTCTAGTGGACTGTCAATATCTCTCAGTGTTTCTAGTGGACCGTCAACATCTGTCGGTGTCCCTAGTGGACCTTCAACATCTTTCGGTGTCTCTAGTGGACTGTCAACATCCGTCGGTATTCCCAGTGGACAGTCAACATCTTTTGGTGTCCCCATCAACATTTGTCAGTGTCCTCAGCAGACCATTAACATCTGTTGGTGTCCCCAAGTGGGCCATCAACATCTGTCACTGTGTTCCAGTGCACAACACCTGTTACAGTGTGTCAGTGTACAGCTAGGGATGAGCTTCGAGTTTGAGTCGAACTCATGTTCGACTCGAACATCGGCTGTTCGCCAGTTCGCCGAACAGCGAACAATTTGGGGTGTTCGCGGCAAATTCGAAAGCCGCGGACCCCCCCCTTTAGAAAGTCTATGGGAGAAATCAAAAGTGATAATTTTAAAGGCTTATATGCATGGTATTGTCATAAAAAGTGTTTGGGGACCTGGGTCCTGCCCCAGGGGACATGTATCAATGCAAAAAGAAGTTTTAAAAACGGCTGTTTTTTCGGGAGCAGTAATTTTAATAATGCTTAAAGTGAAACAATAAAAGTGTAATACTCCTTTAAATTTTGTACCTGTGGGGTTGTTAATAGTATGCCTGTAAAGGGGCGCATGTTTCCCGTGTTTAGAACAGTCTGACAGCAAAATGACATTTCAAAGGAAAAAAAGTCATTTAAAAATACTATACTATACTAATCGGCTATTAATGAATTGTCGGTCCGACAATACACATAAAAGGTCATTGATAAAAATGGCATGGGATTTCCCCACAGGGGAACCCCGAACCAAAATTTTAAAAAAATGGTGTGGGGGTCCCCCTTAATTCCATACCAGGCCCTTCAGGTCTGGTATGGATATTACGGGGAACCCCGCTCCAAAAAAACAAAAAAAATGCCGTGGGGGTCCCCCTCAAAATCCATACCAGACCCTTCAGGTCTGGTATGGATTTTAAGAGGAATCCCGTGCCAAAATTTAAAAAAAAAATGGCGTGGGGTCCCCCCAAAATCCACACCAGACCCTTATCCGAGCACGCAACCTGGCAGGCCCCAGGAAAAGAGGGGGGGACGAGAGAGCGCCCCCCTTTCTGAACCGTACCAGGCCACATGTCCTCAACATTGGGAGGGTGCTTTGAGGTAGCCCCCCAAAGCACCTTGTCCCCATGTTGATGAGGACAAGGGCCTCATCCCCACAACCCTTTGCCGGTGGTTGTGGGGGTCTGCAGGTGGGGGGCTTATCGGAATCTGAAAGCCCCCTTTAACAAGGGGACCCCCAGATCCCGCCCCCCGTGTGAAATGGTAATGGGGTACAAAAGTACCCCTACCATTTCACAAAAAAGTGTCAAACATGTTAAAAATGACAAGAGACAGTTTTTGACAATTTCTTTATTTAAAGTCTTCTTCTTTACATCTTCTTTGGGTCTTCTTCCTTCTTCCTTCGGTTTCTTCCTCCATCTTCTTCTTCCTCTGCTTCTTCCTCCGATCCTCTGCTTCTTGCTCCGGTGTTTTTGTCCGGCATCTTCTTCCGTGGTGTCTTCTTCCCCGCTTCGTTCTTGGGCCGCTCCGCATGCATGGGAGGCTCCCGCTGTGTGACGCTTCTCTTCTTCTGACACTTCTTAAATAACAGAGGGCGGGGCCACCCGGTTACCCCGCCCCCCTCTGATGCACGGGGACTTGACGGGGACTTCCCGAAGGCTTTCCCCATGATGTCAGAGGGGGCGGGGTCACCCGGTTACATGTGTCCCTTTACAGGCATACTATAGACATCCCCCAGGTACGAAATTTAAAGGAATATTACACTTTTATTGTTTCACTTTAAGCATTAATAAAATCACTGCTCCCGAAAAAATGGCCGTTTTTAAAACTTTTTTTTGCATTGATACATGTCCCCTGGGGCAGGACCCAGGTCCACAAACACTTTTTATAGCAATAACTTGCATATAAGCCTTTAAAACTAGTACTTTCGATCATTCATGTTCAAGTCCCATAGACTTTAACAGTGTTTGCGTGTTCAAACACATTTTTTGCCTGTTCGCATGTTCTGGTGCGAACCGAACAGGGGGGTGTTCGGCTCATCCCTATGCACAGCAACATCTATAATAGTATCCTAGTGCACGACATCTGCAATAGTGTCCCAGTGGACCATGAACATCTGTCAGTGTCCCAGTGCAGAACATCTGCAATAGTGTCCCAATACACATCAACATCTGTCGGTGTCAGTGGTTCAGTAACTGATTCAGAGGAGGAAAGGGTACTAACAAAGATTAAGGTGATCTGAGGAGGAGAAGGCAACTACCAGCAGGTGAATTGGGGAGCACCAGCAGCATAGTACACGAAAATTATAGGTCAAGAACTAGTAGAGGGGTGTCATATCCACCACAAAGAATTAGGGCCATTACCTCATGTGGTATCACCATACTCAGGAGGAGTATCCTAATGTGTTTTGAGGTGTAATTCTAAGTATGCCTATGCTGTGTGCTAGAAATGGTTAAGAAATTGACAACCTGTGTAGAAAAAAAAAATCATTTTCTTTCTAAATTTTTTAAAAAACTTGTTGCAAAAAAAATGACATGTTCAAAAGACTGGTTATACCTCAAACAACACGTTGGGGTGTTTGCTTTCCAAAATGTGGTCATTTTATGGGTGTTTCCACTGTCCTTGTGCTCTAGGGCCTCCAGAAATGTGCTAGGTAGTCAGGATGTTTGATGTGTAATATATGCCCCTAGAATGCCTGAAGGTGCAACTTGGATGTTGCACCTCTCTATGGATCTATTCTGTGAAAAAGTCTCACATATGTGGTATTGCCATACTCAGAAAGCATAGCAGAATGTATTTTGAGGTGTAATTGATAGTATGCCTATACCATGTGTGAGAAATAACTTGTTAAAATGACAATTGTGTAAAGAAGAAAATATAATTTATTTTTTTCATTTTCCAAAGAATTGTGGAAAAAATTGCAACATCAAAAAATTCACCATACCTCTTAATAAATCCCCTGGGGCATGTACATTCCCAAAAGGGGTCATGGGAGGGGGGTTGTACTGTCCAAGGTTTTTGGGGCCTCAGGAAATTAAATAGGCTGTCAGTACATCAGGACTGATCAATTTTCACACATATGTACCATAGCTTGTAGACTCTAACTTTTACACAGACTAAATAATATACACTGATTTGAGTTATTTTCACCAAAGAAAAGTAGCAGATTAAATTATAGGCCTAAATTTATGAAGATAGATTATTTATTTGCAAATTATATAACAGGCAGACAAAACTTTTTTTTTTTTTTTTTCAAAATTTTCAGTCTTATTTTGTTTTATATAGTAAAGGAAAAAAAACACTGGTGATCAAATACCACAAAATGAAAGCTCTATTTTGCTCAAAAAATTATAAAAAATCAATTTGGGTACAGTGTTGCTTGACTGAGTAATTGTCATTCCAAGTGTGAGAGCACTAACAGCTGAAAATTGGCCTGGGCAGGAAGGAGATGACAGTATCTGATATTGAGGTGGTTAAAAACCATTATACCTGAGTATTTACAAATGTCCTATAATCCCATATAAGCACACGAATCTTCTCTATTGTGAAAAAAAAAGCACAAGAATCTTCCATGGGATTTTGTTAGATGAACTTATGCAAAAAATATGCTAGTTCTGGATAGGCGAGCATTTAAAGAGAGATATGTTGTATTTCAGAGTTGAATGAGCCCCATGAAGTCCTCCAGAGAGACCATCCTGACAAGTAACCCTGACCGCATTCACAAAGTGCAGTGCGCTTCGAGCATGCGCAGTAGGGAGCCAACATCGCGGGGGGAACCCTTTTTTTATAAAGTAAGGGAGGGTTATAACCCCTGTCCGTTTTTTTGCCATCTGTGTCTCATTGGGCAGATTGAAGAAGTGAGATCTTCACTGTCAACAGAACTAATGTCCCCAATGGAAGATTTCCCCCCTATTCCTGTTCTGGTCACAACCCAAAATGTGGGAATTTCTTTCACTTTCACTCTAAATAAAGATGGTCAGCAGGACAAATAGAGAGGAAGAATCTCCCAAATGGGGACCCAGACAGCAATAAAAACCTGAGTGGGGTTCTAATCCATCTCTACTCTATCCAAAGATAATTAACTAAAAGATAGTGTCCCTTTTGTCTATTCTCACTTGGACACATGACCACGGTCACAAGGTATTAATATTGTTTTTATTATTGTTGCTGTTGTTATTATTATTGTTACAAAGCATATTTATTAATAATCCCCACCATATACACAAATGTCTAACAACATAACACACTCATGATAATGAATGTCTGTTCTAATAAACATAAAATGGTGACTGTATCACCAGAAAGAGACATTTGACAAATATGAGTCAGGGTGACAGCAGTGACCTCAACTGTTGCTACGTTGTTACACCATCAAACTAGTACTCGTCTACTAAACTGATTTTTAGTTTCATGAGTCTTTTTTTCACTAATTTAAATATTGATTCATTTTACATAATCAACTCTGTTGGTAAGACACAAAGTAAGTGTTAAAAGTACATACAATACATACAATGTTTCCATAAATAAATATATATATATAGCAACATATATACAGCTGTTATTAGAGCGGTCAGACACCATACCTATTTCACTGTGCTTATCAAATAATGTTTTTTTTTTGTAGCTAAACGGGAATAAATAAGTGTGATTGTACCTGCAGTATATCTGTAACCGGTGATGTCAGCTTGCAGCAGTACTAGGAATTGTCCCAGACTGATAAAAAGAAAAGTGGTCTTCATATTGCTGCGATGAATCTCCCGCTGCACACAATGTACAGACAATGACACCACATAGGGTTGTACGGTATAATAGCAAACTAAAGGAGACTCTGGGTGTTACTTGGTTGGACATTTTTTTCTTCATGTTCCAATCAGAATAATTACAGTCATTCATCACTTGTTCCTAGGGAGAGTTTCTCTGTAACCGTGTGAGTTTCTTTTTGCTGCCGCTTAAACACATCATGAAAACAAGGGATAGACAGAAAACAGCAAGAAGTCACTACATACTGTATTTATATACATTCACCGGCCACTTTATTAGGTACACCCTGCTAGTACCGGGTTGGACCCCCTTTTGCCTCAATTCTTGGTGGCATAGATTTCACAAGGTATTGGAAACATTCCTCAGAGATTTTGGTCCATAGTGACATGATAACATCACGCAGTTGCTGCAGATTTGTCAGCTGCACATCCATGATGCGAATCTCCCGTCCCACCACATCCCAAAGGTGCTCAATTGGATTGAGATCTGGTGAGTGTGGAGGCCATTGGAGTACAGGGACCTCATTGTCCAGTGGTGAAATGATTGGAGGTGACATGGTGCATTATCCTGCTGGAAGGAGCCATCAGAAGATGGGGACACTGTAGTCATAAAGGGATGGACATGGTCATCAACAATACTCAGGTAGGCCGTGGTGTTTAAACGATGCTCAGTTGGTACTAAGGGGCCCAAAGTGTGCCAAGAAAATATCTCCCCCACACCATTACACCCCCACCACCAGCCTGAACCGGTAATACAAGGCAGGATGGATCCATGCTTTCATGTTGTTTACACCAAATTCTGACCCCACCATCTGAATGTCGCAGCTGAAATCAAAACTCATCAGACCAAGCAATGTTTTTCCAATCTTCTATTGTCCAATTTCGGTGATCCTGTGCGAATTGTAAACTCAGTTTCCTGTTCTTAGCCAACAGGAGTGGCACCCGGTGTGGTCTTCTGCTGCTGTAGCCCATCTGCTTCAAGACTCAAAGTGTTGAGCATTCAAAAATGATATTTTGCATACCTTGGATGCAACGAGTGGTTATTTGAGTTCCTGTTGCCTTTTTATCATCTGCAACCAATCTGCCCATTCTTCTCTGACATCAACAAGACATTTTCCTCTACACAATTTCCACTCACTGGATATTTTCTCTTTTTCGGACCATTCTCTGTAAACCCGAGAGATGGTTGTACGTGAAAATCCCAGTAGATCAGCAGTTTTTGAAATACCAACAAACCATGGCAGTTCAAAGTCACTTAAATCCCCTTTCTTCCCCATTCTGATGCTCGGTTTGAACTTCATGAAGTCGTCTTAACCACGACTAGATGCCTAAATGCATTGAGTTGCTGCCATGTGATTGGCTGATTAGCAATTTGTGTTAGCAATTAGCAATTGAACAGGTGTACCTAATAAAGTGGCCTGTGAGTGTATAATGTGACAGTGCTAGGCAGTGGCATCACTAGGGGGTGGCCCATAGCCCAGAGTCTCTTGCTGCAGGGGTCCCTGCCTAACCAGCGGGTCATGGCCTCTCTGCAGCCAGGCCGCAGGTGCGGCGGGCGGGCTGCATGAGAGAGCCGGGCAGGCGAATGACAGAAGCAAGCGGACGGATGAGCCCCCCGCATCACCACTCTTCCGCCCTCACAGTGCAGGCCTTTTCAATGTTGGAGGTGCAGCGGGGAGCAGAAAGATGACATCATCTCTCACTGCCCGCCCCACATCACTGCACTCCTGCCCTCACCCAGAACTAAATGGACCAGTGCTGCCAGCCTGCCACCAATGCAGTGACAATGTACATTTGGTGGCACTGGCTGGCATGGCAAGTGGCAATCCACAAATAGTGGCAGGCGATCATCCACATCTGGTGGCAGTGATGTGGCAAATGACAATCCACATCTGGTGCCAGGTGACAGTGGCAAGTGACAATCCACATCTGGTGCCAGGTGACGGTGGCAAGTGAGAATCCACATCTGGTGCCAGGCGACAGTGGCAAGTGAGAATCCACATCTGGTGCCAGGCGACAGTGGCAAGTGACAATACACATCTGGTGGCAGGTGAAGGTAGCAAGTAACAAGCTGTACCTGGTGACAGGCGACGGTGGCAAGTGACAAGCTGCATCTGGTGGTAGGAGACCACCAACCAAAAAGGTTAGTGATCACTGCTATGGGCTCTAGCCTCAGATCTTTAGCAGACCTAGCAACGCCCCTGGTGCTAGGTCCTGCCATGGTGTAAGTATAAGAAGTATGCACAGGATTCACATCAAGCCAGAGTTCGAAGTCTAGAGCATTTTTTTTGGGATAGAGAAGACTGGATTGTCAGTATTCTCTGTTTTGTAATTCTGAATCAGGGCCTGGAGCTTATAAGAGAAGTTTGGGAATAGTAAAAAAAAAATGATACCTAGCCACCCTGGACAACCCTAGGTACAGCCACCTGCAGCACTGATCCCAGCTGCATCTGTCCCCCGCTGGCTCTACACTGAGAACTGAGCTTACAAACACCACTGATTGTTCAGTTCTCGGTCTTCAGTCTGCAGAGTGGAGACTGTCAGTCCTTGGCTTTCTGCTCTGACCCTCCAGCACTCACTAGAGCCCTGAGCTGTGGAGGGGGCAGGAGCAGCTTTCTCAGGCTCTCAGTGGCAGCAGAGAGGCTGAGCCAGCTGACAGCCCAGGCATCTGGGTGGATCCCGACATTAAAGTCAAGATCTTTCACAAGCCTGGACCGGCTCTGTATCGTTAGCCATTAGCAGGCTTTAACTTGTTCTCAGCTGAAAGCACCATACTCCTTTAAAGGCTTCAAGATGTATTTAGTGGTATGTAGCCTTCAATCCCGGTTCTGGGTCTTGCTGGAAACTTGCAGGCTGTGTGAGCGCACGGGTATGCTGATTAGTTATAAACCAAGCCCAATCATAGATCAGAGCTTCCATTAGGAGACAGAGGGTTTTTAGGAGAGGTCTAATATGCTCCAGCCAGAATAGAGAAATGCGCCTGTTTGCAGACAGGTGTGTTCCTGTCAGGAGACAAAGAGGCGCTCTACTGAAGAGACAGTACTCCATGGTGGAGAGATTCATTGTCGATCAGACTGAGAGAGTTGGGGCGGCTACACAAGTCTGGGAGACTAAGATAGAGTCTGAAAGACTGAGAAAGCTGGGGCAACTAGTGAGTCCAGGGGACTGAGGGAATCTGTAGGTCACAGAGGGTGAGAGAACCCAGGGTGTCAGGAGAACCCCTATTGAAAGGCCAGGAGTGGACCCATACAACACTGTGACTACACAGTGAGAGAGTTCAGAGAGGCAGGAGAACTAATGAGAAGGTCTGAGGGACCAGTGACAAGAGTAGTGGTACTGCTGAAGAGAAAGCCAGCTGGCTCTGCATTTTCTGTTACATGTTTTTCTGTTGAGAATTCCCTGCGTGGGCAAATATTTCTGTCAACTTTACTTTTGTTTTGTTTACCCAAAATTGGGCCACCAAGCCCTAAAATAGACTACCTGATTCACATTGACTCACTGAATAATGCATCTACCACTTAGCAATGCTCTAGCAACAAGGCAGGACAGGGGAATGCAAACCCTCATCGTTTTTCATTCGGGCTTCATTAACCACTTGACTTCCGGAAGATCTACCCCCTTCATGCCCAGGCCATTTTTTCAACATGGCACTGCGTTACTTTAACTGCCAATTGCACGGTCATTTATGTCATTTTTTTCCCCACAAAGAGAGCTTTCATTTGTTGGTATTTGATCACCTCTGTGGTTTTTTTTTTTTTACTTTCTGCTATAAAACATATCCAGTAAAAAAAAAATCTAAATGTCTTCATAAATTTAGGCCACTATGTATTCTGCTACATATTTTTGGTAGAGAAAAAAATCACCAAAATATACACTCTTTGTACTAATGAAACTGGCTGGGAAGGGGTTAAACATCTAGGGCAATGAAAGGGTTAACTGTGTGCCTAGCCAGTGTTTTTGTGTCCTGTATGTGATGCTATTACAAGAGAAAGAGATTCATTTTATTCCCTGCTTTGCAGGGACACAAAATCCATCCCTTCCTTCCTGTCAGACAGATATCTTGTTTACATTTGAAGATCTCCGTTCTATGTGTTTCACCAACGATTGGCGGGTGCAGGTGGACATCCAGTGCCCAGCACCCACAGATCAGTTTCTGCTGTGTTTAATTAGTCAGCGGAGTGTTAAGAAGCCAGCAGAACCTAGGGAAACTAGCGCCCGTGGCTGTGCCCTAGGCGGCAGTGCACCCTAGTGTAGTGATGTAGTATAGTGTGTAGATAATTATTTAGTAGTTAATATAATAATGTAAGTAATTTTCCAGCAGCAACCCGATTCTTCCAGAGAGATGCACTTTATTGACTTCCAACACAGCTTGCAACAGATGACACAATCCAACAGAGTAAATATGACAACGAGCATTAGCCTTCAGAGTCCCATCTTTCTAGACCATTTCTAGACCTGTGCCTTCATATCCATCGAGAATGACAAGACTGACTGAATGCCAGCTTGATTGTCCTCTCAAGTACTGGTCTACTAGGAGAGAGTTTCTCCCAGATCACCCCAAAATACTCTTTGATTTTATTGTTACCCCCTCAAATCTAATTACCATCAATAAATACTTCTTCTATCGTCCTTTATCATCCATAAGTATGTAAACAATGTACCGTTTGAAATGTTCAATTAGGTTAACAGGCCACACCTCACACACCTAGGTAGGCTTGCATAAGATCAACATATAAAAGGGTCATCAGCTGTTCCTTTTGATATGTTAAAATTGAGTTGGCTCGGACAACCCAACGATTGTCAACTGAAATCTGGCCTGGTCAATCTTGTACTGTATGTGTACATATATATAATAATAATAAAAAATCCCACATAAATCTACCAACATATAACAACATATACCCCCACTTGGGTCGGTTCTAACTACTACAACTGACCCATAAATCAAACAATAAAAATATCATTATGATTTAAGGTACTGAATGCTTTACAATGGCTCATATAAATTATGAAGTTGAAACTGGTTACATCTCTCTTCTCCAGCCTCTAAAATATCCCCATGAAACAGTTATTAGATAATATAACTTTTAGACCATGACTGGAAAAGGATTTGGTAAACATCAGTGGCCCATATAGCTGTTAGGCCTTATTATATCACATCAAGATCTTGAATATTGCGCAAAGATGAGATGATATCACAGTCCATTCTTCGGTCTGACTTCATCACATCTCTCACCATCTCACTGAAAGTAAACTTGGTATGCTCTGGGAGCGCCAATCCACATTAGTCCAGGATTCTCTCATCTCCAGGCTCAAGCTTTTCTTTTTTAAAGATGCTTTTACACAGACATTCTACTTTCATCTTTATAGTAAGAAGATCTATCAATGTACCAGCACTCACTTTCAAGGTCAAAAGGTTTGGACACGGCAGTAAAAACTCTGTGCTGCAAACTATTTCCTTGCACTTGACATTCATGAGCTTAAAGCTGTAGTCCATCTTGCAATCATTTTACAATCCTTGTTTATTTGATGTGTTTCTGTTCAATATTAACACCCTAATTTCTATCTCTCACCTGATTTATGGTATAATCACCATACTAGCACATTTTTCACTATACCAGCATTTTTTCTTATGATTCTTTTTTAACGGGACTGCACATCTAATTGGATTTTTTTTGACTTTATAATTCACCATTTTTAGTTTTTTGGACTTTGTTTATTGTGCAGTTATTATACGAGCACATTATTATACTAGCACATTTTTCAGAAATTACTTTTTCTGAGTTTGGACTCACATTCATTATGTGTTAATCCTTGTTTATTTGATGTGTTTCTGTTCAATATTAACACTCTAATTTCTATCTCTCACCTGATTTATGGTATAATCACCATACTAGCACATTTTTCACCATACCTGTATTTTTTTCAGAAATTTCACTTTTTCTTTGTTTGATACACATTTCACCATGTATGAATCTCTGTTTATTTGATATATTTATGTTTAAGTCACATTTATATAATTTATTTATGCAAATTTGCTTTTTGCAACCTTAGCGCTGCACTTATTTATTCAAAGCATCTACTTCTTTCCATTTCCTATTTGAGCAATGATGACCTGTTGTGTACCTGTCAAGTACCAGAATTTGTTGACTTTCAGACACAATTTGCTTTTGTAATGTGCTGTAGGCTGACCCCACATTGCCTTCAATAGAGCAGTTACTTGGATCATCCAGTCCACAATTCCACCTGAATGGGACCACAAGATGTTTTAGATAGTATCAGCTTGACATCCGTGTTTATCAGATCATGTGTTCAGACAAGGCAGGAGTGGAAATTCTTGCTAGTATTTTTGCCATGAAAGGTAGAAAGTTCTTTTTCATCCATATACAGTAGAATCTTGTATTGCGAGTAACGTGGTTAACGAGCGCTGCATTTTTAAAAATCGTAACTCGGTTTGCGAGTGTTGTCTCGCAAAACGAGCACAATTCAGGCCAAAGCGGTGTGCAGTACCGCTTTTGGCCTGAGGTGGGGGGCGCCGGAGCAGAGCAAAGCCGAACGTCCCGTTTGGAAATGCACGGAAAGGCCCGAGTACAGCACGGCTGACCTTGGCAAATCTCGGGTAGGAATTCTTTCCGAGGTTTGCCGAGGTCAGCCGAGGTGTCCTCAGGCCTTTTTGTCCGTTTCCGAGGC
Source organism: Aquarana catesbeiana (assembly GCA_037953035.1). NCBI lineage: Eukaryota > Metazoa > Chordata > Amphibia > Anura > Ranidae > Aquarana > Aquarana catesbeiana. The sequence goes on along the minus strand of JBBHAA010002903.1, from coordinate 97,463 downwards.
TCTCCGGCACCCCCCGCCTCTGGCCGCATGCGGTATTGCATCCCATTGAAGTCAATGTGGAACAAATTATTTTCGTTTCATTGACTTCAATGGGAAAACTCACTATGATATGCGAGTACTTTGGATTATGAGTATACTCCTGGAATGGATTATGCTCGTAATCCGAGGTTCCACTGTATGTCATAGCCTTCAGCATATTATAAACAACTGATTCAACAAAGTTCAAATCATGACTAGAGTGATGAATTTCACTCACCCCTCTTATAAATTTAGGAAAACCACCCAACATACTATTCTACTCAGTCTAAGTATACAAATACTCAGACACCCAGTAATTTATGCTATGCCAAGCCATTGTGCAGCATCTCACCTTAAATGTCAAATATATTGATCAATACATATTATTTAATATGTACAGACGTTATGAAAATCATTTTAGGTTTAAATAATACTCTTTGGTTTTAGGATGAAGTTCAAGAAACAAAGCATAATAAAAATGAAAAGCAAAATATATCAGGAAAAGGGAGAAAAATTAAAAATTAGGGCGTTGAAGAAAAAAAGGTCCATTGAAAAGAAAAGAAAAAATTAAAAAAAGAAATTTGAACGTTCAAAAAAAAAGTCCATTGGTTGATGAATATTAAGAGAGTCCATGAATTTTTTATAATTCCTTGTATAGTGATATATTGTCTATTCAGCGTTTCTCAGTAGCCAGCAATGTCAGATACTTCTAGAGCTTCTGCTATTCACATGCAAACAAGCATCTCCGGCAATATCTGAAAGACAAAAAAACTCTCCAACAAAAACTCATTAGCGAGGTCCTTAAATGTTGTTTGAAGTTAAAACAAAGCACTACATACATGTCTACAGTTTGAAGCTAATTCACCACCACTGCTAGAGAAGTGTCATCTGCATTCAAAAACAGATCTGGAGAATGTACATCTTCTGCATATATGACACCCTCTACCCCGTTCAGCTGTTCTAATAATGTGTCATGTTCTATTCTCATCTTGTCATACTCAATCTCCAGGTGGTCAAATTTCTGTTTTAACTAAGAAAACGGTATCCAGGTCTTGGACCTTTTCTTATTATTATTATTTTGGTCAGCTCTGTTTTTCATATTAATATCACCTATATTTGACCCAGAGTTTCCTCTCTTGCTGTTATCATTAGATATTATCTTCTGATCTTTATGTTCAGTGTTTGTCCTAAACAATGTGGCTAAATCAATTTTGACAGCTTGCTCATTTGGCTTTCTCCATAAATGATCTGCTCTCAACCATATGTTTTTTAAATCATGAGGATTTGGGGTAACTAATAAAATATTTTGTTTGATATCTTCATGCAAAGCATCTAGAAACATACTCATATGTATCAAGCCCCCATGCTCAAATGCAAGATTATTACCGACCAATAATTCCATAATAGTTGCAATCCTGTGTGACAATTCAAAGGGAGATTCACTTTGCATTTGTTGGATCTTCCCATGAATAGCAACATCAGAACGTACACCATACAAAACACATAATAATTCCAGTAATATGTCCCTTGTTCTAAGAGGCTGAATACAGATCTGTTTAATTCTTATCCAAATAGAATTTTGCAAGACCCTTTCTAAATCAGATGGGTTTAGACTGTATATATCTCTGACATTCTGCAAGTCACAAGACCATTTTAAAAATCTGTTCAAATCATGGCAGGGAACCATGCCTATTTCTTTAAGAATTGCATCTAATTCTTTTGTTTTCAAAGGCTTCATTACAAGCTGAACTTCACCTGTATTATTATTATTGATATTGACTCTGATAATTCATCACAATGTTTGGATTTCCCAAGCAAAGCTCCCCCAATAGTAACTTCATGCAAGTTTAAATTTACTGTCTCAGTGTCTGATTGGTTTTGTAACCTCTCACAAACCTTGTTGCTATTATCAACTGCACTCTGTAACTGCGCAATTTCCTCAACCTTACACTTCAAAGAACTTTCCATTGTTAAACAGCAAGATAATAAGCCCTGTACAATACAACATTTTCTTTTATTTTCTGAAATTTTGCTATCAAAAACATTTTTCTCTAAATATTCCTTCATCAAAGTCCACGTCTGCTTACGTTTTTCTGGAATTTCATAAGGACCGCCATGGCGCTTAATACATTTTAATACCCATCTGTTAACTTTATCAGAACTGACACTAGGTTCACACTGAAAGCATAATATTTAAAAAGAAAAAAAAGGAATTTTTTTTACACCGCAAGGCTCCACCTTTAAGTTATTCCTTCAGCTTCCAGTTCCGGTCTTCTGGTACACGGTAATTGGATCATTATCCCCAGGTATTTAAATTTTTCTACAACAGCCAGAGGACACTGGGCTGGGAGGACCAAATCCGGCTGTGGATCCAAAGCAAAGAGGACCGACTTGGTCCAGTTCATTCTAAAACCGGAAAAAAGCTCCAAATTCCTGAATCAGGGAGACTGTGGCTGTTAAAGACGCATCAGAGTCCCCCAGGTATAGGAGCATATTGTCTGCGTATAACGATACACGTTCCTCTAGATCCCCAACCAGAAAACCCCGTACAGTGCCATTGGTCCTGAGTTTAGCCGCTAGTGGCTCAATGGCCAGAGCAAATAGGAGAGGAGACAGGGGGCATCCCTGTCTCATTCCCCTATGGATCTGGAAGGAGTCAGATATGAGTCCATTTACTCTAACGCTCGCGCGGGGTTCCTTGTACAAAAGTTTAACCCAGGATATAAATCTTGAAACAAAGCCCAATTTGTCTAGAAGGGAAAATACTAAATCAAACGCCTTTTTGGTGTCTAAAGACGCTATCACTCTTTTGCCCTTATTTATATGTTGGATCTGTAGATTGACATACAATCTACGTAAGTTCATTTGGGTAGAGCGGCCGGGTATTAATCCTGTCTGATCAGAATATATTAATATAAGGATGAAAATGTTCAAGAAAAAGAGTGATTATGTGCAAATAGTACATTAAGCACTGATAAAAACTCATGAAATAAGTGAAACGATATATACAATGAAACATATATCTAATATCAAAAAATACAGCTGTGCCCAAACTCACAATGACACATATCTCTTTAGAGATATATATTGTGAAAAAAGTGAAATAACAGTATTCCCATGTGTATGAGTGATATTAACAATACCTATGACAAAAATGTGAGCCTGAGTCACCGCGAATCTCACAGATTCAATATATTGTCATACATGAGTGTGAGTTTCTAAAGAATACACAGATATATATGCACAAGTACTAAAACACAAAAATAATGAAACCCATAGATTGGATAAGTGACAATCTGAATAATAGACGCCCAATATGTCTAGAAGATGCATATCAAAATCATAAATGGGTTAAATCATACAGACATGATGTCTAGAAAATAAAGTCCATATTAAAGTATGAATACAGAGTTCATATAATCAAATGTATGATGATGTTAATATCCCAAATCTCTATGTGCTTCTCACGATTTCTAAAATAAAGTTGATATTCTAGTTGGTGTCTTCCTATTAAACACATCAAAAGATGGAAAAAGATGAGGTACTCTTACCAGTGGTGATGGACTCGCACACCGTGAGCGGTGAGTCAAACAGGCTTGTACCGCCAAGCGGTGGATGTATGTCCGGTCCACATCGGTGGAAGATCCCAGCTGGAAGGAGGGCCTGGAACTCTACTCCCCAAGAGGAATGAACCGTGCCTGGATGCACAGTTATCTTATTTGCCGTCTTAATTCGGGATGTAGAGGACTTTTTTTTTTTTTTTTTTTTACATCAAGAAAAAGTTTATTCAATAGTTGACAAGACAGTACAAATCAAGTTAACTGTAATCACAGCAAAGATCCATATTAAGCCATATTTGGTCCTCGCTATCTTACAATGTTATCAAGAATAAACAATTTCTGTTATAGTATGAAAAGAACACAGTGTTGTTAAGTGCAACCTTTGATATATACTATGCCATTGTTATAATTCCCTTGTCTTTTACACTTGTCTTACACTTACCTTGTCATGACCAGTTATCCTCAATAATAAAGCAAAGGGGATAATCATCTGACTTGCATGTCGGAGTCAAAAAGAACAATACGAGTCAAGAGAGAGAGAGAAAAAAAAAAAAAAAGGAAAAAAGGAAAATATGAGCAGAAAAAAAGAAATTTATGACTATTACCTAATCAAGTAGATGTCTAGCGGATAATCAATCAATCAACCGCGTTGCCCAGCTGACTGCAGCCAAGAGGAACCTGTTGGTGTAGATACATGCTATCCTGTCTCAGATAGGTCCTGATGTCTGGGCCTCGTTAATATCACTGAAGGCCTTGGAATATCTGAAAACGTTCCAGGGACGCCAGGTCTCAAGAAAGCTTTCTACCTGTTCATTGGATTGAGCAAGCGTATCTTCCATTTCATGGAAGTCTGCTACTCTATGTAACCATTCAGTAACTGTTGGAACACGTGTGGACTTCCAGTAAATTGGGATCAATGATTTGGCAGCGTTTAGAGGACTTTTATCCGCAGTCCTCTCAGTGAAAAATAGTTCTCAAGATGGAAAAGAAAAAAGAGAGAGAGAGAGCCTCTACATGGTGTAAATCCGGTAAACGAATAAGGAGTTTATTCAAAAGAATGTATCATCCAACATCCAGCAAAAGTAAAAATTATCACTAAAATTCGGTTAAATTGAACAGATAAAAAGCGCAGTAATAAAAGTGGCTATAGTAGCAAATAAACCCTACGCGTTTTGTCCTCAAAGACTTCTGCTGGGGTATGTGCCAACTTGCCACCACTGCACTTAAATATGAATAAAAAGATAACGAGCATCAAAACACCTGGTCGGACTGTGTACAGCCTGACTTCCGTGTTCATCAGCGTGCGTGCCAATTGCCAATCATGTGATGCAACGTTAAGCCAATGAAATGCAACCCAGTCCGACTGGAAACCAAGCCTCCATCCCGTCATCCAATCAACAACTCTCAGCTGACGAACAGGCTCTCTGCTTAACAGTGAATAGTGTAATCACTATGTGACCAACACTGTGTCATAACCCAGTACGTGCCTCGCGAGTGAGTATTATAGGAAACCGGAAGCCGGAACCAGAGCAAAATAGGATTGGAACGCATATGCGCTTCAAAGTGCTCCGTGAAGAGTAAAATGAACGCATGCTGTGTATACCGATAATAGTAAAAATACATAGCTAATCAGTATTCTAATAAAGAAATAATGTAAAATAATATGTTAATAATTTAAATTGTGGAAGTCAGAACGTACTAAGCAAAAATAGGATGCATATATATATTATGAAATAAGGTCTAAATCGGAATAATGCACCAAATGAAAAAACAGTCTTAAGGTGCTACACACCTGATGAACCATATCATGATAATGTTAAGTCAAAAGACTAAGACAATCTGACAAAATAGGCAGGTGAAATGAAATTTTCTAAAGAAAACAGAAAAAAAACTTTACAATTAGGTCAGGACTGATTGATAAAGGCATTCATGTCCCAATCAATGTTTAGACCATTGGGTCTATAACATTTTAACTGGTGTATCCAAAAAGTTTCAAGTTTGGATACATCCCTGACAATGGACTCACCTCTCCAATGGGGCACAAATTTATCTATAAATTGAAACTTGGTTCCCATTGGATTTTGATTGTGGCTGAACAGATAATTTTTATGAACGCTATGATTAGTGCGTCCTTTTTTAATAGCTGTGATGTGTTCATTGACCCTTACGGCAAACGTACGTATTGTCCTGCCAATGTATTGCTTCCCGCAAGGGCAAGTAAAAAGGTATACAATATACCTAGTTGAACAAGTCATTCTCGATAAGAGTGACTATCATGCAGAAATTACCAGAATTCTCAGTAATACAGATACTTATTCACGTCTAGCAAAAAATCCCACATTTGATTTAAAAAAAACAGTTGCCCCGCGGATCCCCATAATATATTACCTGCCTAATGTCCATAAGAGTGTTACACAACCTCCTGGCCACCCCATCATCGTCGGTATCAATTCAGTTGTAAAAAGGATTACGCTGTGCTAGAGTGTGTTAGACATGCTAATAAATTATAGCATGATAGAACAACTGCGTCTAAATAAACGCATGTGGATGTGGGAAACACAATACCTCTACAAGGTGAGCGGACCGAATAATAGATAAATACTATGAATACAAATGTGAAATATGACAAATGCATATATATGCATAAATACATATTCAGTTAGAGCCCTTGCACACTGGGGCGGTTTGCAGGCGCTATTGCGCTAATAATAGCGCCTGCAAACCGCCCCGAAAGTGCCGCTGCTGTCATCCCAGTGTGAAAGCCCCGAGGGCTTGCACACTGGAGCGATGCGCTGGCAGGACGGTAAAAAAAGTCCTGCCAGCAGCATCTTCGGAGCGGTGAAGGAGCGGTGTGTATACCGCTCCTTTACCGCTCCTGCCCATTGAAATCAATGGGACGGCGCGGCTATACCACCGGCAATGCGCCTCTGCAGAGGCGCTTTGCGGTGGTATTTAACCATTTCTCGGCCGCTAGCGGGGGGTAAAACTGCCCCGCTAGCGGCCGCATACCGACGGTAAAACGCTGCTAATAATAGCGGCGTTTTACCGCCGACGCTGCCCCCCGCCCCAGTGTGCAAGGGCTCTTATGCTTATTGGTACTTGTGCACTTTGATGCGTTAATCTGTCATATTTCACATTTGAATTTGCATTTATACTTTGATGCGTTTATATGCATTTGTCATATTTCACATTTGTATTCATAGTATTTATCTATTATTAGGTCAGCCCACCTTGTAGAGGTATTGCGTTTCCCACATCCACATGCGTTTATTTAGACGCAGTTGTCCTATCATGCTATAATTTAGTAGCATGTCTAACACACTCTAGCGCAGCGTAATCCTTTTTACATTTGTCATTTGCACGCGTATGAGATGTGTTTAACGCACGCAGCTGAGTAGTGTTTTACTAAGTTTTGTGTGGCTCGCAGGATCTTTCCCATCAGTATCAATTCAGTTACTTCCCGCATAGGGAAATATATTGATTTCTACCTCCAACCTATAGTTAACTCTATGGATTTAAAGAAAAAACAGTGCAGCGCTGGACAAGTATTGCAAGTGAAAAAGAATTGTGAAAAAATTGGTTCAAAAAATTAAATATAAAATAGATGACAATAAATAATAGTGATTGATAAATAAACATCCAATCCAAAGTCCATAAGTGATAAAAAACAAATGCAATAAAGGCAAATAAAAGTTCTAGATATGGTGTAGGTGAAATCCAGAAATTATTCCATATGGAAATCTTGATTCATAATCCACCGCCAGTGCTGCCCACCACCTAGTGATAAAGTAGTAAAGGCTTACCAGAGAGCCTGCGACCACCCTTATTCAGGGGGGTCAAAACAGGTTTAGTAGAGAAAGATGTGAGATGGACTTCAAGGGATGTCCCATAAGAGACTCTGTAGGGAATCTCACCAGTTTCCTTCCTGGGCAACTCCACAGCAACAACAGGGCGCCAATCCAGGAGATGTAGTCCCAAAGACGCTTCTTATGTTTAGATCGATGTTTGTTCCCAGAGAGACCAGGCAGAGATGAGCCACGTATCCCAAAAAGAAAAGAGGGGGGACTCCAGTAGTGCAGATAAACCACAACTGCGTTTATTATGTAATATACAGATAGGTAAAAATTATATAAAGCATAAAAACCCAGCAGGGACAGCGTATAAACTCCTCTTCTGTTTTAAAATGGAATCGCGCATGCGCGATACGTGCTAGCGTTGTGATCCTACGGCCGTTTCGTCACAACTGACGTCATCAGGGGTCCGCAACCGCGCACGCGCCTGCACCTTTTAAACCCAAACAATGCGCTGTAAAGCGCCACCATTGGCTAACTAAAAACAGAGCTAACAATTAATTAATAGCACAAACACATAGTGATTGGTTAGTAGAGCCTGGAGGTGGGGCACCCATTCTGTTGGTTAACAAAGAATTGCTCTTTTACCTATTAAGGAAATACCAAGCAATATACATGAATGGATTGCAATCCAACCTATGCCATCTAGTGGCGAAATTGAATAATGCCCAAAATATACAGATTAATAGATAAATAATACACCTAAAATACAAGAGAAGAGAAATCACTACAGATTTGAAAACGAAAAGGCCAATAGGTTAATAACACCCTAGCCATAGATGGGGAAGGGGTGGGAGGGGATACAAAAAACAAAAAATTAATCTAGTAGATGTTAGTGGAAAAATTAGGACAAAAATTCCTCATATAGTAAAGTACAAAGGAAATGGCAATATAAGGTAGAGGATTACCACATCAAATATGTAGCAATCAAGAAATAGCTATATAAGGTAAAAGGGTTACCACATCAAATATGGCATACCTCAACCCCAAAAAACAGTCAATGAAAAACAGCAAATGGTGAACCATATTAGCCAGAGGGGGACATCAACTGTTGTTGATAAAACAGTTGATGTCCCACTCTATGTTCAAGCCATTGGGGGCATGAGAGTCAAGCCTATAGATCCAGTTTGTTTCGGATCTATCGGATCTAGAGATGGTTCTCCTACCATTATTGCCACGCCAGTGGGGAACATACTTCTCTATGCCAATAAAGACGGTACCCTTAGGATCCCTATTGTGCACGAGATCATAGTGTCTAGAGACACTATGCTTGTCAAAACCCTGCTTTATGTTGGTGATATGCTCACCCAACCTGACTTGTAATTTCCTGACAGTTCGTCCCACATACTCCAACCCACATGGACACCTAAGGAGGTATACAACACCTGGTACATGTGATGAGTGATTTGATGGAATATGTGACACCTGTACCACTGGATGTAAACTCAGTCAACCTCCTGTCCTGTAACGCATTCACCCTACAAACCTTACATCTCCTGCAGGAAGAAAAACCTTTTAAGTCACCAAGGTTGGGCGTGTGGGTGGAATTAGGTGCCAATATATGTCTGAAATTAGTAGCACCCCTATATAGAACATGGGGCTTATCAGACAGTAGGGGTCCAAGGACCCGATCATTCTTTATGACTGGCCAATGCTTTTTAATGATTCTTTTGATGGCCCAATGCTGACTGGAAAAAGTTGTGAGAAAGGCTAATCCAAAGTCCTCTCTGTTGACAGCCTGAGGGGATTCTGCACATAATATGTCCTTACGGTCCCTATTCCCTACCTCTGTGATTAGGGAATCTAAGGCTGCTGCATCGTAACCTTTATTCAAAAATCTGGATTTTAGGGTTAAGGCCTCCTTGTAAAATTCATTTAGATCAGAGCAATTCCGTCTTAGACGCAAGAATTGACCCTTGGGGACAACAGACAGCCAAGAGCGATGGTGGCAGGAATCGAGCGGGATGATACTATTCCTGTCTGTTGGCTTAAAGTAGGTGGTAATCATATCATTAACAATTGTGATAACCAAATCCAAAAAGTGGATCTGGGTGGGGCTAATTTCGTGAGTGAGCACTATGCCCCTATCATTGTTGTTAAGAAAAGATAGTTAAGTAGTCAAAGAATCAGTGTCTCTGTCCCATATAAACAGGACGTCATCTATGAATCATCTCCACATGACCAATTGGGGTGGTCTGTCACGTAAGACCACATCTTCCTCCCATTTGGCCATGAAGAGGTTGTCCATGCTGGGAGCGAATTTGACTCCCATGGCCACTCCCTTTGTTTGTAGATAATGAGTACCTCCATACCAAAAATGATTGTGTTTCATCGAGAAGTCCAGTAGCTCCATCACAAAATTACATTGCATGGTAGGGATACTGGAGTCTCGATAGAGAAAATGACGCACAGCATCATGTCCTAAAGTGTGAGATATTGACGTGTAAAATGATGCGACATCAGCTGTCACCAACATGTATGTGGCCTTCCATTCTATTTCACTTAGTAAGTTAAGGACATGTTTAATGTCCTTAAGGAAGGAGGGGGTGCCCATCACCAGTGGTTGTAGAAAAAATCAATGTATTTTCCCACACGTGAGGTTATAGAATCTTTACCACTGATGATGGGCCTTCCTGGTGGATTAATCAAAGTCTTGTGGACTTTTGGCAATATATACATCACCAGCAGACGGGGGGCTAGAGGGACCAGATGTTCCTTCTCTTTTTTATTTAAAATTCCCAAATTGTATCCCTTATCAATCAGGGCATTCAGTTCCCTTTTGAAACTAGACAATAAAGGGGAATACCTATCTGTGTCAGAAAGAATCCTTAGCATTTCGTTGGTATAGGGTAACAATAGTGCCGCCTTTGTCGGCGGGGCGTATGATGATATCCTTCCTATTACACAAAGCCTCCACACCAACCCTGATGTTTTGTTGAGGTTGTACCTATCTCGTGTTCAAGTTAGCCAAGTCATTCAACACTAGATCTCAAAAGATGGAAATATTCGGTGCTGAATTACCAGGGGGATTGAAGAGTGAGGCATTAGACAGCCCCGAGTGCATCACCACAGAAGCTTCCCTATTCAGTTGCCTAGAAGGGTTGCTTAAAATGTACCTTTTAATGTTAAGCTTACGCGTGTATTTCTGCACATCTATAAACATTTGGAATTTGTTAAAATTTCAAGATGGAACAAACTTCAAACCTTTATTAAGAGTGAAGTTCTTCTTTTGATAGTTCTTTGGTGCTCAGATTTATAATACCATTTACGTCTATAGTCTCCTCCTTTTTGGGGTAAAGCTTCCTCCCCCCTCTGCACCCTCTCTTGCGTCTCCATTTCGCTTGTTTCTTCCCCTACTGGCCAGCTGAAAATCCCGACTGTGGTGGTTTTCTCCTGTGTACTGATTATGAGGAGGACCAGAGGTATTGGGGTTTCCACTCAAGCTTGATGCACTTTCATTAATGCCATCTCGCAAGGGGGAAAATCTTTTCCCTGGTGTTAACGTTGACCTCATAATGGCTAAATCCACCGCCACTATTGGGATGGTCTCGCCCCATCCTGTGGTCACGTGGGTCACTATAATGATAACCACCATTGTGACCTTGGTGAGTCCCTCGGCCATCCTGTTGTCTCCAAAATGGAGGTGAGTGATGGTATTGTCAAGAGATGGAGTTCCTACTGCCTCCTCTACCTCTTGATTGGTTAGGGCGTCGTTGAGACCCCCTACCTCTAGAGGGGTGGGGAGAGGTGTGGTGCATATAAAATGCCTCAGAGCGATTACCACCCTGTACCTCTTGGGTTATAGGCATGGGTGGAGCGCTTGGGGTGATGGTGGTAGAGAAAGGATCAATGAGAGTGGGAACCTGCCACTTGAATACCGAATTGTCCCTATAATCTTTGGCATCCCTATTATATTTTCTCCTTTTCTTTTGTTTTTGTTCCAATTCTTCCTTAATCAGTATGATTTTTAAGGCCTCTGATCTACGAATATAATCTTGATCATCTTTTTAGGGGGGTAAGTTTAGTCCTGATACCATTGATTTCTAGGTCTAGGAACATAGTCAATCTACGCTTCTTAGCTACCAAGAATTGTAGAAAACTAACCCCTGCCTCGTTGAAATATTTAAACCACTCAGCTAATTCATTGTCTTCTTTCTGGGGATTGACTTCCCATCTCAAGCTCCTGGGGACCATATTTTCCTTTACATATTCTTCCAAATATGCAATATCCCATCTCAAATGTACCTCAGTGATAGTGAGATTCTTTAATCTAGGGAAACATCCTGCTAACTCATCCCTGGAGTCGTCTTTGCCATCAAAAACTCCTGTGGTATCAGTAACTACCTGGGATCTGTGTTCAAAAATGTCCATTATAGACACACCAGCTGCAAAACTAAGTATCACAAATAAACAAAAGGAAAAAGAAAAAGAATTGCGCTAGGCATGGCCAACCTCTTCATGGCCAAATGGGAGGAAGATGTGGTCTTACGTGACAGACCACCCCAATTGGTCATGTGGAGAAGATTCATAGATGACGTCCTGTTTATATGAAATGGAGACACTGATTCTGTGACTACTTACCTATCTTTTCCTTACAACAATGATAGGGGCATAGTGCTCACTCACGAAGCTAGCCCCACCCAGATCCACTTTTTGGATTTGGTTATCACAATTGTTAATGATATGATTACCACCTCCACCTACTTTAAGCCAACAGACAGGAATAGTTTCATCCCACTCGATTCCTGCCACCATCGCTCTTGGCTGTCTGCTGTCCCCAAGGGTCAATTCTTGCGTCTAAGACGGAATTGCTCTGATCTAAACGAATTTTACAAGGAGGCCTCAACCCTAAAATCCAGATTTTTCAATAAAGGTTACGATGCAGCAGCCTTAGATTCCCTAATCACAGAGGTAAGGAATAGGGACCGTAAGGACCTATTATGTGCAGAACCCCCTCAGGCTGTCAAAAGAGAGGACTTTGGATTAGCCTTCCTCACAACTTATTCCAGTCAGCATTGGGCCATAAAAAGAATAATTAAAAAGCATTGGCCAGTCATAAAGAATGATCGGGTCCTTGGACCCCTAATGTCTGATAAGCCCCGTGTTCTATTTAGGGGTGCTACTAATTTCAGACATATATTGGCACCTAATATTCCAGTTCCACCCACACACCCAACCTTTTTTGGTGACTTAAAAGGTTTCTCTCAATGCAGGAGATGTAAGGTTTGTAGGGTGAATGCGTTACAGGACAGGAGGTTGACTGAGTTTACGTCCAGTGGTACAGGTGTCACATATTCCATCAAATCACTCATCACATGTACCACAAAATGTGTTGTATACCTCCTTAGGTGTCCATGTGGGTTGGAGTATGTGGGATGAACTGTCAGGAAATTACAAGTCAGGTTGGGTGAGCAGATCACCAACATAAAGCAGGGTTTTGACAAGCATAGTGTCTCTAGACACTATGACCTCGTGCACAATAGGGATCCTAAGGGTACCGTCTTTATTGGCATAGAGAAGTATGTTCCCCACTGGCGTGGCAGTAATGATAGGAGAACCATCTCTAGATCCGAAACAAACTGGATCTATAGGCTTGACTCTCATGTCCCCAATGGCTTGAACATAGAGTGGGACATCAACTGTTTTATCAACAACAGTTGATGTCCCCCTCTGGCTAATATGGTTCACCATTTGCTGTTTTTCATTGACTGTTTTTTGGGGTTGAGGTATGCCATAATTGATGTGGTAACCCTTTTACCTTATATAGCTATTTCTTGATTGCTACATATTTGATGTGGTAATCCTCTACCTTATATTGCCATTTCCTTTGTACTTTACTATATGAGGAATTTTTGTCCTAATTTTTCCACTAACATCTACTAGATTAATTTTTTGTTTTTTGTATCCCCTCACTCCCCTTCCCCATCTATGGCTAGGGTGTTATTAACCTATTGGCCTTTTCGTTTTCACATCTGTAGTGATTTCTCTTCTCTTGTATTTTAAGTGTATTATTTATCTATTAATCTGTATATTTTGGGCAGTATTCAATTTCACCACTAGATGGTATAGGTTGGATTGCAATCCATTCATGTATATTGCTTGGTATTTCCTTAATAGGTAAAAGAGCAATTCTTTTTAGCCAACAGAATAGGTGCCCCACCTCCAGGCTCTACTAACCAATCACTATGTGTTTGTGCTATTAATTAAGTGTTAGCTCCGTTTTTAGTTAGCCAATGGTGGCGCTTTACAGCGCATCGTTTGGGTTTATAAGATGCATGCGCATTCGCGGTTGCGTACCCGATGACGTCAGTTGTGACGAAACGGCCGTAGGGTCACAACGCTAGCACGTATCGCGCATGCGCGATTCCATTTTAAAACAGCAGAGGCGTTTATACGCTGTCCCTGCTGGGTTTTTAAGCTTTATATAATTATTACCTATCTGTATTTTACATAATGAACGCAGTTGTGGTTTATCTGCACTACTGGAGTCCCCCCTCTTTTCTTTTTGGGATACGTGGCTCATCTCTGCCTGGTCTCTCTGGGAACAAACATTGATCGCCACATAAGAAGCGTATTTGGGACTACATCCCCTGGATTGGCGCCCTGTTGTTGCTGTGGAGTTGCCCAGGAAGGAAGCTGGCGAGATTCTCTAGAGAGTCTCTTATGGGACATCCCTTGAAGTCCATCTCACATTTCTCTCTACTAAGCCTGTTTTGACCCCCCTGAATAAGGGCGTTCGCAGGCTCTCTGGTAAGCCTTTACTACTTTATCACCAGGTGGTGGGCAGCACTGGCGGTGGATTATGGATCAAGATTTCCATATGGAATAATTTCTGGATTTCACCTACACCATATCTAGAACTTTTATTTGCCTTTATTGCATTTGTTTTTTTATTACTTATGGACTTTGGATTGGATGTTTATTTATCAGTCACTATTATTTATTGTCATCTATTTTATATTTAATTTTTTGAACCAATTTTTTCACAATTCTTTTTCACTTGCAATACTTGTCCAGCGCTGCAGTTTTTACTTTAAATCCATTTCTTGTGCCCTTGTATTGGGGTTATAGTGTCCAGCAGCAGGACCTCCTTCACGGTTACTTTATTATAATTTAGTTTTTCATGTATATAATCTTTTTGAGCACCTAGCGCAATTCTTTTTCTTTTTCCTATAGTTAAGTCTTTACCATCATATTTGAAAGACACTAAGGACACCATTGCTAAACTCCAACAGGTTATGTACAGTGAGGATCTCATATTAGTTATCGCTGACGTTACGGCGTTGTACACTTGTATACCCCATGATTTAGGCTTGGCAGCGGTTGATCCTTTCCTCTCTAGAAAGAAGACCATCCCTGGAACTCAAAAGAGATTTATCATGGACTTATTACATTTTGCAACCAAACAAAATTATTTCTGGTACAATAATGATTTCTACTTACAAAAAAAGGGCATGGCAATGGGGGCTAAATTCGCCCCTAGTCTGGCTAATATTTTCATGGCCCATTGGGAGGAGGATGTCGTCCATGTCCTGGACCCATTGCAGCTGGCCTTGTGGGCCAGGTACATCGATGACATCCTCCTCCTATAGAGGGGCAGCATAGAATCCTTAGATGGGTTCATGTCCACACTGCATGAGAACCATGTGGGTATTAAGTTGACGTATGAAGCCAGCCCCTCCACTATCCATTTCCTGGATTTGGAAATTACAGTAGCCAATGGTCATTTTGAGACTTAAACCTTTTTTTAAAGCCACCGACCGGAATAAGTACATTCCGGTCGACAGCTGCCACCATGCAGCGTGGCTGAAATCTGTACCTTGGAGCCAACTGTTGCGGATCAGACGCAATTGTTCCCTCTTATCAGATTTTTTCTTTCAAGCAAAGATCCTTAAATCCAGATTTGTGGATAAAGGGTACAATGTTTCTCAGATTGACAAAGAAATCCACCAAGTTGCTTTGGTAGATAGATACCTTTTGTTATCTGAACGGCCAAAACACGTTCAAGATAACAAACACAAATGGTCCTTTCTTACTAACTTCTTCATTCAACATAAACAAATTAAGGATATCATCTATAGGCACTGGAAAGTGCTTAAGAATGATTCAATATTAGGCCCTACACTCCCAGAACAAGCAGGAGTGATTTACAGGGGTGCACCACCCTTAAAGGGACAAATTGTACTCAATATAATGGATCCTCCCACTGTCCCCTCTTTTTTTCACAACATGAAAGGTTTTTTCCATGTCGCAGATGCAATGTATGTAAGCACAACACTTGCAGATATAGAAAGATTGAGTCCTTTGGGTCAACTAACACAGGAAAAGAATATCAGATGAAGCATTTTGTAACTTGTTCAGCTAGGTATATTTTATACCTTATTACTTGCCCTTGCAGGAAGCAATACATTGGCAGGACAATACGTACGTTTGCCGTAAGGGTCAATGAACACATCACAGCTATTAAAAAAGGACGCACTAATCATAGCGTTCCTAAACATTATCTGCTCTGCCACAATCAAAATCCAATGGGAACCAAGTTTCAAATTATAGATAAATTTGTGCCCCAATGGAGAGGTGAGTCCAATGTCAGAGGTGTATTCAAACTTGAAACTTTATGGATACACCAGTTAAAAGGTTATAGACCCAATGGCCTAAACATTGATTGGGACATCAATGCCTTTATCAATCAGTCCTGACCTAATTTTAAAGTTTTTTGCTGTTTTCTTTAGAAAATTTCATTTCACCTACCTATTATGTCATATTGTCTTAGTCTTTTGACTTAACATTATCATGATATGGTTCATCAGGTGTGTAGCACTTTAAGACTGTTTTTTCATTTGGTGCATTATTCCGATTTAGACCTTATTTCATAATATATATATATACACATCATATTTTTGCTTAGTACGTTCTGACTTCCACAATTTAAATTATTAACATATTATTTTACATTATTTCTTTATTAGAATACTGATTAGCTATGTATTTTAACTATTATCGGTATACACAGCATACATTCATTTTACTCTTCACGGAGCACTTTGAAGCGCATATGCGTTCCAATCCTATTTTGCTCTGGTTCCGGCTTCCGGTTTCCTATGATAATCACCCACGAGGCACGTACTGGGTTATGACGCAGTGTTGGTCACATGGTGATTACGTGACCGCCGCTCGCCTCCTATTCACTGTTGAGCAGAGAGCCTGTTCATCAGCTGAGAGTTGTTGATTGGATGATGGGATGGAGGCTTGGTTTCCAGTCGGAATGGGTTGCATTTCATTGGCTCAACGTTGCATCACATGATTGGCAATTGGCACGCACGCCGATGAACGCAGAAGTCAGGCTGTACACAGTCCGACCAGGTGTTTTGATGCTCGTTATCTTTTTTTTCATATTTAAGCGCAGTGGTGGCAGGTTGGCACATACCCCAGCAGAAGTCTTTGAGGACGAAACGCATAGGGTTTATTTGCTACTCTAGCCACTTTTATTACTGCGCTTTTTATCTGTTCAATTGAACCGAATTCATTTGAGAATTTTTACTTTTACTGGATGTTGGATGATACATTCTTTTGAATAAACTCCTTATTCGTTTACTGGATTTACACCATGTGGAGGCTCTCTCTCTCTTTTTTCTTTTCCATCTTGAGAACTACCGTATTTATCGGCGTATAACACGCACTTTTTTCCCCTTAAAATCAGGGGAAAGTCGCAGGTGCGTGTTATACGCCGATCCCCTGCGATCCCGACCTGTCAAAATAACAAAATCGCCAACCGCGATTTGAAAATGGCGCCGCCGGCGCCGAAATACACAGAGCCGGTCCTCGGCTCTTTCCGGCGGCTCTCGTTTACTTTCGGTTTCACTCGTAGCCCCGAGCGGAGCTATCCGAGTAGGTTCGGATAGCTCCGCTCGGGGCTACGAGTGAAACCGAAAGTAAACGAGAGCCGCCGGAAAGAGCCGAGGACCGGCTCTGTGTATTTCGGCGCCGGCGGCGCCATTTTCAAATCGCAGTCCGCGATTTTGAAGCCCAGCAAGCAGGGACAGGGGATCGAAGGCTGCACTGGGGCAAGGCTGCACTGGGGAAGGCTGCACTGGGACAAGGCTGCACTGGGGAAGGCTGCACTGGGGAAGGCTGCACTGGGACAAGGCTGCACTGGGGAAGGCTGCACTGAGATGGCTGCACTGACATGGCTGCACTGACATGGCTGCACTGACATGGCTGCACTGGGGAAAGCTGCACTGACATGGCTGCACTGACATGGCTGCACTGACAAGGCTGCACTGACAAGGCTGCACTGGGGAAGGCTGCACTGACATGGCTGCACTGAGAAGGCTGCAATGATGGGCATTTAAATGTAAGTTTTTTTCCCTTCAACTTCCCTCCTAAAAGTTTTTTTTTTTCCTTAAAATTCCCTCCTAAATTGGGGTGCGTGTTATACGCCGGTGCGTGTTATACGCCGATAAATGCGGTATTTTTCACTGAGAGGACTGCGGATAAAAGTCCTCTACATCCCGGATTAAGACGGCAAATGAAATAGCTGTGCATCCAGGCACGGTTCATTCCTCTTGGGGAGTAGAGTTCCAGGCCCTCCTTCCAGCTGGGATCTTCCACCGATGTGGACCGGACATACATCCTCCGCTTAGCGGTACAAGCCTATTTGACTCACCGCTCACGGCATGTGAGTCCATCACCGCTGGTAAGAGTACCTCATCTTTTTCCATCTTTTGATGTGTTTAATAGGAAAACACCAACTAGAATATCAACTTTATTTTAGAAATCATGAGAAGCACATAGAGATTTGGGATATTATCATCATACATTTTATTATATGAACTCTGTATTCATACTTTAATATGGACTTTATTTCCTAGACATTATGTCTATATGATTTAACCCATTTATGATTTTGATATTCATCTTCTAGACATATTGGGCGTTTATTGTTTAGATTGTCACTTATCCAATCTATGGGTTTCATTAATTTTGTGTTTTATCACTTGTGCATATATATCTGTGTATTCTTTAGAAAGTCACACTCATGTATGACAATATATTGAATCTGTGAGATTCGCGGTGACTCAGGCTCACATTTTTGTCATAGGTATTGTCAATATCACTCATACACATGGGAATACTGTTATTTCACTTTTTTCACAATATATATCTCTAGAGAGATATGTGCCGTTGTGAGTTTGGGCACAGCTGTATTTTTTGATATTAGATATATGTTTCATTGTATATATCGTTTCACTTATTTCATGAGGTTTTTATCAGTGCTTAAAGCGGGGGTCCACCTATCTATCGTTTTTTTTTTTTTTTTGAGTTCATTCACAAACTTTTCTTCTCAGCATTACATACTCACATATTGTGTGTAATATGTCCGCCTGTGTCAGATTTCGTCAGAAAGAGTAACTTATATTATTCACTGCAGGCAGTTTCCATCTTCATTGTGGGCATTTGAAGCCCACAAGCATTTATTTCCTGGATGTGGTGAATGCTGTGCTCCCAGCATTCACTGCTAGTTCCCGCACATGCTCAGTGGCATCCTGGGAAGCCTGAGACTAGCTCCCAGGAGTCTGGGAGAGGCTAGAAACACGCCTACTCCCACGGGAGGAGAACCAGGAAGTGCAAAGAAGAATAGAAAAATAAAAGGTAATTACGGCGATTTAAATTTTTTTTAAACAGCATGTCAGCATCTAGGCAAGGAAGAAAATACATGCAGATATTGTTCAAAATTTGGGTGGAACCCCGCTTTAAAGTACTATTTGCACATAATCACTCTTTTTCTTGAACATTTTCAGCATTTATATATCTCTAGCGCCACACTTTTTACTCACATTTACTACACAATTGGTCTGATTGTTGTGTTGGCTGCTCACTTAGTTTAGGGTTGGCGCAGTATTAATATTTACTATTAATTTAAAGATCACCGACAGCAGTCTACTGGCCAAGACTTTGGCCAGTATCTTGACATCAGCATTGATCAGAGAGATTGGCCTGTATGACTCACATTCTTGTGGATCTTTCCCGGGTTTGGGGATCACTACAATTAAAGCCTCCCACATATAATCTGGTAATATGCCTTCCTTTTCTGCTGCTATAAATACTTTTTGGAGAGACGGAGCCAGTCTCTCTTTATGTAGCTGGTACCAATCAGCCGGGAACCCATCTAGGCCAGGTGATTTACCAAGGAGGAGATTGCGCCAATTATCTCCTCCTGTGATATTGGTTGCTCCAAAACATCACTATCTTCCCGTTCTAGCGAGGGAAGGGTTAAACTCTCGATATACAATGCTAATTCCTGATTGGTATGTTGGGTCTGTGTCTGGTATAGGGTTTCATAAAAGTTCAGAAAGGTGTTTAGCCACCTCAATACAGGGCACTTACACCCCCTTCCTGCCCAAGCCATTTTTCAGTTTTCAGCGCTGTCGCATTTTGAATGACGGTCATGTTACACTGCACCTTAATTAAATTTTTATCATTTTTTTCCCCACAAATAGAGCTTTCTTTTGGTGGTATTTGATCACCTCTGCGGTTTTTATTTATTGCGCTATAAACAAAAGAAGAGGGACAATTTTGAAAAAACACAATATTTTTTACTTTTTGCTTTTTGCTATAATAAATATCCAATTTTTTTTTTTTTTTTTAACAAATTTTTTCCTCAGTTTAGGCCGATATGTATTCTTCTACATATTTTTGGTAAAAAAAAATTGCGATAAGCGTATATTGATTGGTTTGCGCAAAAGTTATAGCGTCTACAAAATAGGGGATAGATTTATAGCATTTTTATTATTTATTTATTTTTTACTAGTAATGGCGGCGATCTGCAATTTTTATTGTGACTACAATATTGCGGCGGACACATCGGACACTTTTGACACATTTTTGGGACCATTCACATTTATACAGCGATCAATGCTTGGCAGGGAAGGGGTTAACACTAGGGGGCGCTCGAGGGGTTAATGTATGACCTAAGGAGGTGATTCTAAGTGTGGGGGGAGGGGACTGACTGGGGGAGGTGACCGATCGCTGTCCCTATGTACAAGGGACACGCCATCGGTCTCCTCTCCTCTCTGACAGGACGTGGATCTGTGTTTACATGCACAGATCCACGCTCCTGCTCTGTTACCCGGCAATCGCGGGTGCCCGGCGGACATCGCGGCCGCCGGGCATGCGCACCGGGTCCCGAGTGACGCAGCAGGCACGCGCGCGCGCCGCTGGCGGTGCGCACGCGCCCCCTAGAGGCTCGGGAGGGCGAAGACGTCATATGACGTCCTCCCAGAACAACAGAAGCCTCGTCCAGCCGTCATATGACGGTGGGCGGTGGCTTAGCGGTTAGAATCTTGTGAGATTCCCGTACCACCTCTCCAGTTGGTTTTCTGAGTTGCATTACTGAGATCGGAGCATTAAGTGGTCTCGCTAGAAAAGAGAGGAGACGGCCACTCTTTTCCCCAAACTCAAAGAAAGACCTGGTCTGGCGTAGTTGTCTTTTTAAAGTATAGTCAGTCAGAAGTAGTTTATATTGTCGTGTTTGGTCTTGCCAAGATTGGTATTTACCAGGGGATGGGTCATGTATATACTCACTTTCAGCGTCAGTGGCCTTAACCTCTGCGTCTTTCATATCAGAGTTGAGGGCTTTAGAGAAATTCCTCGTCTCTGTGGCAAACACCCCTCTCATAGTTGCCTTAAAGGCATCCCATTGATTGGCCACCGGTGTTTCCGTTCCATTCCCCTTCCAATATTGATCAATGCTTGTTTTGCATTTTATGGTAATGAATTCCTCTTGGAGCCAGTTTGTGTTCATCCTCCATTGTCTCCTCTCCCGTGGAGCGTTCAGATCCAGTGTAATCTCCAGTGGAGAATGATCTGATATAGCTCTAGGGAGATATCTGACACCAGATATATACGGAGTCCATCTACAGATGATAGTACTAAGTCTATTCTAGAGAGCGTTTTGTGGGTCTCAGAGTGACATGAGTATTCTCTGACTCCAGGATTTCTCTGTCTCCATACGTCTGTAAGAGCATAACTCTCTAGCCAGGAGGATAGGATATGGCGAGAGTCAGATACACTGCCATGTCTGTCTAGAGCACCATCCGACACTGCATTGAAATCTCCCAGGAGTAGTAGTGGGCCCTGTGCAATTAATACAGCTTCCTTCAGAGTATTATCTAGTATTTGAAAGGAGAAGGGGGGGACATAGACACATACCAACATTAGGCATACATTAAACATTTGGCATACCAATATAACATATCTGCCATTTGGGTCTAATTAGACCCGCATAATGTGCGCAGCAGCTTTTTTGGTGACCAAAATAACAACTCCTTTCGAATATGTGGAATATTAAGCGTGGAGTACTCTCATGACGTTAGCTTTTTTTAATGCCATAACGTTAGACCCTTGCAGATGCGTTTCTTGCAACAGGATGATATGTGGTTTATATCTCTTTATAAAATCAAATATGAGAGATCTCTTAACCTTTGAATTCATACCACGTACATTCCATGACATTAATTTTATCTTACCCTCCATTTATGTGTAGAAGAGAATAGGGCTGAAACAACTAATCGATTAATCGACAACTAATCGATTATGAAATTAATCCATTACTATTTTCATAATCGATTAATCGGCCAGTAACATAATGGGGTTAAAAAAAAACTAAAACAAGCCCTTTATAGTACAAAAAGAGCAAATAATCCCAACTGTAGATTTTACTTTCACAGTTCTACAGTAAAAAAATGAACCCCTTACAGTAGTGATTATCTGCTTTTTTTTTTTTTGTACTATAAAGGGCTAATTTTAGTTTTTTTAACCCCATTAGGTTACTAAATATCTTAGACCTGGTTCACATCTATGTGTTTTTTGGTGTTTTTTTTCAAAAGCGCACTGCAGTTCATTAACATGGTTTCCCTTTGGACATGTTCACATCTATGCTTTTTTCAGCCGCTGCGTATTTGGAAAGGGTCAGGGACCTTTTTTTAACACAAAAATTGTGCTTTTTTGGTTCAATATACTTCAGTGGAGAATCTGCAGAAAAGCATTTAATGCGTTTTTGCAGCAATTTGTGTTTTTTAATCTGCCCAACAACAAATTGGCCAAAAAAAATGCAAAAACGCAAATCGCCGCAAAATCACGTGCGCAAAAAATTTAAGCGCACAGCAAACCGCACTGCAGAAACAGATCAAAAGCAAACTGCCTAGGTTTGTAGCGAGCCTTATACTGGCCACACGGATCAATTTTCAGACGAGAATATTCAGACGAAAAATCTTTGTATATTCGCTGAATGAAAGAATGCTGTTTGAAATTTTCACTTGTTTTTCACATTCTGTTTTTAAAATGAATGTAATTTCTGAACGAAAACCACATACACTGTCTGATAATTCCTTTTGACCAAGAAGTTTTCTATTTCCAAATTTTCCCGTCACTGTGGTTGAAAATGAACGTTGCCTTGACCCCACTAACGATTAGAAAATTGAACGAACGTTCTTAAAATTAATTTTTTTTTTTGAAGGAAGACATTTGATCTCTGAGTCTGATAATATTTATCAGGTTCACCCTTTAATTGTATGTACAGTATATCTCTTTTCTAACAGTTTATACAGTATATCTCCTCTAATAGTATATACAGTATATCTCTTCTGTCTGTTATTCTAAGAGTGGATTAGATATTTTGCTCCCTATCCATATAGTTGGTTATTTATATTTACCGCTGCATAGAGATATTTAAGAATAAATTGCCTTTTTTTAAAAACTTTACATATTAACTAAATTATACGCCACACTTTTTTCTTTCTTTTTTCTTTTTTTTTAAGGTTATTAACCGATTAATCGAAACAATAATCGGCCAACTAATCGATTATGAAAATAATCGTTAGTTGCAGCCCTAGAAGAGAAGGATAGAATATGTCTGGGGGAACCTCCCATGCGCAAGGTCCTGATTGATTATACATCCTGTGAGGAACAGAGAAAAGCACACCAGCAGCACACAGCACAAACCAGCACATAACATTAACATTAACCCCTCCTATCCCATCCTGCACACAACCCCAACCTGTTGTGTGCCTGAATCCCATAACCAAAAGAAATGTAAGCGACCTCGGGGGCTCACAGGTCTCTAGTAATATCTGGTACACCACATATCTATAGGCAGTGTATCATGAAGGAGCTGGATAGCTTCCAAAACAGCATGGTGACCAGGAGAAAAGAGAGAGAAAGAAAAAGAAAGTCTCTCCCTCCCCTCCCCTCCTCTTCTCCTCCTCCCTCTCTCCTAAAAATAAAAAATTAACAAATCTGTTCTCCTTCCCCTTCCCTCCCCTCTGTGGCAGGAGATCAAAAGTTAAAAGAGAAGCCACCAATAGAGAGAGGAGAGAGGAGAAAAAACGAAACAAAAAACAACCGCAATCTTTCTTGTATGCAGTAAGCCAATATATAGTCTAACTAGAAACTATCTTGAAAGAAGGAGAAAAAAAAACCAAGGGGGAAGAAAAAACCAAAACCAAACAACAAAAATAAAGTAAGGATGCAGCGTTAATCCTTAATACAAAAAATTGTTGAATTAAATGTGAATGATATATAAATGATAAAAGGTGAAAAGGAAAGAAATGACACTAACCAATCACTGAAAAGGAATATTGCAAAAAAAAAAAAGTCCCAATTACAAATAGTGCAAAAAACAGTCCCAATATCAATTAGTGCAAAAAAAATTGCAACCAACAAAAGAATCCATATATAGTGTGAAAGTGATGCTCCAAAGGAAAATGTAGTGAAAAGCAAGTCCTGCATCCAAGATAGTTCACACCCAAGTGAGAATTAAGGCTCCTTACCGACTACAGATGACCACCGTAAAGGTAGTCTCACCAGGCACAGGGGAATTTCAGGTCTCCCAAAAACCTATACCGGCATCTCCAGCTGAGGCTATGATCATGGTAAGGCAGTGAACACAGGAGGGCGCCGCTACCTATGGTATATATGGGGAGCTCTACACCTGCCTCTGCTTGGGGGGGGGGAGAGGCAGGTGTAGAGCTCCCCATATATACCATAGGTATGGACTCTTTTGTTGGTTGGAATTTTTTTTGCACTATTTGATATTGGGACTTTTTATGCAATATTCCTTTTCAGTGATTGGTTAATGTCATTTTTTTCTTTTCTCCAGTTATCATTTATATATCATTCACATCTAATTCAACATTTTTTTGTATTATTTGCCTTAGTTTTTTCATGTGAGAATTTTTTCACCATTACTCTCATCATCATTTGTTTTTTTTTTATTTTTTCTAAATTTTTAAAGCATATTTCTATGTTTGTTCTATTAGAACCTTTGGGATATCACCTTTAGCAAATTTAGTGTGATGGTTGCCTTAGTTTTTACTTATTGAGATTTTTTTCACCATCACTCTTTTGGATTAATATTTTTATTACATCATTATATTAGCACTGCATCCTTACTTTATTTTATTTTATTTGAGTTTAGTATTTAACTTTTTGGTGCTAGCAGCTTTTCTATATCTTTCTTTATGTTTCAATTAATTTTTTTAGCGCAGCGTTAACCTTCGGGTTTTTTTTACAAACAAAAAAAAACAAGGTCCCAAATAGTTCTTATTCCTTCTCTTCTTCTCTTATATCTGTATCAGTTCAGTAGATTGCTTTTTTAATTCGTGCATAGAACCAGGCGGGACAATTCGCCAGATTAATGTAGTACCAGGTGACTAACTTCGCATGTGCACCGCAGTTAACTCCTTGTCCATTTAACGGTGCGCATCTGGGCTGCGTCTCCCCCTGGTGTCCAACCATCGTGAGGCCTCCGTGGGGCTGTTAAAGAATGATACTTTTCCCCTATCCACCACTCTCAATTTTGCCAGGTACAGCATACTGTAAGCCAGTTGCAAGTCTCGTAGTCTTTTTTTCACATGAATGAAGCTGGCTCTGTTTTTGTGTGGCTGCAGAGAAATCAGGATAGATGGAAATGCGGTTCCCATTGTATTGTAGTTCACCCCCTGTACAAGCTGCTCTGAGTATGCTTTCACGATCTCTGAAGTGCAAAATGCGGGCAATAATAGGGCGCGGATGTGCTTTGGGGGGAGGAGGTTTAGAAGGAATCCTGTGTGCTCTTTCTATGGCGAATAAGCGTGAAAAAGTGGTGTCAACCATATTATCTTTAAGCCACAGCTCCAAAAAATCCTCTGGCTGTTTACCCTCTGCTTTTTCAGGGAAACCTACAAAGCAGACATTGTTCCTCCTTTGTCTCTCTTCCATGTCTCCCAGCTTATCAGTATGGGCATTTACTTCTCTGTGCAGATTTTGTACTTTATCTTCCATGGGGCGCACTACATCCTCCATGTCACTAATCCTTTGCTCCAAGATCTGAGTGATCTTCTCATGGAGCTGGAGTTGGCAAAGAGAGACCCACGTCTACCTGGACTAAGCTTCCTGGACACTGCTCATGGTGTCAATCCAGTGGTGTCTGAACTGCCATATGGCCTGCAAGTGAAATGGGCACAACAGGGCTCAAGGTACAAAAGAGACTATAACGTATCTTTTCCTCTATTGGCATATTTCTCCAGTTTCATCAGTGATCAAGCCTGGACGAGAAACGATCCCAGCTTCAGCTTCAGTGAACCCAATTTGCCTGCTTCATCATCATCTTCATCAAGGTATGATAACACAGCAGCTAAACGTAGAGACTTTAAAAGAGCAATATCTGTTAAATGGACAGACATCTCACCACCCGTATCCTCTCCCGCTCACCAGAGCGATTTGGGTGACAGAGATAAAGACCCTGTCAGTGCCCTATTCACAAGAAGCCTCACCCCCTAAAGAAATGTCGTGGGCTTAGGGCAAAGACGTTATAAGAGCGCAGGGAGGTTCTTCAGAAACTTGGAATATGCTACAGGTGCTGTGCTTATTATGGACATTTTGCTAAAGACTGTAAAGTTGTCATCAAGTGCACAGAATGCAGTAGCGACAGACATGTTACAGCTATGCATCCGGGCCCACCCTCAGACAATTCACAGCAGCCTTCTACCTCCAGCCCTGTCTCAAGTCATGGCGGGGAGCAACAAGGTCATGCTCCAGCCACAGCTAACATTTCTTCTTCATGCACAGAAGTCTGTGAAGAAGGCTTAGATCACAAATGCTGTGCTAAGATATGCCTAGTTAAGATATACCCAAAGGGTCAACCCAAAGAAGCTATTAGGATGTATGCCATAATAGATGAACAGAGCAACAGATCCCTGGTTAAGCCTAAATTCTTTGAGATCTTTGGGATAGAGGGACATGCATCATTGTATACTATCAGAACCTCTTCTGGTCGTGAAGAGACCTTTGGCAGAAGGGCCAATGGGTTCATGGTCTCTCATATCAATAAGGGAGAGGGCATACCCCTACCAACATTAGTTGAGTGTGACCAGATACCAGATTAAAGGGAATAAATTCCTACTCCAGAGGCTGCGTATCACCATCCTCACTTGAGGCACCTTGTTAATGAAATTCCTGCAATGGACATGAATGCTGAAATCTTGCTAGGAAGCGATATTCTCAGAGTACACAAAGTACGCAAGCAGTGCAATGGACCTCATGATGCCCCTTACACACAAAAACCCGATCTAGGCTGGGTAATCGTGGGCGACGTATGCTTGGATAGAATGCGTACGTCATCCGAGATCCACTCCTTCAAAACTTAAATGTTAGCAAACGGACGTGCATCCCACTTCAAACAGTGCCCTCGCCATTATGAAGTAAAAGAGAAGCCTCTTGACATCATCCAAGTACCTGATATCACTCCTAACCTTTGTGATGGCAACCTAGGTACCACAGTGTTTTGTACTACAATCAATGACAACAAAATAGCCTTGTCAGTCGAAGACAGAGAGTTCATCAAAATAATGGACAAAGAATTCTTCCAGGATGAGTCTAACAGCTGGGTTGCACCATTACCTCTTCATGCTGCAAGGGTTAAACTCCCAACCAATCGTGGACAGGCTCTATCCAGAGTCAACTCACTTCAACGAATACTAAAGAACAGGCCTGAAATGAAGGACCATTTCATTGCTTTTATGAAAAGGATCTTTGACAATGATCATGCCGAACCAGCTTCACCACTTCAAAGACACGATGAGTGCTGGTACCTGCCTTTCTTTGGAGTGTATCATCCACGTAAGACAAAGCAAATCAGGGTAGTATTTGACTCCAGTGCCAAGCATCAAGGCGTATCCCTGAACGATGTTCTTCTCACTGGTCCGAACCTAACCAACAACCTTATAGGTGAGGTTTAGAAGAGAGCCAGTTGCCATAACTGCTGACATTGAACAAATATTTAATTGATTCACTGTGCGTGAAGACCATAGAAACCTCCTAAGGTTTCTGTGGCACCGTGACAACAACATGGACAATGGGATGATTGAATACCGCATGAAGGTACATGTTTTCGGAAATAGTCCCTTACCCGCTGTTGCAACATATGGTTTACGAAGGACTGCCCTTGACGGAGAAAAGGAGTATGGCATGGATGCTCGACACTACATTGAGAGAGACTTCTATTTGGACGATGGACTTAAATCTTTACCTACAGACGAAGAAGCCATAGACCTGCTCCAAAGGACACAAGGTATGCTTTCTGAGGCTAACCTCAGACTACACAAGATTGCTTCAAATAGTGTTGCTGTTATGAAAGCCCTTCAACCTGGCGATCATGCCACAGGGTTTAAAGACTTGAATCTGGGAATGGACATACCACCTGTACAGAGAAGTCTGGGACTACACCCTCAGTTTTCAAGTCAGCTCTGCAGACAAGCTACTCATCAAACGTGGTGTTCTGTCAGCGGTGAACAGCCTATATGATCCATTGGAATTCGTAGCTCCCATCACCATACAAGGTAAATCCTTACTTAGACAGTTCTCAGAGACTAAGATTGGGATGCTCCACTACCGATAGACCAGCTTTCAAAGTGGGAATTCTGGAAACAATCTCTACATACCTTGGATGGAATCCATATACCATGCTGCTACACTTCTGCCTCCCTTGCCACAAGTCAAATGAAAGAGCTTCACATCTTCTCAGATGCATCTACTGAGGCCATAGCAGCTGTCGCTTATCTCAAGGTAAGAGATTCTTCTAATCAAGCCCACATAGGGTTTCTGTTTGGGAAAGCTAAGTTAGCACCTAAGCCTGAACACACGATTCCCAGACTTGAACTTTGTGGGACTGTGCTAGCTGTAGAAATAGCAGATTTCATACTGCATGAGCTAGACATTCAGATAGATGACGTCAGATTCTACACAGACAGCAAAGTTGTTCTGGGCTACATATACAACCAGACTAAACGTTTCTATTTCTATGTCAGCAACCGTGTAGAGAGAATCAGGAAATTGTCTAAACCTGAACAATGGCATTATGTTCTATCTGAAATGAACCCTGCAGATCATGCCACCAGGCCAGTGTCTGCAAGTGTCTTTGAAAATTCTTTTTGGTTAACGGGTCGTAAATTCCTGATGGGTCATCCGGAAGAAACCACAGCTGATGTTTTCAGTTTTCTAGAACCTGACAAAGACCCAGAGACCCCAACTATCCTTACCCCAGCTACTCTTCTTACCCAGAAGCTTGGGTCTGTTCCTGTTCCACCTGGAAACTTTAAAGCAGGAAATCTGTGCTATGACCAGTGGAAGCGAGCTCCACCCTTCTTCCTGATTGTACTTCCTGTGTCATGGATGCAGCTACAAGCCACATGTAGCAGGGCACATGTATTCTGCATTGTAAGCTACAGACAATATCATCTTTTGAACGCATAAATACTACAAACTAATCATCTGTTTGTATCCTGTCATTTGCTGTAACCTGATGTTCAAAATAAAAGCATCTTGTGGATGGAATCAGTATTTGGTGAGTTCAAACTATCTGATGAGGATTGTCCTCAGCGATTATATCTTATACAGGCCAGGCATAGAGGTCTCACAAGGGATAGTCGCTTCACAAAAATCAGAGTCAGAATAGTCTGAGAAACATAAAGTTTGTTTATACAGTATCTCACAAGAGTGAGTACACCCCTCATATTTTTGTGAATATTTTATTCTATCTTTTCATGTGACAACACTGAAGAAATCACACTTTGCTACAATGTAAAGTAGTGAGTGTACAGCTTGTATAACAGTGTACATTTGCTGTCCCCTCAAAATAACTCAACACACAGCCATTAATGTCTAAACCGCTGGCAACAAAAGTGAGTACACCTGTCACGGACCTGGCCGGGACGGAGGCTGTTGGAGAGGACTGTATGCAAGCCTGTTGCCCACCGATTATGGACCCTAGCATTTGGGGGAATGGTGCTCTCTGTGAGCTGTATGCCTGGGGACCCTGGGGTTGGTGTTACTTTGGATTCAGCTCCATGTCCCCCCAAAACACACAGACTCTGGAACCCGTTATATGCCATATTAGAATGATAAGACTGAATTATACTGTTGGGACACATCCTGTGAGGAGATGCTAATGTCATCATCTCCACTCACCTGTCTGATGTCAGCTATAATGGGTTTACTGTAAATAAGTTTAGTCTAGGTTCTAAAGGTATTCAACTCATTGTTGTTTGTTCTAATTAACCCTGTGTTGATGTTTATGGTAATGTGTGTTAATTGAATGAGCTTATCACATTGTCCTCTATACAATGTAGGAGACGGGACGACTCCTATTGGAGCTCATGTTAATTAGGTTAATTAGGTTATGTTTGTATTGTTAATTGTAATTAGCTCCAGCTATTGTGTTTATATTCCTGTGACCACAAGTCTGGGCAAAAGGTCATGTCTCAGCCACCTAGGCTGTATAAAGGATGAGATAATTAGCTCATGTTAATTAGGTTACGTTTGTATTGTTAGAGTAATCTTCTCCTGTGTATATAAGACTGTATTCTGGTTCTGAATAAAGTGAGTTCATGGTAGCAGTGAAGCAAGTGTCGCCTTGTCTTGATGCTCAGAGAGCTTGGAATATCTGTTATCTGTATACAGACTGGAGGAAGTGGTATATGACGGAAGCACTCAAGCAGAGTGTGGGACGTTCCGTGACATTGGTGGCAAGCAGCGGGAAAGCTTCCTACAGTCTGGGACATCCAAACTTCCATCTGGATCCAAGGTCCAGATAGCAGGAGAGGAGAGGTACAGATACCAGCCGCCATGGATGAGGAATTCAGAAGGAGGTTGCGAGAGATGCAGATACAGCACAGAGGACCAGTATCGGAGCAGGTCCTGCTGGGATGGTGTGATTCTATTCGCTGCAAACTCTGGAAGGAAGCGCTAGCCCGTGAGCAGCGACACCAGGGAAAAGTTCTCCCCTCCATCGAGGAAAGGTACTGGTCGCAGTACGGACTGCGGGTGCGGTTTTTGGGAGAAAATCCACACAAGAAGCAGGCAGCTGAATTAAGCAGGCTGGTCTGGGCAGAGATAAAGCTGGATGAGAGCTACAGAGCCCTCCGGTGGCATGTATCCCAAGCATGTCCCTGGATAGCGGATGACAGGCCAACGGAAGGCTTAAGCTACGGCGGCTTGGGACTGTTGTTTGTGAAGCTGACAGGGGACCCTAACTTTGGGAGTGATTTGGAGCGGTGGAGGGTGGACGAAATCATGGATTTCAGAGAAGGGCTACTGAACATTTCGGAAGTGCACTGGGCACAGGAAGATTTGGAGTTTCTGGCCGTTCAGGAATGGGAGCTAGAGATCGCCTACAGACGGCTGCTAGACATTGCTCAGTGCCAGGGCTGGGCTCCCTTTGCCTGGGACTATCAGGAAATACCAACTGAAGATCTGGTAACTGAACAGAGGGTCCAAGACCTCTGTCCCACACTTTTACCAATTCCAGAGGCTGGGGATTTAATAGACGTTTCTGTAGAGGAGGAACCACCTGGCAAACCCCCAGCAGAAGTGGTAGCAACCGGACAGAGGGTCCAAGACCTCTGCCCCACACCTGCAGCAATTGTGGAGGCTCAGGCTGAGAAGATGGCAATCACTTCCCAGCAGCAGATACAGGGGGAGAAGGGAGAGGAGGTGTGTGTTGTCCCTCCCCAACAGTTGGCCAGGGTGGAGGAAGTGGGCTTTCCTCCCCAGCAAAGATCCGTGTACCTGGGAGACAGTACCATCGACATGTCGTCCCAGCAGCCAGATGAGGGAATGGAAAAGGAAGCAGCCGGCTCACCTCCCCAATGGCAGCTACACAGTTTGGGAGGGGAGGAAGCCAGCTGCCTGCCCCAACAGTTAGCTGGAGCAGAGGATGCGGAGTCCCCCGCAGAAGTGCTGGCAACAGGGCAGAGTGCTACCAACCTCTGCCCAGCACCAGCAACAACTACAGAGTTCCAGGGAGGCGGGGCAGTCGGCCTCCCTCTCCAACAGTTAGCCGGAACAGATGGTGTGGAGTTTCCAGCAGAAGGGCTGGCAACAGGGCCGAGGACTGCTGGACTCTGCCCTCAACTAACAGAGGATGGATTTCCTGTGAAGGTGGATGGGACTTCAGTCTCCACCTGTATACCCCAGGGATGCTGGGCAGTGGGCCCCGATCCCCAACAGCATGACAGAGAGGTTGGCTGGGTGAGTGATACTCTGTTTGGGATGATTTGTTTGGGGTACTGTGTGGGTACAGGCAGTGGAGGACTGGAGCTGTTTACTAACTTCGGAGTCAACCCGTCTGGGGTCTCCTCCTGTGTTAGTCTCCTGCCGAAAGGGGAGAAATGTCACGGACCTGGCCGGGACGGAGGCTGTTGGAGAGGACTGTATGCAAGCCTGTTGCCCACCGATTATGGGCCCTAGCATTTGGGGGAATGGTGCTCTCTGTGAGCTGTATGCCTGGGGACCCTGGGGTTGGTGTTACTTTGGATTCAGCTCCATGTCCCCCCAAAACACACAGACTCTGGAACCCGTTATATGCCATATTAGAATGATAAGACTGAATTATACTGTTGGGACACATCCTGTGAGGAGATGCTAATGTCATCATCTCCACTCACCTGTCTGATGTCAGCTATAATGGGTTTACTGTAAATAAGTTTAGTCTAGGTTCTAAAGGTATTCAACTCATTGTTGTTTGTTCTAATTAACCCTGTGTTGATGTTTATGGTAATGTGTGTTAATTGAATGAGCTTATCACATTGTCCTCTATACAATGTAGGAGACGGGACGACTCCAATTGGAGCTCATGTTAATTAGGTTAATTAGGTTATGTTTGTATTGTTAATTGTAATTAGCTCCAGCTATTGTGTTTATATTCCTGTGACCACAAGTCTGGGCAAAAGGTCATGTCTCAGCCACCTAGGCTGTATAAAGGATGAGATAATTAGCTCATGTTAATTAGGTTACGTTTGTATTGTTAGAGTAATCTTCTCCTGTGTATATAAGACTGTATTCTGGTTCTGAATAAAGTGAGTTCATGGTAGCAGTGAAGCAAGTGTCGCCTTGTCTTGATGCTCAGAGAGCTTGGAATATCTGTTATCTGTATACAGACTGGAGGAAGTGGTATATGACAGAAGCACTCAAGCGGAGTGTGGGACGTTCCGTGACAACACCCCTAAGTGAAAATGTCCAAATTGGGCCCAAAATGTCAATATATTGTGTGGCCACCATTTTTTTCCAGCACTGCCTTAACCCTCTTGGGCATAGATTCACCAGAGCTTCACAGGTTGCCACTGGAGTCCTCTTCCACTGCTCCATGATGACATCACGAAGCTGGTGGATGTTAGAGACTTTGTGCTCCTCCACCCTCCGTTTGAGGATGCCCCACAGATGCTCAATAGGGTTTAGGTCTGGAGACATGCTTGACCAGTCCATCACCTTTACCCTCAGCTTCTTGAGCAAGGCAGTGGTCATCTTGGAAACGTGTTTGGGGTCGTTATCATGTTGGAATACTGCCCTGCGGTCCAGTCTCTGAAGGATGGGCATCATGCTCTGCTTCAGCATGTCACAGTATATGTTGCCATTCATGGTTCCCTCAATGAACTGTAGCTCCCCAGTGCCAGCAGCACTCATGCAGCCCCAGACCATGACACTCCCACCACCATGCTTGACTGTAGGCAAGACACACTTGTCTGTGCACTACTCACCTGGTTGCCACCCAAGGTTGCCAACGGCCAGTAAATTTACTGACTGTTTGTAAAAATCTGTGATTTTTTTTACACCTGCCAGTAAATATCAGGGGCTAATAATTTCATGCTGTGTTAACTTTTTAAGTGTAAATCAAACAAATTACTTTGTTATAGGTATTGTCAGTGTTTCCAGATCATTGTTTATACTGTTTATATATTCACTGTGTTAGTTTTCAATAGGAGTTCTGTAATTTCTTAGGTTGCCAGTAAAAATCATGCTTCGCCAGTACATTTTCCATGTTTTGTCAGTAAAAAATGCTGCGGGAGGTTGGCAACCCTGTTGCCGCCACACACGCTTGACACCATCTGAACCAAATAAGTTTATCTTGGTCTCATCAGACCACAGGACATGGTTCCAGTAATCCATGTCCTTAGTCTGCTTGTCTTCAGTAAACTGTTTGCGGGCTTTCTTGTGCATCATCTTTAGAAGAGGCTTCCTTCTGGGACGACAGCCATGCAGACCAATTTGATGCAGTGTGTGGCGTATGGTCTGAGCACTGACAGGCTGACCCCCCACCCCTTCAACCTCTGCAGCAATGCTGGCAGCACTCATACGTCTATTTCCCAGAGACAACCTTTGGATATGACGCTGAGCACATGCACTCAGCTTCTTTGGTTGACCATGGCGAGGCCTGTTCTGGGTGGAACCTGTCCTGTTAAACCGCTGCAGCTCAGTTTCTGGGTCTCGGCAATCATCTTATAGCCTAGGCCATCTTTATGTAGAGCAGCATTTCTTTTTTTAGATCCATAGAGAGTTCTTTGCCATGAGGTGCCATGTTGAACTTCCAGTGACCAGTATGAGAAAGTGAGAGCGATAACACCTGATACCTTGTAACAATAAGGAGTCACATGACACCGGGGAGGGAAAATGGCTAATTGGTCTCAATTTGCACATTTTCACTTGGGGGTGTACTCACTTTTGTTGCCAGCGGTTTAGACATTAATGGCTGTGTGTTGAGTTATTTTGAGGGGACTGCAAATTTACACTGTTATACAAGCTGTACACTCACTTTTGTGAGATTCTGTATTTCCCAGATATAAATAAATACAGGAGTGGCAGTGCGCATGTTGCCTAACAAGCCACCAGGTACTCAATCTCATGAGTAATACAAGATGAATAATAACTATAGCTTTTCTTATGTACCTACATGGATCAGAAATTGTCTACCCGGCAACTATTGTGTCATAGGAAAAAAAAACTCCCGTTGGCTAAAAAAAAAACAGAACACATCAGTAGGATGTCTCAGGCAGTGTTGTGTTTGCTGCAATCTGTATGAGCGGCTTATGATCATTAGAGTCCGGGTGGAGAAGTTGTGTCCTTTGCTGTAAAAACACCAAAATGACCGAGAGGATTCGCTTGTACCAGACATGGGTGTCGTTGACATTTGTATTCTGCTTGTGTAGCAGCCAAGCTGAAAAAAGTAAGTTGATACATTTGAAACTTAAAGGGTGAAAAATATGTTGATTTTTTGTCTGCATAGGCGCATTTAAACAACTTGCACACTAGGAAAACAAATGTACATTTGAGCGATTTGAGAGATTGAGCTCAATTCACATAACTAAGGCTCACCATACACATTACAATCTGACAATACAATCTCTGTACAGTCAATCTTAGATCTACCACAACTATGTAATATGAGGATCTACATGAATTATTTAATCAATTTATATCAAATCAGGCAGGCCCTTTTACTACATGGTTGTTGTTAGATCTAAAGAAGATTGTACAATCAAATTGAAATGTGTGGGGAGCTTAACACTAACTGAACGCAACAGGTATGTGTCTTTTTCAGGATTTACTTCCTCTTTAATCACTTCAGCCCTGGAAGAATTTATCCCCTTCCTGACCAGAGCACTTTTTGCGATTCGGCACTGCGTCATTTAACTGACAATTGCGTGGTCGTGCGACGTGGCTCCCAAACAAAATGTATGTCCTTTTTTCCCCATAAATAGAGCTTTCTTTTGGTGGTATTTGATCACCTCTGCATTTTTTATTTTTTGTGCTATAAACCAAAAAAGAGCGACAATTTTGAAAAAAAAAAAAAAACGCATTATTTTTTACATTTTGCTATAATAAATATCCCCAAAAAATATATAAAAAAACATTTTTTTCCTCAATTTAGGCCGATATTTATTGATTGGTTTGCACAAAAGTTATAGCGTCTACAAAATAGGGAATAGTTTTATTGCATTTTTCTTAATATTTTTTTTTTTTTACTAGTAATGGCGGCGATCTGCAATTTTTATTGTGACTGCGACATTATGGTGCACAGATCAGACACTTTTGGCGCTATTTTGGGACCATTCACATTTATACATCGATCGGTGCGATTAAAAATACGCTGATTACTGTGTAAATGTAACTGGCAGTCACTGGCAGTTTCTAGAACTCACTTTAAACCTAGTGGAGGCAACTCATACCTATATGCGAATAGTAATCACCATCCAAGGTGGATACAA
Organism: Aquarana catesbeiana; assembly: GCA_037953035.1. NCBI lineage: Eukaryota > Metazoa > Chordata > Amphibia > Anura > Ranidae > Aquarana > Aquarana catesbeiana. The sequence goes on along the minus strand of JBBHAA010002903.1, from coordinate 61,460 downwards.
AATGTCCCCTATGGACATTTTACTGTGTACTAAAAAAGAAGACTACTTAGAACAGAGTAAGCTTCTTATATGGAAATTTAGAGAAAATGACTATGATGCAAGCCATATTGAGACAGCTTTCAACAAATATTTGGCCCTTTACGATAATCCACCAGATGACACTATTGAACCTCTCTACCGTACTACTCCTGATACTCAACAGCTTAGATTCTCTACCCAGTACACTAACAAGGCCTTTGAGATTCAGAATATCCTTAAAAGAAATTGGAATATCCTCAAACATGACCATGTGTTAGGCGACACACTCCCTGATCACCCTAACATTGTTTTTCGTAAGCCCCGTGACCTTAGGAGCTTTGTAGCTCCTAGTAGGGTTAAAACATCTACCAATAGACCAACCAGTATCTGTTCAACAATATTCGACCAAAAAGGGAGCTACAAGTGCAGTGTTAAAAACTGTGGCACATGCATGTACATGTGACACAGAAAGAAAACTGTAGTAGGGAGGGATGGAAGGGTCAACAAACTTAAACAATTTATGAACTGTGGGACAGAATATATAGTTTATGGCATTGTTTGCCCTTGTGGTAGTCTCTATGTCGGACAAATTTAGCGCCCTATGAGGGTCAGAATAGGAGAACACAAGTGTGGCATCATCAATCTAAGAGACAAATACCCAGTTCCCCGACATTTCTTAGAGGCTCATCAAGTAGACCCTGCAGTTATGAGAGTCGGGGGTGAGCTAGACTCAGGGAGGAAACACCAGAGACTATGTAAACGTGAGGCCTACTGGATTTTCACCCTTGGCAGCCTTGCCCCCGGAGGCCTCAATGAAGACCCCGAAATACACAAAATAGTGTGATAGTGGTATAGAGTTTGCTGTTGAATAGGCCCATGTTCATCCGTTCATTCTATCTAGTATATCCAATATGAGGTGCATTACCGCTTATGTAGGACCTAGGACTTATGTTGACTCCAATGATAAAAATTTTAAACACATTTTTGAAAGATTTTTGTAAAAAAACTTTTTTTTAAAATTTAGACTTTAGAGGTTTTTAGTTGGGTGGCTTTTATAGGTATATTAATATCCATTATCTACATACCCATTATTTGTACATTATTTGTACATATGATATTCACTAATACCCACAGTCTGTGCATTTTAATTCATATTCACACATTTTTTCATATTTCTGTCTTATTAGTATTTTATATATATGTGTGCTTTTACGTATAAAAGTATAGTCTATATATATATATATATATATATATATATATATATATATTTCTAATAGTCTATCAATTATGATCTTTTTCCTATAAGCCAAGGGTGTTTAGAAAAATGTATATACATATATATATTTTTTAGCAAATATCTATTAGATTGAGAATCCATGACCTTGTTATATTTATGGAAAATGTTATTTTATACCATTTTAAATGCATAATTATGCGTTTATTCAATATGCACTATTTATATTTGTATTTAGATTGCATGTCTTCATCTATTACCTATGCATATGTCCTGGCATGTGCACCTTTGCACATATGTGCAGACACGGTTATATATAGATGTGTATGTTCCACTAGCCCCTTTTGCTGTAGGCACATGCTTTCAGTGTATACTAGTAAATTGAAACACCTAATTTATGTGTATTGTTCCGTACACACATAATGATTCATTTAGTAATTATACACACTGACAGCTATGTCCCTTTTGTGTGCACGTGTACACACACTTTACATGTGGGGGTGCAATTGTATATGAGTGTATGGTTGCAATTTGTACCTTCTGTGTCTTTACACTATGTATTTACACCCCCTTTGGGTCTGCAGTTCTCTTTCTCTTTTTCTTCTTTCTTTTTTCTTTTTTCTTATGCACATATTATCATCCATTATTATTTTTATTTATTTATTATTTTTTTTTTTTATTATTATTATTAATTATTATTATTTAACACACTTATTTTCATTTTTATTACTTTTATTTCTATTTTTATATTTATTTATTTTTATTTTATTTTTATTTATTTTTTCTATTTTTTCTTCATTTTATTCCCATCTATTCATTTTCTTTCATTTTTATTCACCATCCATCTATTGGCGTGGCTGTGTCTTCCCTGTGAGCCTGGTCATGTGTCGTCTTTGGCCTCTATAGTATGCCTTCAATAATTTGGCGGAAGGCATTTCCCACTGCTGACTTAGATTCAGTGCGATAGCGCGCGCACAGGAAATGACATTTAGTCTCTACTTCCGCTGTCTGGCCCGCAAAAAACAACAAACATGGCGTGTGTTCCACCCGCCGCCTATAGGCATTACAGCGCTCCTCTAAGGTAAGGCATCCTCTGAGTCAAACGATCGTCTACAGTGTGCGGTGTATTTTTGGGGAGGACGGACTCGCCCCCTCGGATGGCTGATTTGATGTGGTTTTTGCTGGGTCTGTGCGGATGCCAGTGTGGGTGTCCTTGCTGGTGTTGGCTGCTCTGGTTTGCTTCCTGGTGCCTTCAGTGTGCAGGCCGTTGTGTGCCATCTTTACACATAGTCTGCCTGTGTATGTGGCTGTATGTGTGGGGCGTGTGATTGGGGCCTGCCTGGTGGTCTGTGGTCCTTGATCCTTGGCGTGTCGCATTGTGCATGGTGTGTGGATCTGTTAGTACGTGAAATCATTATCATTGTTGTTGTTGCTGTGCTTGTGGGCTGATTTGGCTGCAGGGTTTTTTTTGAATTGGCTCCTTTGGGTGCATGCGTGTACTTGTGTGCTGTGCACAGGTGCCTCCTACGCATTCCTATATGTGTGTGTGTGTATGCATATACAGGTAGTTTTCCAAGGGAGGGGCACCAGAGTCTGTCTGATTTGTGCCTCCTTAATGAGCACATATATTTAAGTAGCTGTAAGAGATGAACACTGTTAGGCTCTGAAGAAGAAGGTGTAACCTTCGAAACGCGTCAGCCAGCAGCGGTTTGTACGTCCTCTTTGTAGGATCTGGAGACTGCCGTCAGTGGACAGACTGTCACAAGTCAAAAACTATCTTAATGCCGTGTACACACGACCGGACTTTGACAGACTGAACGCCGAAGGACTTTTCGACTGAGTTCCGATGGAGTTCCAATGAAACGGACTTGCCCACACACGATCACACCAAAGTCCGACTGATTAGAACGTGATGATGTATGACCGGACAAGAATAAGGAAGTTCATAGCCAGTAGCCAATAGCTGCCCTAGCGTCGTTTTTTGTCCATCGGACTAGCAAACAGACGAATGTTCTATTTCTAAAGTCCGTCTGATTTTTCGACAGCAAAGGTCCGATGAAGCCCACACACAATCGAATTGTCCGGCGGATTAATTCCGTCGGACCTTTGCTGTATAAAAGTCCAGTCGTGTGTACACGGCATTAGCGTCATTTTCATCTACCTTTGTGAGTAGTTTTATTACGTGTTCTTTTAAATAAACTTGTTAAAGGATAATGCACAAGGCCGGAGTGCCCTCTCTTTTCTGTTTTACTATTTTGCTAGTTACGCCCATGGCTGCAGATAGCTGCAATAAATCGTTCCTGGACGCAGTCAAATTTATTTTTTCTAACCGCACCAAACCCCATGTAACGTAAACGTTGCTAAACGCAGCCATAGGAAAGCATTGTCTGAGTTTAGCTGCGGTAGATAACTTGATCTGTCTCACCAAATCCATATTGATTTTTCCTATTTCAACCTCTTGTTCAAGCTCATACAGATCTTGGAAACTTCTAGGAACAAATTTGGTTCCCTCTGTATTAACGAAAACAACTATAAAAATCATTAGTGTTGTATTATAAAGTATCACACTTCATTACAATCACCAATGAGGACAATATAAAGTAGACATACATATCTATCTCCAGTGATTATTATTATTATTATTTATTATTGTCCAATCTTATACTCTTAGCTTAGTCATACATTTAACATGTTATACAGAACTTGTCTAGTCAGCTATCTGTCATGGTTATGCAGTAATCTTTCTCTGTCAACTTTCTAACCAACCTGATCTCAGGGATCCACTGACTTCTGCCCAGTCTGATGATTCTGTGCTGGATGTCCAGCTCATCTTTAAGGGTCTGGGGGACCCTGCTCAGACTCCTGATGGTCTTCTTATGCCTTTATCCATTCCTAAGAAGCCTTTAGCCCTCAATAAGTCTTTTCGTCCTCTTCCTACCTCGGTTTCTGTCTCTGAGGATAATCTTAAGTACGAGGTTAGTCAAGTTCTGGATTCCCGGCGCTGTAGAGGCATTCTTCAGTACCTCATACATTGGGAAGGGTTTGGTCCTGAGGAGAGGTCTTGGATCACTGCATCTGAGATCTTTGCGCCTCATCTGTTGAGGAGGTTTCATCTGGAGTTTCCCTTTAAGCCAGGGCCTAGGCGGGGGAGGGGGAGGCCTCATAAGAGGGAGGGTACTGTCATGGTTATGCAGTAATCTTTTTCTGTCAGCTTACCTGCTCCTCATGTGTTCAGACTAAGAGGCCAGCCCCTCACACCTGGCTGGTTTTAAAACCTCTCCTCTAAGCATGGCCCCACCCCAGGCCCTATCAGGGAACCCTATATTAAACTGTGCCCTGCAAGCCAGCCGTGCTGATCAACCATTGTGTGTTAGCTTTCGTGTGTACTTGTTGTGTTTCCTACGTCTGATTCCATGGTAAAGAAGGCAATCCGCTTGCGCTGTGGGGCCAGGGAGTGTGGCTGGTCAGAGCTCTCAGCGAACATTTAGCGTGGTGCAGAACTGCAGCAGCAGACAGCCGGGCAGACACTCGAGCGGGACGGTAAGTCAGGATCACAGGCAGGAACATGGTCATCAGATAGCCAGAGTCATCAACAGGCGGGCAATGAGGTACCAAATCAGGAGCAGAGCCATTTCTGTTAGCCAAACATCTTCTTACATGCACATTTCTATTAGCCAAATGGCTGGTTGGTATTCTCTGACATTGCTCCCCCCCAAAGGGCAACCTCTGGATGCCCACCAAGGTCAGTTTCTCGGGATGGAGTCGGAGGTAAGCTTGCACCAATCATGGAGCATGCACATTAGAAGAAGGCTATCAGGAATTATCCTCAGGACCGTAGCCCTTCCATTTAATGAGGAACTGGGCCTGACCTCCCCTCTACCTCCAGTCCAGGATGGCTTCCACTTCATATTCTTCATTACCTTCTATGAGTAGGGGGGCTGGAGACTCTGGTTCTCGATCAGGAAATGGATTGGACACAGCTCGTTTTAATAGAGACATGTGAAAATCAGGGTGAATCCTAAGACTCTTAGGCAGAGTTAACTCATAGGCTACTGTATTGATCTTCCTCCTTACTGGAAAAGGCCAATATATCTTGGACCAAATTTCTTTGAGGGACAGGCCAGTTTTAAATTTGCCACGGATAACCATCTCCAGGCTTTAGATCCAAGTTACCCCTCTTCCTCCTCTTTCAAAAAAATTCTTGTTGCTTGTCTGAGCCTTAGTGATTGCTTCCTGCAAAAACGGATTGTTGGATCTCCAGAACTGCAGACGATACTGTACCGCTGGTACTGAGGATTCCCAAGGCACATTGGGCAGAAAAGAAGGGTGAAATCCATAGTTTGCAAAAAAGGTGGTTGTTTGGTGGCAGAATGTATTGAATTGTTATATGCAAACTCTGCTGAAGGGAGAATATGTACCCAGTCGTCCTGCGCAAAAGATGAAAAACATTGCAAATATTGTGAGGGGAGGGGGGAAGGGGGAGAGTGTAGATCAAAGATACTGGTGAACTAAAAAATCATACATAATGGTAGTAGATGATACATATAATAAAAAAAACAAATAGAACAATGATAAGTGCAGTAAAATTGAATGAACCAAACCACAGTGAATGGATATAAAAATGAAAATGGTGGCAGTCCAAAGGCTGGTTTAAAAAGTGTATGATATATACATCAACGTGGGCTAAAGTCCCGAGCAAGCAATATACAGGGAAAGAAAAAAACACTTCCACCACCAAAGGGACGTGTGTGAGATGCAATCTTCAGTGATATCACCTCCGTGTCTGCAAGCAGCTCACCTCACAGCTGTAAGGTGTACAGCATAGACACAGACCACAGGTGAAGGTGATGGCTTGGTAGGATCGAAATAATGATGTCTCATATGTTGTTTGAAGACTCACATAGACGGATATGGAGGATCTTGGAGAAAAAGAGCGTAGGCATCAATCCAACGAACGCCGAGTTCGTATGTCCCCAGTGTGGCAACCTCGGTCGGCTCCTGCTCACAGCGCTTATCAAATGGACTCAGTAGATGTTGGTGTGGGGTATAAGCAATAAACCAATAAACCAATTTATTAAAATAGTCAAAAAATAAACTCACATAAAGATGCTGTGGCAGATTAAAACATCCACGAGCGCCGAGCTCGTCTCCTGCTGTAAGACTGTGTGTGTACCCAGTGCTCCAATCCCGCCACGTATCGTCACGTCACGTGACTTCATCAGGGGTTATCCCCTTACTGGGGATGCCATGTAAACATAAAGGTGTTTGCGGTCACAGTAGCAGAAGGTGTCCCCTACAAAGGCACAAAGTGGGCCATCTTAGATAAGCAATCAATCACCACGAAGATAGAGGTGAACCCTCAGATAATTCCACAATGAAGTCCATGGAAATCATGCTCCATAATTTGTTAGTTACAGGAAGTGGTTCAAGCAAGCCCAAACTCTTGGCTCTATCAGATTTATTACGTAAGCAAACTACACATGATTTGACATAATCTCTGCATTCTCGGGTCAGATTTGGCCATCAGAATGAACGAAGAATTAGATCAGAAGTCTTGTGAGCCCCAAAGTGGCCTGCCAGTGGATGGTCATGACACATATGTAGAACAGTTGTCTGAAATTGCTCAGGGATGAAGATCTGCTCTCCATGAAAGTACAGGCCCTCTCTGAGTTGCAGACGTAGTTCCAAGGGTGGAGGGCAGAGGCGTCACCAGTGGGTGGCTATTGGGGCTACAGCCCCGAGCCTGGGGCTAATAGCCCCGAGTCTCTTGTCCCGGTCCTAGAATGCAGGGGACAGGGGCGGACTGAGCCATGGTAGCGCTGGCTCCAGCTCCACCCCCCCCACTCTACTCTTGGTCACTGGTTGCTATAGCCGCCTATCGGCTAGCAACCAGTGACGTCACTGCCCGGCATTCAAAGCGGAGGAGGATTGCACTTCCTCCTCCTCCGCGCTAGTGCTCATGGGGCCTGCCTTTTCTGGACTGGAGCGGCCCTGTGGACCGATCAGTCCTATCCCAGCGCGCTGTGACTGGAAGAGGACAGCGATCGGCGCTCGGGCGGGCGGCTCTCCTCCTCTCCTCTGGCTGCCTCACACACCAGCACCACGGCTAAGCTGCTGCTGCAGGACCTGGACACAGGTAGGTCAGTCAGTGTGTGTATGGCAGGTACCAGGTCAGTGTGGGTGGGTCAGTGTGTGTGGGTCAGGTAGGTCAGTGTGGGTCAGTGTGTGTGGGTCAGTGTATGTAGGTCAGTGTGTGTAGGTCAGTGTGGGTCAGGTAGGTCAGTGTATGTGGGTCAGGTAGGTCAGTGTGGGTCAGGTAGTTCAGTGTGGGTGGGTCAGTGTATGTAGGTCAGTGTGTATGTAGGTCAGTGTGGGTCAGGTAGGTCAGTGTGGGTGGGTCAGTGTATGTAGGTCAGTGTGGGTCAGGTGGGTCAGTGTATATCAGGTAGGTCAGTGTGGGTGGGTCAGTGTATGTAGGTCAGGTAGGTCAGTGTAGGTCAGTGTGGGTCAGGTAGGTCAGTGTGTGTGGGTCAGTGTATGTAGGTCAGTGTGTGTGGGTCAGTGTATGTAGGTCAGTGTATGTAGGTCAGTGTGTGTGGGTCAGGTAAGTCAGTGTAGGTCAGGTAGGTCAGTGTATATCAGGTAGGTCAGTGTGGGTGGGTCAGTGTATGTAGGTCAGGTAGGTCAGTGTGGGTCAGTGTATGTAGGTCAGTGTGGGTCAGGTAGGTCAGTGTATGTCAGGTAGGTCAGTGTGGGTGGGTCAGTGTATGTAGGTCAGTGTGTGTGGGTCAGTGTAGGTCAGTGTAGGTCAGGTAGGTCAGTGTATATCAGGTAGGTCAGTGTGGGTGGGTCAGTGTATGTAGGTCAGGTAGGTCAGTGTAGGTCAGTGTGTGGGGGTCAGTGTATGTAGGTCAGGTAGGTCAGTGTGGGTCAGGTAGGTCAGTGTATGTAGGTCAGTGTGTGTGGGTCAGGTAGGTCAGTGTAGGTCAGGTAGGTCAGTGTATATCAGGTAGGTCAGTGTGGGTGGGTCAGTGTATGTAGGTCAGTGTGGGTCATGTAGGTCAGTGTGTGTGGGACAGTGTATGTAGGTCAGGGTGGGTCAGGTAGGTCAGTGTATGTAGGTCAGGGTGGGTCAGGTAGGTCAGTGTATGTAGGTCAGGGTGGGTCAGGTAGGTCAGTGTATGTAGGTCAGGGTGGGTCAGGTAGGTCAGTGTATGTAGGTCAGGGTGGGTCAGGTAGGTCAGTGTATGTAGGTCAGTGTATGTCAGGTAGGTCAGTGTGTATCAGGTAGGTCAGTGTGGGTCAGTGTATGTAGGTCAGTGTATGTAGGTCAGTGTGTGTGGGTCAGGTAGGTCAGTGTAGGTCAGTGTATATCAGGTAGGTCAGTGTGGGTGGGTCAGTGTATGTAGGTCAGGTAGGTCAGTGTGGGTCAGTGTATGTAGGTCAGTGTGGGTCAGGTAGGTCAGTGTATGTCAGGTAGGTCAGTGTGGGTGGGTCAGTGTATGTAGGTCAGTGTGTGTGGGTCAGTGTAGGTCAGTGTAGGTCAGGTAGGTCAGTGTATATCAGGTAGGTCAGTGTGGGTGGGTCAGTGTATGTAGGTCAGGTAGGTCAGTGTATGTAGGTCAGGTAGGTCAGTGTGGGTCAGGTAGGTCAGTGTATGTAGGTCAGTGTGTGTGGGTCAGGTAGGTCAGTGTATATCAGGTAGGTCAGTGTGGGTGGGTCAGTGTATGTAGGTCAGTGTGGGTCAGGTAGGTCAGTGTGTGTGGGACAGTGTATGTAGGTCAGGGTGGGTCAGGTAGGTCAGTGTATGTAGGTCAGGGTGGGTCAGGTAGGTCAGTGTATGTGGGTCAGGTAGGTCAGTGTATGTAGGTCAGGGTGGGTCAGGTAGGTCAGTGTATGTAGGTCAGTGTATGTCAGGTAGGTCAGTGTGTATCAGGTAGGTCAGGTAGGTCAGTGTATGTAGGTCAGTGTGTGTGGGTCAGTGTAGGTCAGTGTATGTCCGGTAGGTCAGTGTATGTCCGGTAGGTCAGTGTGGGTAGGTCAGTGTATGTAGGTCAGTGTGTGTGGGTCAGGTAGGTCAGTGTAGGTCAGTGTGTGTGGGTCAGTGTATGTAGGTCAGGTAGGTCAGTGTGGGTGGGTCAGTGTGTGTCAGTGTATGTAGGTCAGTGTGGGTCAGGTAGGTCAGTGTATGTCAGGTAGGTCAGTGTATTTCAGTGTGTGTGGGTCAGGTATTTCAGTGGGTCAGTGTGTGTGGGTCTGTGTATGTCAGGTAGGTCAGTGTAGGTAGGTCAGTGTGGGTCAGGTAGGTCAGTGTGTGTGGGTCAGGTAGGTCATTGTATGTAGGTCAGTGTAGGTAGGTCAGTGTGGGTGGGTCAGTGTGGGTAGGTCAGTGTGGGTCAGGTAGGTCAGTGTGGGTGGGTCAGTGTATGTAGGTCAGTGTGGGTCAGGTAGGTCAGTGTATGTAGGTCAGTGTATGTCAGGTAGGTCAGTGTATGTAGGTCAGTGTGGGTCAGGTAGGTCAGTGTGGGTGGGTCAGTGTATGTCAGGTAGGTCAGTGTATGTAGGTCAGGTAAGTCAGTGTGTGTCAGGTAGGTCAGTGTGTGTCAGGTAGGTCAGTGTGTATCAGGTAGGTCAGTGTAGGTCAGTGTATGTCAGGTAGGTCAGTGTATGTAGGTCAGTGTGTGTGGGTCAGTGTAGGTGAGTGTATGTCCGGTAGGTCAGTGTATGTCCGGTAGGTCAGTGTGGGTGGGTCAGTGTATGTAGGTCAGTGTGTGTGGGTCAGGTAGGTCAGTGCGTGTGGGTCAGTGTATGTAGGTCAGTGTGGGTCAGGTAGGTCAGTGTGGGTAGGTCAGTGTGGGTCAGGTAGGTCAGTGTGGGTCAGTGTATGTAGGTCAGTGTGGGTCAGGTAGGTCAGTGTATGTCAGGTAGGTCAGTGTATGTAGGTCAGTGTGGGTCAGGTATTTCAGTGTGTGTGGGTCAGGTAGGTCAGTGTGTGTGGGTCAGTGTATGTCAGGTAGGTCAGTGTAGGTAGGTCAGTGTGGGTCAGGTAGGTCAGTGTGTGTGGGTCAGGTAGGTCAGTGTATGTCAGGTAGGTCAGTGTAGGTAGGTCAGTGTGGGTGGGTCAGTGTATGTAGGTCGGTGTGGGTCAGGTAGGTCAGTGTATGTGGGTCAGTGTATGTCAGGTAGGTCAGTGTAGGTAGGTCAGTGTGGGTCAGGTAGGTCAGTGTGTGTGGGTCAGGTAGGTCAGTGTATGTAGGTCAGTGTAGGTAGGTCAGTGTGGGTGGGTCAGTGTGGGTAGGTCAGTGTGGGTCAGGTAGGTCAGTGTGGGTGGGTCAGTGTATGTAGGTCAGTGTGGGTCAGGTAGGTCAGTGTATGTAGGTCAGTGTATGTCAGGTAGGTCAGTGTATGTAGGTCAGTGTGGGTCAGGTAGGTCAGTGTGGGTGGGTCAGTGTATGTCAGGTAGGTCAGTGTATGTAGGTCAGGTAAGTCAGTGTGTGTCAGGTAGGTCAGTGTGTGTCAGGTAGGTCAGTGTGTGTCAGGTAGGTCAGTGTGTATCAGGTAGGTCAGTGTAGGTCAGTGTATGTAGGTCAGTGTGTGTGGGTCAGTGTAGGTGAGTGTATGTCCGGTAGGTCAGTGTATGTCCGGTAGGTCAGTGTGGGTGGGTCAGTGTATGTAGGTCAGTGTGTGTGGGTCAGGTAGGTCAGTGTGTGTGGGTCAGTGTATGTAGGTCAGTGTGGTTCAGGTAGGTCAGTGTGGGTAGGTCAGTGTGGGTAGGTCAGTGTGGGTCAGTGTATGTAGGACAGTGTGGGTCAGTGTATGTAGGACAGTGTGGGTCAGGTAGGTCAGTGTATGTCAGGTAGGTCAGTGTATGTAGGTTAGTGTGGGTCAGGTATTTCAGTGTGTGTGGGTCAGGTAGGTCAGTGTGTGTGGGTCAGTGTATGTCAGGTAGGTCAGTGTGGGTCAGGTAGGTCAGTGAGTGTGGGTCAGGTAGGTCAGTGTATGTAGGTCAGTGTATGTCAGGTAGGTCAGTGTGGGTGGGTCAGTGTATGTAGGTCAGTGTATGTCAGGTAGGTCAGTGTAGGTAGGTCAGTGTGGGTCAGGTAGGTCAGTGTGTGTGGGTCAGGTAGGTCAGTGTATGTAGGTCAGTGTAGGTAGGTCAGTGTGGGTGGGTCAGTGTGGGTAGGTCAGTGTGGGTCAGGTAGGTCAGTGTGGGTGGGTCAGTGTATGTAGGTCAGTGTGGGTCAGGTAGGTCAGTGTATGTAGGTCAGTGTATGTCAGGTAGGTCAGTGTATGTAGGTCAGTGTGGGTCAGGTAGGCCAGTGTGGGTGGGTCAGTGTATGTCAGGTAGGTCAGTGTGGGTCAGGTAGGTCAGTGTGGGTCAGGTAGGTCAGTGTATGTAGGTCAGGTAGGTCAGTGTGTGTCAGGTAGGTCAGTGTGTATCAGGTAGGTCAGTGTAGGTCAGTGTATGTAGGTCAGTGTATGTCAGGTAGGTCAGTGTATGTAGGTCAGTGTGTGTGGGTCAGTGTAGGTGAGTGTATGTCCGGTAGGTCAGTGTATGTCCGGTAGGTCAGTGTGAGTGGGTCAGTGTATGTAGGTCAGTGTGTGTGGGTCAGGTAGGTCAGTGTAGGTCAGTGTGTGTGGGTCAGTGTATGTAGGTCAGTGTGGGTCAGGTAGGTCAGTGTGGGTAGGTCAGTGTGGGTGGGTCAGTGTGGGTCAGTGTGGGTCAGGTAGGTCAGTGTGGGTCAGTGTATGTAGGTCAGTGTGGGTCAGGTAGGTCAGTGTATGTCAGGTAGGTCAGTGTATGTAGGTCAGTGTGGGTCAGGTATTTCAGTGTGTGTGGGTCAGGTAGGTCAGTGTGTGTGGGTCAGTGTATGTCAGGTAGGTCAGTGTAGGTAGGTCAGTGTGGGTCAGGTAGGTCAGTGTGTGTGGGTCAGGTAGGTCAGTGTATGTAGGTCAGTGTATGTCAGGTAGGTCAGTGTGGGTGGGTCAGTGTATGTAGGTCAGTGTGGGTCAGGTAGGTCAGTGTATGTAGGTCAGTGTATGTCAGGTAGGTCAGTGTATGTAGGTCAGTGTGGGTCAGGTAGGTCAGTGTGGGTGGGTCAGTGTATGTCAGGTAGGTCAGTGTGGGTCAGGTAGGTCAGTGTATGTAGGTCAGGTAGGTCAGTGTATGTCAGGTAGGTCAGTGTGTGTCAGATAGGTCAGTGTGTATCAGGTACGTCAGTGTGGGTCAGGTAGGTCAGTGTATGTAGGTCAGTGTGTGTGGGTCAGTGTAGGTCAGTGTATGTCCGGTAGGTCAGTGTATGTCCGGTAGTTCAGTGTGGGTGGGTCAGTGTATGTAGGTCAGTGTGTGTGGGTCAGGTAGGTCAGTGTAGGTCAGTATGTGTGGGTCAGTGTATGTAGGTCAGTGTGGGTCAGGTAGGTCAGTGTGGGTAGGTCAGTGTGGGTGGGTCAGTGTGGGTCAGGTAGGTCAGTGTGGGTCAGTGTGTGTCAATGTGTGTGGGTCAGGTAGGTCAGTGTATGTCAGGTAGGTCAATGTATGTAGGTCAGTGTGTGTCAGGTATTTCAGTGTGTGTGGGTCAGGTAGGTCAGTGTGTGTGGGTCAGTGTATGTCAGGTAGGTCAGTGTGTGTCGGGTAGGTCAGTGTGGGTCAGGTAGGTCAGTGTATGTAGGTCAGTGTATGTCAGGTAGGTCAGTGTAGGTAGGTCAGTGTGGGTGGGTCAGTGTAGGTAGGTCAGTGTGGGTCAGGTAGGGCAGTGTGGGTGGGTCAGTGTATGTCAGGTAGGTCAGTGTATGTAGGTCAGTGTATGTCAGGTAGGTCAGTGTGTGTGGGTCAGTGTATGTCAGGTAGGTCAGTGTGGGTCAGGTAGGTCAGTGTATGTAGGTCAGTGTATGTCAGGTAGGTCAGTGTATGTAGGTCAGTGTGGGTCAGGTAGGTCAGTGTGGGTCAGGTAGGTCAGTGTATGTAGGTCAGGTAAGTCAGTGTGTGTCAGGTAGGTCAGTGTGTATCAGGTAGGTCAGTGTATGTCAGGTAGGTCAGTGTGTATCAGGTAGGTCAGTGTGGGTCAGGTAGGTCAGTGTATGTAGGTCAGTGTGTGTCAGGTAGGTAGGTCAGTTTAGTGGTCAGCATTGATGGGCACTGGTAAGCCAGGCAGCAACCAGCAAGTCAGCCTACCCCCGCCACACAACCCCTCCACCCAACCAGCGCCACTAGAGGCCCCCCCCCGTGCCGGCCTTGGACTTCAGGCTGATCTGGTCTTTTTGCCACCTAGCAACGCCCCTGGTGGAGGGTATTCTGCATTAGCTGCTTTTACTTGTGACACTAAATCAGTCTGGAGTAACAATACGTTTTTAGCAGGCAAAATAGTGTCAGGTTCAGAGGGCACTGAGGTATCTTGGAACATATGGGAGAGCGTGTCTGGCTTGCCGTTCTTTGATCTAGGACGGTAAGTGATATGAAAACTGAATCTAGAGAAGAAAAGTATCCATCTGGCTTGACGAGGTCTCAGGTGTTTAGCTGTTCATAAATATTCTAGATTCTTGTGATCCGTAAAGATAAGTATAAAAGCTAGCTGGGCCTAGGGGGGTCCAAGCAAAAGTTGTGCGTAACCTGGTTAGCCGAGTTATAGGAGAGATAATACCAGAAAAGTCCTTGATATATTTTCTACAAAAATTAGCGAACCCAACAAATCGCTGCACAGCTTTCTTATCGGTGGGCACAGGCCAATCAGCTATTGCAAACACTTTCTGAGGGTCCATGGCAATTCCATCACAGGAGAGAATAAGTCCCAAGAATTGGATGGTATGTCTTTCAAACTCACATTTATCAGATTTTGTGTAGCGGCTATGTTCTCTGTTTGGTCAGGACTTTCTTCACGTTTCCGATGAATATCCAGGGAGGCAGAGAAGGTAAGGCTATAGTCTGAATAGACAATGATAAAGAGACCCAATCGGGGTCACAACAGGAAACGCTTGGTAACAGGATGAAGATACAGGTACACAGGGAAGCTGAAAGACAGTCCAGCAAATTAGCATTAACATGAGCAGCCTTTTATAGGCCAGCACAGGGATTCCTTAGTTCACGCTTTGCGCGCTCCACTGCGCATGGGCCCACGCCGCCCCGTTCTGTTGTGCATCCTGCATGCGCCGGAGCGCCATTCTACCGCCTGTATGCACGGGAAAATACAGATAACGGCAATTGAGGCTTCTGGCATTTCTCTGACAACGATGCTCCAGTTGCTCTACAGTCATTGCAGGGAGCCACTTTATATGAACTAATCATGTGTATTTTGTAATGCCTATACTATTGGTGTCTGTTGAAGCACCATTTCATGGCTTAGGCTTATTGTTTTAGTTGTCCAGTATGTTCTTGATGTGTTATGATTGCTACCTGTTCACTACAAGCATTGTGCTTGTATCCTCTAATTTCTTCACATAACTGAAAAAATGTAATAAAAATTGTTATTGAAAAAAAAAAACTGACCACACTAAGCAGGAGAGCACAGTGTGTTCAGTTCTATAGCTATGCAGTGAACTCAGTGTGATCTTGTCCAATGATCAGATTTGTTCTGACACGCCCCTGCTGAACAGCTATTCACTGGAAAGATCAGTGTGCTGCTGCTTCTCCTCCCCCCAGCTCTTATGCAGCTGAGAACAGAGGGAATGTGATTACTAAAAATGGAAAACATGTATTTATAATATATTTTTTATCTACACAAAAGTGTTTTGCCTTTAATCCCTATTTTATAACTCTAACTGAATGGGTTGTTTTACAAGGTGATCATTTACAATCACTTTAAGGATTCAGAGCTATGCAAACAAACAACATCAATTCTCTCAGCCATCGCTTGCTTTGAGGATCCATACTGTGGTATCTATCCATCACTTAGTCATTGCCTCCCTGATCGTGGGACAGTGGGCACACCAGGAAGTCCCTTTCTCAACACCATCCTTCCCATATTTTTTACCCTCCCCCCTCTTTTTTTCTCTACTTCTTTTGGTCCCCCCATCCCCGACTCTTGACTGACTCCCGTGTTGACCCAAGCCGTTAACCCCCGATATTGGAACTCCTCTGACACTAATGTTAGTGCCTTAATTGCAATATTACCATACATTTTTCTTCTTCTTTTTGTCACTCATCCTGTTGTACTACGGGTTTATAATCCCCAAGTTGACACTGTTTTATGGTAACCAGCCATCCTGGATGAGATGATTGGCCTATATCCATTGTGTTACCTATATTATGCAAACTTGTTTCTGACTGTTGTACTAATGTTTGCTGGATAGTTTTTGTTCCTTATGGAAAAAAAAAAAAAAAAATACCCACTGACGCGGCAAAAAAAAAAAAAAAACACGACCGAGCACACACGCCCAATTTTGATGGTACATATACAGTATCTCACAAAAGTGAGTACACCCCTTGCATTTTTGTAAATATTTTATTATATGTTTTAATGTGACAACACTGAAGAAATGACACTTGTCTACAATGTAAAGTAGTGAGTGTACAGCTTGTATAACAGTGTAAATTTGCTGTCCCCTCAAAATAACTCAACACACAGCCATTCACGTCTAAACCACTGGCAACAAAAGTGAGTACACCCCTAAGTGAAAATGCTTCACAGGTTGCCACTGAAGTCCTCTTCCACTTCTCCATGACAACATCACAGAGCTGGTGGATGTTAGAGACCTTGCGCTCCTCCACCTTTTGTTTGAGGATGCCCCACAGATGCTCAATAGGGTTTAGGTCTGGAGACATGCTTGGCCAGTCCATCACCTTTACCCTCAGCTTCTTTAGCAAGGCAGTGGTTGTCTTGGAGGTGTGTTTGGGGTCGTTATCATGTTGGAATACTGCCCTGCGGCCCAGTCTCTGAAGGGAGGGGATCATGCTCTGCTTCAGTAAGTCACAGTACATGTTGGCATTCATGGTTCCCTCAATGAATTGTAGCTCCCCAGTGCCGACAGCACTCATGCAGCCCCAGACCATGACACTCCCACCACCATGCTTGACTGTGGGCAAGACACACTTGTCTTTGTACTCCTCACCTGGTTGCCACCACACACACTTGACACCACCTAAACCAAATAAGCTTATCTTGGTCTCATCATGGTTCCAGTAATCCATAGTCTGCTTGTCCTTAGTCTGCTTGTCTTCAGTAAACTGTTTGCGGGCTTTCTTGTGCATCGTCTTTAGAAGAGGCTTCCTTCTGGGATGACAGCCATGCAGACCAATTTGATGCAGTGTGCGGCGTATGGTCTGAGCACTGACAGGCTGACCCCCCACTAGAGCTGCACGATTAATCGTTAAGAATCAAAATCGCAATCTTTTTCTCTTTCCGATCTTCAAAACAGCATGTCACGATTCTTTCTAACAAGCCCAGAGAGTTCTCACAGCTGGGAAAGAAAAAAAAAAAAAAAAAAAATCTGGGCAGCCTGCCAAGTTTAATCACAACACACAAATAAGTAGAAACAAAGAATCTTTTGGTTCTTTTATCAAAGGAAAGAACTCCAAAGTGTAAATGAAGGAAGTTTAACCATTTAAAGACCAAACCTTTTCTGACATTTGTTGATTACAAGTAAAAATCATTATTTTCTGCTAGAAAATTACTTGGAATGCCCAAACATGATATATATATTTTTTTTAGCAGAGACCCTATAGAATAAAATGATGGTTGTTGCAATATTTTATGTCACACCGTATTTGCACAGAATGACCAGAGTCTGCATGGAGGTTCAGCAGCAGCTGAAAGGACTCCAGGGAGAAGAGCCAGTCCACACCTCTCCCCAGCGGCGGGTATGTTCTACAAGAGAGTCAGAAGTTAGTAGGCTACCATAAGGTTAACCTACGGTGAACTGCGTATACCCAAGGTACCGGAGAGCCTGGACGATTATACTCCCTTGATCCCTTTCCGAGGAACGTCACAATTCTTCTACCAACATTTATTTCATTTCCGGGTCGTATACTGTGGATAAGGATTTCCTGATACAGCAATCAATCTCCCAGTGTGACATAGAGCCCAATGAATGCAAAGTCTGAGAGTTGGTAAGCACACTCTACAGCTGTGGTGGTGGGATATCACCTTTTCGTTTCTAAGTGCACAATAGGGTGTTGGTCTCAGGTGCATGCTTATACATGGTTGCCAGACATAATTATATTATGGCCAGCTTTTTTGTTTTTCTTTCGGTACTGAACTGAGGGAACCACGCCTGAATTCTGACAGAGCTGATTGGTCCTCATCCCAAAGGCCCCAGGTGGGTTTAAGCCATCCGCTTATATTATCTGGCGTTCTGGTAAGGGCAATTCATTATCGTGATCTTTGGATTATGAATCACTTCTGTGCACGTTGTAGCATTTGGATGACCCAGAGTGCTTTTTCTTGCCCAAAGTGATATTTGGACCATATCATTGAATATTCACCTCAGACGTTTATGTCACTAACTACATAAAGGACACTTAGCGCGGTTTATTTTTATCACTGTATTTGCGCAGTGGTCTTTTTTTTTTTTTAAATACACTTTAATGAATTTAAAAAAAAAACTAAACAGTAAAGTTAGTCCAATTTTTTTGTATAATGTGAAAGAAGATGTTACACCGCAAGAATCGTGATCTTTATTCTAAGCAAAAGAAATCGTGATTCTCATTTTAGCCAAAATCGTGCAGCTCTACCCCCACCCCTTCAACCTCTGCAGCAATGCTGGCAGCACTCATACGTCTATTTCCCAAAGACAACCTCTGGATATGATGCTGAGCATGTGCACTCAACTTCTTTGGTCGACCATGACGAGGCCTGCTCTGAGTGGAACCTGTCCTGTTAAACTGCTGTATGGTCTTGGCCACCGTGCTGCAGCTCAGTTTCTGGGTCTCGGCAATCTTCTTATAGCCTAGGCCATCTTTATGTAGAGCAACATTTCTTTTTTCTAGATCCATAGAGAGTTCTTTGCCATGAGGTGCCATGTTGAACTTCCAGTGACCAGTATGAGAGAGTGAGAGCGATAACACCAAATTTAACACACCTGCTCCCCGTTCACACCTGAGACCTTGTAACACTAACAAGTCACATAACACAGGGGAGGGAAAATGGCTATTTGGGCCCAATTTGGACATCTTCACTTAGGGGTGTACTCACTTTTGTTGCCAGAGGTTTAGACATTAATGGCTGTGTGTTGAGTTATTTTGAGGGGACAGCAAATTTACACTGTTATACAAGCTGTACGCTCACTATTTTACATTGGAGCAAAATGTTTCTTCAGTGTTGTTACATGAAAAGATATAAAATATTTACAAAAATGTGAGGGGTGTACTCACTTTTGTGAGATATTATAGCTCAATGACAGCTCCCTGAGCCAGGGCCAAAACTAGGGGGCGGGGGGTGGGGGGGTCTGTTCAGGGGGGAACATGCCCCAGGAGCCAACTTGAGGGGGGTGCTAAATTGTCTGCAGTGCTGACACTAGCCATAATTTGGGAGGTTGGATCGGGCTTTACTGACCCGGCTGAGCCATTGAGCTGAAATTACACCACCGGCTGCTCTGTAAGCCTGCATTGTTGCTAATATCAGGGGAGTCAGGACACGGAACCCCGGGGATTGAGCCTGCTACCTTGCTGCCTTGAAGTCAGACCTGGACAGAAGGGGCAGTGAGAGCAGCATTTGCTAGAACCAATTGGCTGTATTTTATTCCTGCAGTCACTGAAAGCCAGTTCAGTGGCTGCAGGAGAGAAATACAGCCGATGATGATTGGTTCTAGTAGATGCTGTCCCACCTCTCTTCTCTTTCTGCTGCCTGGGTCCCCCCCCCAACCTATCCTGCCTGCTGCGGTATGTGTCAGGAAGGAGAGTGGGGGAAGGGGCCAATAAATATGTCATTTACCTACCCCTTTCTTTTCTGAATGAACAGTGTGAGTGATCTGTACTGTGTTTACTATGGTTCAGTTTTTGAATGAACGGCCGCTCAGCACAGAGCACTTCCCATTCATTCAGCTGAGGCTGCAGAGAAAGTAATTGAAGAACCTGTGTCCTCAATTCCTTTCTCTGTCTTAAAGGTGAGATATCAGGAGTCTGTTTAGACCCTTGATATTTCACCAAATCCCCCAACGGGCTCCAAAACAAAACTGTAAAAAAGAAAGAATAAAAAAAATTGTAAAAAATAATAAAAGATAAAAAATAAAATATAGATAAAAAAAACTACTGACACCATCCACTGCCCTACCAACACCGTCTTCTGCCCTACTGACAAAATCCACTACCCTACTGACACCATCCCCTGCTCTAGTGATGTAGCCCACACACTATCCACTGCCCTACTGACAGTGTCCACACAATGTCCACTGCTCTACTGAGTGACACTGTCAACTTATAAGGTAGGCCAAGTTCATATTTTTTACAGTGGCATTTGTTTTAGTAATCTTAGTATATTTTATGGGTACAAGAATGCTTTTGTTTTATATAACCATGCCCCTTTAAGCCCCTCCAACTTTTAATGCAATTCGGCCACACCCACTGTTCACTGTAGCGTGGTATGCAGGCCACATTGCTGCTCTCCTTGGGGCACCCAGAGGTGTCCCAGGTCTTTTACAATCCTATAATAGTATACTACAAAAAAATAAAAATTACCGTGTGTCGCTAAAGTGTTTGGGATTGGTTTGAAAAAAAGGTGGCAACCCTAGCCACCATGGCAGAAGAAAGCAGCAGCGCCTTATGTGGAGATTTCAAACCTCACCCCCACGGCGGATTGGGAGCAGAGCTGCCAGGAAGGAAGAAGAGCACACAGAAGCAGGTCTTAATAAAGACCAGCTGCTCACTTCTTCTTTCCTGGTGGTGCCTGTCCTAATTCGCTACAGAAGTGAGGCTTGAAATCACTAATGCGAAAACTTTTATTATTATTATTACCATCCTTTGGCTTATCTACGTATTTATTACACTTCCCTCTCTGGGCAGGGGGCTGGGAGTGTATGGATGGAGAACTACTCTCGGGAGGGGGGGGGCACCAAATTGAGTCTTTGCCCTGGGTGAAAGAATGTCTAGCTTCTCCACTGACCTGAACTATCATCAGCTGTATAAGGGGAGGAGCCGGAATGGTGGTGAGATGATCAACAAATATGGTCCTGCCAACTATGGCAATGCCATAGAAGGCAATGCCATAGAAGCAGGTGGGTCGTTTGTTTATTCTCTTAGTGGTCCTGTTGAATTGCTGCCAGTGACAGGCTCACTAGTTTCCCTTGGACCTAGATTCTGAAGCTAATGTTGTCCAAACAACAAACCTCCACAACAAAATTTCACCTCTGCAACAAACCTGCCAGGCTGTGTGGTTGCTGTTGATTGTGAATGGTTTGTGGATAGCATCCACTAATACTGGATTTTTGTAATACTTTGGGTATTCAAACATATATCTTTCCTACTTCCAAGTGATTTGTGCTCCTTATTTGTAGTCTGCACATTCTAGGATACATTTATCAAACATTTTTAAATTAGGTTTCCACTTGTTGCTATCAAGACTTGGTGACATGGAGACCCACTTTCTAGGAATCACACTCAGAGTCATCCCCACTATACAATTGGAATTTTTTTTTAAATTGTATTTCCTTTTACAGTGAAACCTAAAATTGTGAGTAACACGGTTAACGAGCGTTTCGCAATACGAGCATTTTTTTTTATAAATCCTGACTCGGTTTGTGAGTGTTGTCTCACAAAACGAGCAGGATTCAAGCCACAACAGTGTGCAGTACCCCATTTGGCCAGAGGTGAGGGGGGCACTGGAGCCGAGCGGAGCAGATGAGAAATACTCAGAAAAACTCAGAAATACTCAGTTCCTGAGCCTTTCTGAGGTTTTCTGAGTTCAGCCGAGGCTGTCACCTAGCCTTTCTGAGTATTTTCGAGGCTCTCCAGCACCCCCCCACCTCTGGCCACATGCGGTATTGCATGCTATAGAAGTCAATGCGGAACAAATTATTTTCGTTTCCATTGACTTCTATGGGGAAACTCGCTTTGATATGCGAGTGCTTTGGATTAGGAGCATTCTGCTGGAATGGATTATGCATAATCCAAGGTTCCACTGTATAGGGGACTGTTTTTTGCCTAGGCTAGAATGCCATCTTAGCTGCCTGCAGCCTCTTGCACCCCAGGTGGCATTGGGATGCTCCACAGCACATGCACTGCATCATCAGTGGGCTGGTTGCTTCTTCCTGTTTCTTGCAGCTGGCCCCCTGATGACATGCCATTGAACATGTGCATCATCAAGGGTCCAGCTGTAAGAATCCAAATAAAATGGGGATATCTGAAACAATCTGTTTGTGTAATGAGGGTGTGCCACATCCCAAATATATATAGAACTCGAGAAACCCCCTGGGGGTGGGATTTCAAAGGCACTTCCGAAACAGTATTATAAAAAGGTATATAAAATGTATTAATCACAAAAGTAATATAGTACAAAAAAGAGAATTATATGAAACAAAGGATGCATGTGAATTGTACAAACATACAACATACGATAAACAATCCAGAAACACTACGTTTCGGAGATGGACTGTAGTCTCCTTCATCAGGTTTTTTTTTTTTTTTCTAGAGGACACAGTGTCTATAGGATGTTAAATGTACAAAAATCAATAAAATTGTCCAAAAGCATAC
The DNA here is from genome assembly GCA_037953035.1 of Aquarana catesbeiana. Classification (NCBI taxonomy): domain Eukaryota; kingdom Metazoa; phylum Chordata; class Amphibia; order Anura; family Ranidae; genus Aquarana; species Aquarana catesbeiana. The sequence goes on along the minus strand of JBBHAA010002903.1, from coordinate 39,594 downwards.
AATTACATAAGAATCAAAAAAATCATCTATGAATACTTACATCGCAGTAAATGGACAGGTACAAAAATGCATCCACAATTTTTAAAACAAATGTTAGGGAGAACCGGAGCAGGGGGTCCTCAACAAGCTCAATCCACTGAGAGATGATTATTGTAGTCAAAGAAATGGTGTAAAAAATAAACAGGAGAGGGAGGAGAGATAGAGAACACTCTCCTTCAAAACACCCAACAGCCCCACCAGATCTGTGGAACCAGACCAGCGACAGGCTGACACATGTACTGAGGCCCAAAAATGGATTGGAGCATCTGGAGGGGAGGCAAACAAAAAAGAGAGCAATCACACCATAAGTATAAAAATATACCCATAAGCAAAAATAGATGTCAAAAAAGAAGGAGGGGGGGGGACAAGAAACCCCACTTGGATAGTGTTAAAAGTTGAAAAAAAACCTACCTAGATTTGACTGAAACAATCAGACAGTCGGTGGAAACAGGGGAACAGTGCTGCTACACAGTCTGGAAAGCCAAAGTTGCAAATGGTCACTGTAAAGTGGGACTGGTATTAATAACTTATAAGACCCAGAAACAATATTCACATAGATATGGGTACCTATGAAAATAGGTACATCCTTATGAGGAAAAATATATATAAATAAAGGCAGCATCTTACCAGTGCAACAGGTCTCAATAAAGTGTGCAAGGGGTCTGCAGAGATCAGCAGGTCCCTGGTCCTAACTAGTCTGTGTTTTGAAGACGTATAAATACTATAGCCCCAGCAGATCTTCCCCCACCCAGCTGATTAGCATGTCAATCAGCTGGGTGAGAGTTACCTCAGCCGAGGCCTCCAAAGGCGGGCCCCCTGGGACGTCGCTGCGCCGCGTCCCCACACGGCGCAGGCGCCGAGAACACCAGGCGCATGTGCGGCATGGACGCAAACAGATGGGAGCAGGCCGAACAGCGCACAAGCCCGGCCCCACAGCGCAGGCACCGCGGAGGGGCACGATGCAGCGGCGTCCCACCGGCGCGGAAAGATGACCTCATCAGAGATCATCAAGGGCGGGGAGTGTCCGCAAAGAAGTAGCAGAGTTCGCCATCCCCGGAAGCCTAAAAGGATAGGCTATCCGGCCGCGTCGGGTGCATGTGTACAGGGAAAAAAGGATGTAAAAAAATTGAGTGAAACATAAAATGAAAATATGAATGTATAACTTTGCTAACAATAAATATGAAAGCAAAAAACTCATATATATAGTACTTAAATGTTTGGCAAATAAACGACAAATAGAACATCTCGAGTGGAAGAAAGAGCCGGTGGAGGGGAACCCTGCCCCAGGAAACATCCCCACTCCTTCAGAGCAAATATAACATGGTCATCAAAGGGGGCAATGGGGGAATACAGAAAAATCAACCAAATGCGGAGTATATGAACAATTATCACAATAAACATATATATCAATAGAGAAAAATGGAAATGACATGAGAGTTAAAGAAAATAAAAATAAATGGGGTATGAAAATAAATAAATTATATAGAAGAGGAGAGGGAATCCAAAAGGGAAAGCTATCAGAGAAAAAGATGGTGGCATAGAACCAAGTGAGCAGAAGCGGAGAGGTGGATCCCTACAGAACACTGCTAGATTCACTGAGCATTTCATGATGGTTTTTGTGGATAACCCAGTAAAAACAGTAAGAGGGGAAAAATATGGGGGAATAAAGCTTTTTAAAAAGACAGTCCCATAGTCTTTACGTTAACAGTCACCCCAGCTAATCCCACAGTAGCCTTTAAGGTATTCTACTATATAGGCATAGACTGATAAAGAAAGAGGGAGTATGATACCCCATCCCCATATCCTAATGCCAACAAGCTCCATATTTGTAAGCATAAAGCCTCGTACACACGATCGGATTTTCTGCAGACAAAGCCTCTGACTTTTGTCCGAAGGGCGCGTGCCTGGATTTTGTCTTGCATACAAACGGCACACAATTATCAGCCAACAAACACGTACTATGTGGTTTTTCAGCTCTTTAGCGCCACCCTTTGGGCACCTTCTGCTAATGTTGTGTTTGGTTAGCATTGCTTCTGAGCATGCGTGTTTGTACTTTGAACTTTTGTCCGACTGACTTGTGTACACACACTCGGAAAATCCGACAACAGACTGTTGGTCGCGGAAAATTTTAAAACCTACCATCCATTTGTCCATGGAAAATCCAACAATAATTGTCAGATGGAGCATACAAATGGTCGGATTTTACGCCAACAGCCTGTCATCACACAATTCCTGTCAGAAAATCCGATCGTGTGTACAAGGCTTAAGACTTTTCTGTGCAAACAGGTTGTTCAGGTAGTATCATACAGCTAAATGTTCTCCTTTCTAGTGTATGAAAAGTGGAAAAAAATTACTTTGAAAATAAACTTAATGAAAATGGTAAGTGTTCTATGTCATGTTTGTCTATATGTGCTGTTATACTCTCATTATTTTGTAGAGAAACTGCATGAATATATATTGTTTAAAGTGGAACTATAGGCAAAACATTTTTTTTTCTTTTTTTTAAATTTTGGATAGAGTAAGGGAGGGTTATAACCTCTGTCTGGCTTTTTTTTTGCCATTTTGTTCCCTTTTTGGGGAGATTTCCCCTCACTTCTTGCCCCATAGCCAAAACAGAAAGTGAGGGGAAATCACTCCAAAGTGAGGGAACCAGAATCCATTTGGAAGATTTACCCTCTATTTCCGTTCTGGTTATACCCCAAATTTGGGATTTTCTTTTCCTTTCGGTGTTGGGGGTCACCAGAACAGATTGAATCTCTTCAATAGGGGCACAGACAACAGTAAAAGCCTGACAGGTGTTCTAATACCTTTCCACTCTATCCAAAACAAAAAAAGATTTGTGTTTCAGTTATACTTTACCTGTTGCAGTAGTCACAAAGATACAGTATATGAACCTAATTAAAATGGTTGTTTCTGTCATCTACAGGTGAACATGTGCAGACTCAATCAGTCTTTTACCAGACACAGGAACCAACGGGAGAGTTCATGTTTCAGTTTGACACTGATGAAATTTTCAATGTGGACTTGGCTCACCGAGAGACCAGATGGAGACTTCCACAGTTTGGTCAGCTGGCTAGTTTTGAGGCAGCTGGAGCGCTGCAGAATATTGCTGTGCTAAAGAATAATCTTGATGTTTTTAAACAATGGTCAAACTTCTCAAAAGCACTTAATGGTAAATAAATGATTCATTCTGTATATGTATTGGGTATTTGTGTGAGACGCATAACTGGGTTCTAATGCATCTCTTTTCCAATTGCAAATGTCATTCTTCCTAATGTATTCTGATGGTGCTGTTGGTAGTCAGCAGCTACAAAAAGTGTAGCTACTGACTTTTAATAAACAGACACTCCTCTGTCCCACAGTCTAGGGATGCGGCCGCCCGAAGCCTCGCTCCTCTCCCCCTCCTCTCTGCGGCGCCGTCATTCCAAGTGTGGGCACCCGGGTGTGGCTTCACAGCTGGGCACGCACTACGCATGAATGCACTGTGTGTTCTGAATGGCCGGGCAATCTTCTGGGACCTGTGACGTGTCCCAGGAGATTGCAGGGAGGGAAGGGGGAGAGGTGAACTTCCGCTTGGCGCCGCAGTGCCAGGGGAGGAAGTGGAGCTGGGTGCCTGTCTAAACTAGGTACCCCCCCCCCAAAAATGACATGCCAAATGTGGCACGTCAGAGGGTCACCAGCACTTAAAGCGGAAGTTCCATTTTTGGGTGGAACTCTGCTTTAAGTACTTTTAGGGACTGTTCACATATGCGTGGGCCGGTTTACCTGCGTTTTTTCAAAGGGGTCCGGGGCAGTTTTGTTCACCAGTTCAGGTGCGATTAAGGTACAAATTTTTAATTAAAGTGTTACTAAAACCAGAAGCCTACATTCACTATATCTGGTCTCCCACAGTACACAGAACATGGAAATGCAATTATTTCAGTATATATAAACTGCTAAATACCTTTTCTCATCAGCAGTATATAGCAGTCTTGTGACGTCTAACGAGTGTCTGGTTAAAGCTTGTAGGAGGAGTTTTCATTCTCCTCTGACTGTCCTATGAGGCTGTATGACCCCTGATCCTCTGTCTGGAGAGTGCTGATTGGCCCTGTGCTGATCACATGCACCCTCCCAAGGAAAAAAGAAAACCTCTCTAGCAATACACACTAGAGCTGCACAATTAATCGTCAAGAATCGTTATCGTGATTAATCGCCAAGAATCGTTATCGCGATCTTGACTAAAGTGTTTCACAATTCTTTCTCTGCTCTTCTGAAGCCACAACCCTCAAAAGAAAGGAAGAGAAAAATCGGGCAGTCTGCCAAGAATCACAACATTCTTTATCAGTTGAACTTAAATATAAACATTGTAACAATTTGTCAATGGAATAGACTTCCTGTGTAAATGAAAAAAAAGTTTAACCACTTAAACACTAAACATTTTTCTGACATTTGTTGGTTTCAAGTTAAAATCATTTTTTTTGCTAGAAAATTACTTAGAACCCCCAAACATATAAATATTTTTTTAGTAGACACCCTAGAGATTAAAATAGTGGTTGCTGCAATATTTTATGCCACACTGTATTTGCGTAGCGGTCTTTCAAATGAAATTTTTTTGGAAAAAATTACTTTAATGAATTTAAAAAAAAAAAATCTAACCAGAAAAGTTAGCTCATTTTTTTTTTGTATAATGTGAAAGATTTTACATCACGAGAATCGTGATCTTTTTATTCTAAGCAAAAAAATCGTGATTCTCATTTTGACCAGAATCGTGCAGCTGTAATACACACCAAACTGAGCATGTGCAATGCTCTGTTCTATCACAAGATGAATTGGGGACTGTGGAAGAAGGGGAGGATCAGACAGCCTTTTTTACACAATGCAGAGGATTAACCCCTTAGATTCCACAGTGAGTATAACAAGCATGATTTACTACATATACAGATTTTACTGTTGTGGGTTTAGTAACACTTTAAAAACGCACCTGAACCAGAATAAAAAACACATTGGACTCTTTTTTTAAAAATGCACTAAGGCTGGCCCGCAGATATGTGAGAAGGCTGCCAGTTCACATGCAATGCAAATTGGATGCGGTTCAAAATGCATCCAATTCATATATATATATATGTGTGTGAATGGAGACTTAACCACTTAGCCCCGGAAGAATTGGCTGCTCAGTGACAAGGCCATTTATTGTATTTTAGTATTGGTGGCGATTTTTTTTTAGTGGGACTGCGACATTATGGCGGACACATCGGACACTTTTGACACATTTTTTGGGACCATTGGCATTTATACAGCGATTAGTGCTATAAAACTGCACTGGTTACTGTGTAAATGTCACTGGCAGGGAAGGGGGCGATCAAGGGGTTAACTGTGTTCCCTATGTGTGTGTTCTGACTGTGGAGAATGGGACTGACTATATGAGATGAGAGATCGTGGCTCCTGGCTCGTAGGAACTCACAATCTTTCTTCACAGAAGTAGGATGTGTGTGTTTACAAACACACGTCTCTGTGCTGCCTTTCGTGCCCGCGATCGCCGGCCACGAGCTTCAGCACCCCGCTGTGCAGCGGGCGCACGCGGGCCTCCGGCGGCACGCACGCGTCTGCTATCCCACTTACACGGACTGACATACAGCTACGACGGTTCGCGGGATCGTGCCAACCTGCCGCAGTATAATGACGGAGGCTGGTCGGCAAGCGGTTAAGGTACAATTCTAGCTTTCATATCACTTAAATAGTTTGTCTGGGCCAAGCTGGCTCCAACTAACGGTTTCTATTACAGATTGATGCAGCTGCTGTGTGCGCTACCTAATAGCTACAGCATTAGCTGCATACAGTAAGTAAGTACACCGTGTTCAGACAGCAGCATGGGCAACTTAAAGAGAGTCAGTCTGAGTGCTTCTCTACCTTCAGTGGAAGCCTTGCATTTTTTTCAGTGAATACTTCCTCTGATTTGCTGAGTTGGAAATCGTGATGTCATCCACCAACTTCTTCACCTCGGCCAATCAGTGGAAAATCAGTGGAAACATGGTATTCATTCTAAATATATAAGCTGAAGATATGACTATGTAATGAGAACTCATAAAAAAGGTTCAATATTACTATTCATAAACTAGACCTTTCTCAAACCTGTGACAGTGCAAACTGCAACATTCACAAAGGACTACTGTCACAATTGGACATGAATTAATGTCCTAGCAAAAAGGCAGGACATGGGGGTGCTAACTAAGAGTCAGCCAGGCTTTTAAAGGCACTCAAATGACCTACAGGTAAAATAATAAAGTTAATGATCATTTTAAATAAAACTGCACATATTTATTAATACCTACTGGGGCCACTTGACTGCATATGCTATTTTCTGGAAAAGGCACACTTAGGCTTTAAAGCAAATCTAACCCCCCAAAAATGTAATATATTGCAGTTTACCAATCCTTAGATTGATGATGATGGCTGCATTAGTTTTCTTTTTTAGTCTTTTTTCCTTTATTCTCACCTGCTGATTCGGCCAGTAACACATCTCCTGTCTTAGGGTGTCTCCACTATCTATAGAGAAGCATCAGAGACACCTTTGGACAGCAGCATTGTCAATCTGGATAGAGGGCAGTGTTAGATGCACTAGCAGATATACTAAAGAGAAGGGTAAGGCCTCAATTACAAATTAATAAAAAACTAGTGCAGGTACCATCATCCCGAAATTATATAATAAAGGGGATACAGGGGTGGAGACGTGACGGCAGTTGCTGCTACTGTCGATTCACGTGTGCACCCCCAGAATTGGAAGTTGGGACTATCACGGTAGTCGATGATAATAATATGCAGTTACAAGTATCTAAAAATGTGTACATTTTTTAATAATTGAAATACAAAAGTACAAACATAATATATACATACAATCATAAAAACAAGAGTATATACCACACTGAATACAGCGAGTGGGGTGTACGGGGGGTGTATATAAGACTTTTGTCTCGACCGGTTTCGCGGTCGGAACCGCTTCTTCAGGAGAAACAAGTCTATAAGGTAATTAGGACAACTTTAATACATGAACACATTAAACATATGCAGCAAACATTAGTAGTCACAGAAGTAATCACAAACCATAATACAGAAGAGGTAAAATTGAGGACAAGCTCACTCACTCAGGCTGGATCAGTGGGACAGCAGGACCCAACACAATTCCCCCCGCAGCGGACACGGGGGATTGTGAACAGACTCTGGTTTGGTAAGGAATAAATAAGAAGAATATGAGGATTGAAGTGATGACAATGTCATGTGGGGAGGTATAGTGCAGGGAAGTGCACACCCAATGGAAGGAAGGTGAACCCGGGGTAGTGAAAGTGGGGGGAGGGGGGGGGGGGGAGGGGAAAAGAAGGGGGGAAGGGCGAAAGGGACAGGGAGGGGGTCACTCAATAAAATAGAGGTCACGGGTGCAGGCCATTTGCTGAAATCGTAGGCAGCCCAAACGACTTCTTTACCAGCTCACTAAGGCTCCGTTCACACATAGGTGTTTTGAATTGTGGATGGAATTGCTGCAATTCTGGCCATGAATTCAAAGCGCGCTGTTAAAATGGCTACTTTTAATAATCGAACACTTAGCTGTCCTTGAGTCCAGCGATGTCGGCACCGCAGCTGATGTTTCCATCAGCTTGCGCCTTACGGCTTTATGCCGGGAACCCTACTGCGCATACGCGAGGCTCTGATCCTCTTTCCTACTGGCCTGGCGGTCGGGGAAGGAGGAGGGAGCCGAGCGCTGATGTCAATGGCCGTGGCAAAGACTCCCAGAAGTGGGGACAGGATATCTGTCAAAGACAGTTATCCCCTCCCTCCTCCCCCCCGAAAGATGCCAAATGTGGCACCGGAGGGGGGGGGGGGGGCGACAAATGAGCGGAAGTTCCACTTTTGGGTGGAACTCTGCTTTAAGTTAATTTGTTGTTATGCCCATAATAGAAAATGTACAGTACTCACTTTAAAAGATGCAGACTTTATTGTGGTTTAACACTCCAGCATTTGCCAAACACTTACAGTATATTTACATGCAAAATCCAACCTTTTTAGAAAAAAAAATCAGGGATCTGCAAACCCAATATTCTGTTCTTTTTCCCTGCAGTTGCTCCAAACATTCTTGCATATTCCAAAGACCCTGTTATTTTGGGTGAACCTAATGAGCTGATCTGTGTGGCGAGAAAGTTCTTCCCCCCAGTGATCAAAATGAGCTGGCTGAAGGACAATCAGCCTGTGACAGTTGGAGTGTCAGAGACGGACTTCTACCCCGCACCAGATGGATCTTTCAGCAAGTTCCTGTACTTAGCTACCATCCCACGGGAGGGAGAAGTGTACACATGTTCTGTGGAACATGCTGGACTGAGCACCAACCCCACCAACGTGTTCTGGCGTAAGTAACTGGATTAGATCTGACATATACATTCATATATACAGTATATTCATCACATTATTGAGCACATACTGTACAGGATATACAAATGAATGAGGAACAGTCCCTCAAAATCAGGAACAGTTGGAAGCTATGGGTAGAGAGGTTGGAAACGGCTCACCCACTCTGCATTAGTACATCGAGATCTGTTCCCTGGAAGAGAAGAGCTCAGTCCAGTCTGGGTTCTAGGTTTATGGCCCAGATTGGGATAAATGTACATCATTTTTTTTAGATAAAAAAAAAAATCAGCACAAGGGACAGTATTTACGTTTGAAGCAAAATGTCCCTTGCGCTGGTGCAGACTGTCTTAGGTGAAATCTGAAGTCCTCCGCCCCTCATTCTCCCGAAGCTGTAATCTTCTGGTGCTGGGGGGTTAATACGAGTGCTGATCAAGAGTACCGACTATACCCACCCTTTCCACCCCCCGCCTACATTCATAGAAGCTTTACTATAGCTTCCATTAATGAAAAGTGATCTATGAATGGTGGAGACAAACCTTTCATTCATCTGCCTGTCCTTCATTTATAGATCACTTTTTATCCATGGGAACTATAGTAAGCTTCTATGAATGGAGTAGGGGGCGGAAAGAGTGGGCATAGTTCTTAGGTTGGTTAGGAATGGTGTACTGCCAAATATGGATATAGAGGTAAATTCATACCTCCTTCACCGCATCCCAATAATAAATTTGGAAAAAGAAAAAAAAACTGGGATTGTACAGGTGAGGGGGTAGGAGATATTAAGGTAAATGAGTAACAATAAGTGGGGGAGGAATAATGGGTAATGTGATTGGTATGACAAGTGCCCAAAAGTAATAAAAAATATACTTTGTTTGAAATATACAAAAAAGATATTAAAACAATGAACAGTACATACAAAATACCTAGAATATATAAATGAGCGTTCTGGTTTAAGGAAGCATACATATACGTGGTACATAGGAACCCAACATGTTTCGGATAAAAAATGCAATTCCTTCTTCAGGGGTTTCCTGTAAGGATTATTGTATGATCTGGGGGAGGTACATACGTAAAGCATACCAATCATTAATATGTTATATACAATGGACATATATCATAGGTATAGGTGATAAAGAATCAGAGTTTGTGAGAGCAAAAGGCAAAATAGGAGCTATGGAAAAACAAAAAGCCCAAAACAGTAGGAGATATTAAGGGGACTTACTCGTTCAAAAAGTTAGCTGCATATCCCGGCTGGACTGTAGCCTGACAATTTGCCAAATGGTGCTCCAGATCATTGTCACCATAACACAGGGCTGGACTGGGACAAAAATTTGGCCCTGGACTTCCTCATGACTGGCCCACTTTAATTTTGAGTGTCCCCAACAGCGCCCCCTTACATCAGAGTGTCCCCAACAGCGCCCCCCTTACATCAGAGTGTCCCCAACAGCATCCCCCTTACATCAGAGTGTCCCCAACAGCGTCCCCCTTACATCAGAGTGTCCCCAACAGCATCCCCCTTACATCAGAGTGTCCCCAACAGCATCCCCCTTACATCAGAGTGTCCCCAACAGCGTCCCCCTTACAGCAGAGTGTCCCCAACAGCGCCCCCCTTACATCAGAGTGTCCCCAACAGTGTCCCCAACAGCATCCCCCTTACATCAGAGTGTCCCCAACAGCGTCCCCCTTACATCAGAGTGTCCCCAACAGCGTCCCCCTTACATCAGAGTGTCCCCAACAGTGCCCCCCTTACATCAGAGTGTCCCCACCAGCAGCTCCCTTCACATCAGAGTCCCCACCAGCAGCTCACTTCACATCAGTGTCCCCAACAGCGCCCCCTTTACATCAGAGTGTCCCCAACAGCGCCCCCTTTACATCAGAGTGTCCCCAACAGCACCCTTCTTACATCAGAGTGTCCCCAACAGTGTCCCCCTTACATCAGAGTGTCCCCAACAGCATCCCCCTTACATCAGAGTGTCCTCAACAGCGTCCCCCTTACATCAGAGTGTCCCCAACAGCACCCTTCTTACATCAGAGTGTCCCCAACAGTGTCCCCCTTACATCAGAGTGTCCCCAACAGCATCCCCCTTACATCAAAGTGTCCTCAACAGCGCCCCCCTTACGTCAGAGTGTCCCCAACAGCGTCCCCCTTACAGAGTGTCCCCAACAGCGTCCCCCTTACATAAGAGTGTCCCCAACAAAGTCCCCCTTACATCAGAGTGTCCCCAACAGCATCCCCCTTACATCAGAGTGTCCCCAACAGCGTCCCCCATATATCAGAGTGTCCCCAACAGCGTCCCCCTTACATCAGAGTGTCTCCAACAGCATCCCCCTTACATCAGAGTGTCCCTAATAGCATCCCCCTTACATCAGAGTGTCCCCAACAGCGTCCCCCTTACATCAGAGTGTCCCAATCAGCAGCTCCCTTCACATCAGAGTCCCCACCAGCAGCCCACGTCACATAGCAGTCCCCACCAGCAGCTCCCTTCACATCAGAGTCCCCACCAGCAGCCCACTTCACATAGCAGTCCCCACCAGCAGCTCCCTTCACATCAGAGTCCCCACCAGCAGCCCACGTCACATAGCAGTCCCCACCAGCAGCTCCCTTCACATCAGAGTCCCCACCAGCAGCCCACGTCACATAGCAGTCCCCACCAGCAGCTCCCTTCACATCAGAGTCCCCACCAGCAGCCCACTTCACATAGCAGTCCCCACCAGCAGCTCCCTTCACATCAGAGTCGCCACCAGCAGCCCACTTCACATAGCAGTCCCCATCAGCAGCCCACTTCACATCAGAGTCCCCACCAGCAGCTCCCTTCACATCAGAGTCCCCACCAGCAGTCCACTTCACATAGCAGTCCCCACCAGCAGCTCCCTTCACATCAGAGTCGCCACCAGCAGCCCACTTCACATAGCAGTCCCCATCAGCAGCCCACTTCACATCAGAGTCCCCACCAGCAGCTCCCTTCACATCAGAGTCCCCACCAGCAGTCCACTTTACATAGCAGTCCCCACCAGCAGCTCCCTTCACATCAGAGTCCCCACCAGCAGCTCCCTTCACATCAGATTCCACCACCAGCAGCTCCCTTCACATAGCAGTCCCCACCAGCAGCTCCCTTCACATCAGAGTCCCCACCAGCAGCTCCCTTCACATCAGAGTCCCCACCAGCAGCTCACTTCACATCAGAGTCCCCACCAGCAGCCCACTTCACATCAGAGTCCCCACCAGCAGCTCCCTCCACATCTGAGTCCCCACCAGCAGCTCACTTCACATCAGAGTCCCCACCAGCAGCTCCCTTCACATCAGAGTCCCCACCAGCAGTTCACTTCACATCAGAGTCCCCACCAGCAGCTCACTTCACATCAGAGTCCCCACCAGCAGCTCACTTCACATCAGAGTCCCCACCAGCAGCTCACTTCACATCAGAGTCCCCACCAGCAGCTCATTTCACATCAGAGTCCCCACCAGCAGCTCCCTTCACATCAGAGTCCCCACCAGCAGTCCACTTTACATAGCAGTCCCCACCAGCAGCTCCCTTCACATCAGAGTCCCCACCAGCAGCTTCCTTCACATCAGATTCCACCACCAGCAGCTCCCTTCACATAGAAGTCCCCACCAGCAGCTCCCTTCACATCAGAGTCCCCACCAGCAGCTCCCTTCACATCAGAGTCCCCACCAGCAGCTCACTTCACATCAGAGTCCCCACCAGCAGCCCACTTCACATCAGAGTCCCCACCAGCAGCTCCCTCCACATCTGAGTCCCCACCAGCAGCTCACTTCACATCAGAGTCCCCACCAGCAGCTCCCTTCACATCAGAGTCCCCACCAGCAGTTCACTTCACATCAGAGTCCCCACCAGCAGCTCACTTCACATCAGAGTCCCCACCAGCAGCTCACTTCACATCAGAGTCCCCACCAGCAGCTCACTTCACATCAGAGTCCCCACCAGCAGCTCATTTCACATCAGAGTCCCCACCAGCAGCTCCCTTCACATCAGAGTCCCCACCAGCAGCCCACTTCACATCACAGTCCCCACCAGCAGCTCCCTTCACATCAAAGTCCCCACTAGCAGCTCCCTTCACATCAGAGTCCCCACCAGTGGCATTAAATTATTCATCAATTACCATGACCAGTGACATTAAATTACTAATCAGTTATCGTGACCAGTGGCATTAAATTATTCATCAATTACCATGACCAGTGACATTAAATTACTAATCAGTTATCGTGACCAGTGGCATTAAATTATTCATCAATTACCAGGACCAGTGGCATTAAATTACTAATCAGTTATCGTGACCAGTGGCATTAAATTATTCATCAATTACCAGGACCAGTGACATTAAATTACTAATCAGTTACCGTGACCAGTGGCATTAAATTATTCATCAATTACCGTGACCAGTGGCATTAAATTACTAATCAGTTATCGTGACCAGTGGCATTAAATTATTCATCAATTACCAGGACCAGTGACATTAAATTACTAATCAGTTACCGTGACCAGTGGCATTAAATTATCCATCAATTACCAGGACCAGTGGCATTAAATTATGCATCAGTTACTGTGGCCAGTGGCATTAAATTATTAATTGACCAGTGGCATTAAATTAATAATTGACCAGTGGCATTAAATTATTTATCAGTTACCGTGGCCAGTGGCATTAAATTAATAATTGACCAGTGGCATTAAATTAATAATTGACCAGTGGCAATAAATTATTCATCAGTTACCGTGGTCAGCGGCATTAAATTAATAATTGACCAGTGGCATTAAATTAATATTAATGCCACTGTGGCATTAATATTAATTTAATGCCACTGGTCAATTATTAATTTAATGCCACTGGCCATGGTAACTGATGAATAATTTAACCATGACCAGTGGCAGTACATTTACAGTACAGATTTACCCCTCCCCCCGCCATGCTGCATATTCAGTTACTTACTATTATTATTAGTAAAGTTATTAGTATAGTGCTTACTTGAATGATGAATCACAATTCACACTATAGACTTGGTCTCTGTCACTGTACTATGTACTCTGTATTTGCTGGTGGCTGCCTGCAACTTGGTCTGGTATGGTTCCGATTCCGAAATTCCGAATCCTCCTCCTCGGCCTCGGCTCCTCTAGGTTGCAGTCTTGCAGGCTTGCTTGCAATGCTATGCCCTGGCTCCGCCTCCTCCTATGTCCCTGGGCCGCCTCCGGCCGTGAGTGACGTCACGGCGCCGGGACAAAGAGGCCGCCCAACTGGCTATAATGTTAGGGGGAGTGCCTGGGGGAGTGATGATGCCTGTGTTTGTGTGACGCCGGCGCCGCCCGCCGAGTGCAGGAGCGGAGCCGCCCGGCGCTCGGCGACGCTCGGACGGAGAGAGACACTGACAGTCAGAGTCATGAAGTGTAGTGGCCCGCTGCCAATTGGCCCACCGGGAAACTCCCGGTAGTCCCGATGGCCAGCACAGGCCTGGAGATGGCCCCTTCCTGTTCCAACATGACTGCGCACCAGAGCACAAAGCAAGAAAGACATGGATGAGCAAGTTTGGGGTGAATGAATTTGACTGGTCTGCACAGAGTCCTGACCTCAACCTGATAGAACACCTTTGGGATATATTCGAGTGGAGACTGCGAGCCAGGCCGTCTCGTCCAGCACCAGTGCCTGACCTCACAAATGCTCTTCTGGAAGAATGATCAAACATTCCCATAGACACACTCCTAAACCTTGTGGACAGCCTTCCCAGAAGAGTTGAAGCTGTTATAGCTGCAAAGGGTGGGCCAACTCAATATTGAACCCTACGGACTAAGACTGGGATGTCATTAAAGTTCATGTGCGTGTAAAGGCAGGTGTTCCAATACTTTTAAAAATATAGTGTATAGATAGATAGATAGATAGATAGATAGATAGATAGATAGATAGATAGATAGATAGATAGATAGATAGATAGATAGATAGATAGATAGATAGATAGATAGATATATCAGCAGGGCAATGGACTGTGTCAGTAGAGCAGTGGATGATATCAGTAGGGCAGAGGTTGGTGTTAGTTTATTTTTATGATTTTTTTAAATTATTTTTTACAATTAAATTTTTTCCATTTTTACAACAATTTTTTTTTTTTTTACAAATTTTAAAGAGCCCCATTGGGGGGCTTTGGTTAAATATCAGGGCTCTAAACAGAGCCCTGATATCTCACTTTTGAGATAGAAAAAGGGACTGAGGACATTCCCCAGTCCCTTTCTCTCTAGCCAAGCAGCAGGGGAAATCTGCGCAGCACAGGGTGATTAGGGTGTGCCTAGGCACACCTGGCACACACAGTACGCTCACCTATGGTATAGTGGACACTCTTGGCGAGTGCCTGTGACAGATCCAACGCTCATATTAACCCCACAACACGGGAAAATTGTGGCTTTGTGGGTATGGGGGAAAGAGGACTTTGGATCTGACCTAGGACAGCTGGCACCAGCAGGTACACTTTGCATTAAATGTAAGCACAGTCCCTTGTGATGATTTTTTTTTCAATCTTAACAAAATTAATCAAAATTTTGCTTAGTAAACATTATGCTTTCTTTTGGTGGTATTTGATTACCTCTGTGGTTTTTATTGTTTGCGCTATAAACAAAAAAACCACTATAATGCTATAATACATATCCCAAATTTTAACAATTTATCAAAATTTTGCTTAGTAAACATTATGCTATTCCAATGAAAATGCACCAGCTTTGACAATGAAGACACAGCTGAATGGCACTGACTTGAAACACGGCAGTCTGAGACCTTGATCACTCATGGTAATATATCCCTGACTGCCGGCCTCATAATGCATGTGCAGCTGTATGCTGCCCCCTGGCATCCCTTCCACACTAAGCCCCGGTTTATGCACAAAAGCCCATTTAGAGAAGAAATATAAAATAGAATACACTTTTTTTAAATGTTGTTTCAAATTGTAACCAGTGAATATACAAAGGTACAATTAGTCCTTTTTGTGAGACTAAAATTATGTTTTTATTACAATGCCCATAGAAGTTATCTAAAATATCTAAAATAAATAAAATAAAGGTTATATTTCACATTCCAAGCATATTTGTTACACAACCATAAGCATGAACTTGCTAAGATAAAAATAATATTTAATTAGCAAATCAAATCTAGCTAAAAAACAAGGGGGAGATAGGGGCTGATTGGTGGTAATTAGGGGATAATAGGAAATATGGTCTCCAAATTACACAGTGCAGAGCTGATTGGTGGGAAGGGACACCCCCCCCTGCCCCTTTTCACAGAGCACACAGTGCTGGAGTTCCCTTTTCTCTCATCCTGATAACAAAAAGGAAAGAAGCAGCAGACAGAAATGACACGTATGCAGTGTACACACGGGCGGACTTTTCGACCGGACTGGTCCGACCGTCTATCCAATGGACTTTCGGCGTACTTCCGATGGACTTTCTGAACAAACGGGCTTGCCTACACACGATCACACCAAAGTCCGACAGAGTTGATAGCCAGTAGCTGCCCTAGCGTCGGTTTTCTTCTGTCGGACTAGCATACAGACGAGCTGAATTTTCTATAGGAACTGGGTCCGGCGGAGTTCTGACGTAAAGATTTGAAACATGTTCCAAATCTAAAGTCCGTCATATTTTCGACTGAAAAAGTCCACTGCAGGTCCGATGAAGCCCACACACGGTTGAATTGTCCGCTGGACTCGGTCCGTTGGACCAGTCCGGTCGAAAAGTAAGCTCGTGTATACGCGGCACTATGCCGCGTACACACGCAGCTGACTTTTTCGGTCAAAAATCTGACGGACTTTAGATTTGGAACATGTTTCAAATATTTACGTTGGAACTCCGCTGGACCCAGTTCCTATTGAAAAATCCGCTCGTCTGTATGCTAGTCCGACGGACGAAAACCGACGCTAGGGCAGCTATTGGCTACTGGCTATCAACTTCCTTATTTTAGTCCAGTCGTACGTTATCACGTACAAATCCGTCGGACTTTGGTGTGATCGTGTGTAGGCAAGTCCATTTGTTCGGAAAGTCCGCCGAAAGTCCGTCGGACCAGTCTGGTTGAAAAGTCCGCCCATGTGTACGCTGCATTAGTGTTCTGGATTTAGAAAAGTACACACTATAGAGTGATATGCTTTATTTCATGTCAGAGGTTTAAAACCAACACAAAAAGAAATCGCGCTGTCAGATCCAAATAGCTGCTGGCAAAAACAATTTGTTAAATTGTGTACAAAAAGTAAGTCTACTTTGCCGCGCTAGGAAAATAAAAATGAATGACATAAATAAGACATATAAGACATATCTAAATATGAGAAACTCAGTCCAAACAAATAAAGTCCAAGTCCTATTAGCCGGGTACTTCAAATCCCAAAGTGTACCACCACCTTGAATACATAGAACTCTTACCAGATTAAGTGGACTCTTTGTACAAAAAGAGTCACTTAGGCTTGTGTATGAGTAAAATCATGTGTTGGGGAACATGTACTGTCTCCAGGTTTTCACATAAGGTCACCAGAATATCATATCCAGTAAGAAAAAATATTCAGCCATAACATATGCTGAGGACCAGGAAAACCAACACAGTGTAAAACTGTAGATCACATTTATTAAAAAAAAAAGTATTAGCCACTCATGATAAAAAATAATAAATGCTCGTAACAGTAAATACCAGTCCTTGGATTCGTACTAGTCACTTACGGATTACAGCACGCATGGTGAGGTCGCAAGTGATAGCTCTGCCCTACATGTTTTGTCACAGACTGGACGTCATCGGGAGCGCCAGATGTGACAAAACGTGTAGGGCGGGGCAACCACCTTAAAGCCCAACTCCAGGATATTAGCTACCCCCCTCCCACCCCCTCCAACTAAGCACTGGTATGAAAAATAATATCCAAGATGCCCATTTTACTTACCTGAAGCCACTGTGATGTGAGGATCCTTCTCTCTTCTGTTTACTTCCTGGAGTCCTCCTTCAGGTGTCCATATCTCTTCCTGCATGATGTGGAAATTTCCTATTGGTGGAGGCAACACTTACAGCAGCTGGGTACCCTCACAGACTGCAGAGACAGGGGAACACCTGGGGTCGGCGAGGGGAATAGCGTCCAAGAAGATAGCTAGCAAGGAAATATGCCTGGTCCGCAGGACAGGAAATTCGCTTGGCTCATATTGTGACTTTGATCCATTACACTGCAGGATGGCTTGGGAGTGTATGTTTGCAATCAAGACTGGAGAGTAAGATGCACAATGCACTATTTAAATTTAATTTTTACCTGGAGTTGAAATTTGAAGAACTAAACTCTGAAAGTGGTGACCAAATAAAAAGTCGAGCAGAAGGTAAAGCCTTATGCCGCGTACACACAGTCGGACTTTTCGGCTACAAAAGTCTGACAGCCTGTCCGACAGACTTTCGACAGACTTTTGGCGGACTTGCGGCGGACTTGCGGCAGACTTTCTTACAAACGGACTTGCCTACATAAGATCACACAAAAGTCCGACGGATTCGTACATGATGACGTACACCGGACTAAAATAAGGAAGTTGATAGCCAGTAGCCAATAGCTGCCCTAGCGTCGGTTTTTGTCCGTCGGACTAGCACACAGACGAGTGGATTTCTGGGTCCGGCGTAGTTACGACATAAAGATTTGAAGCATGTTTCAAATCTAAAGTCCGTCAGATTTGAGGCTGCAAAAGTCCGCTGAAAGTCCGCTGAAAGTCCGGGGAAGCCACACACGATCGGATTGTCAGCCAGCTTTAGTCCGTCGGTGTCCGTCGGACTTTTGTAGACGCAGCATTAGTCACCAGTACGCAGCATTAGTCACCAGTGTGATCTCCCTGCAGCTGGTGTTTTCCCCATTGCTGACTTGCGATGTCTTGTTTCACACTGGGTCTCTATGTGGAGGTGGCCATCTTGGTAGAGGCAGGGCTTTGCTTCCTCATGTCAGAGAGCCTCCAGCAAGGAGACCGGTGAGTAGCACAGTAGTGGCATCACCAAATTACACTCCAAATCTCCTGAGACTAGAAGTCAGAGGAAACAGTGCCTTAGATCTCACACTGCAGACATACTACTATGAAGCTTTATGCCCCGTACACATGATCAGAAATTGCCCCAGCAAAAGTCAGATGTGAGCTTTTGGTTGGAAATTCTGACCGTGTATGCTCCATCAGACTTTTGCTGGCGGAATTCCCGCCAGCAAAAGATTGAGAGAAGGTTCTCTATTTTTCGGTCGGAAAAGTTTCCGATCGGAAATTCTGATCGTCTGTAGCAATTCTGACGCACAAAATTCCTACGCATGCTCGGAAACAATTCGACGCATGCTCGGAAGCATTGAGCTTCATTTTCTCGGCTCGTCATAGTGTTGTACGTCACCGCGTTCTTGGCGGTCGAAAGTTCAGAGAACTTTTATGTGACCGTGTGTATGCAAGCCAAGCTTGAGCGGAATTCCGTCGAAAAAAACAGCCAAGTTTTTTCTGACGGAAAATCCGCTCGTGTGTACGGGGCATTTTAGGCACAGGTATGTCTAGGCAAACTCGCATACCAGGAAGGGAACTGCTATTTTTTAAGTGGCATTCCAGACAGAAGATACATTTTTTAGGGTACTAATAAGGGTCACTTAATACTTCTAGATGTTCCATATTTGATAAGAAATATTCACTTACAGGCTTCATGTAGCTTCTATTGTGATCTTATCATGTACAAGTGTGATTTCCATTCTGCAACAGATTGCAAATTTCACCCTATTTAGTTCTTACAATACTCTCTCAAGCTATAGCTCTGATTGGCTGCTTTTGCAGACTGAGGCCTCACCTGGCAAACAAAGCAAACAAGTCTTCCAAGGTATTTCTATAAGCAAGGTTCGCAAGTTGTAAAACTTTTAATACTTATTTACAGTATTCTTTTGTTGCAGGTCCAGAGACCCTCAAATCACTTTCTGAGACAACAGAAAATATAATATGTGGTCTTGGTCTGTTTATTGGAATATGCGGAATCATTACTGGAATTGCTCTGATCTGTAAAGGAATGAGGAGTATGAATGAAAGAAGAGGGCAATAACTCTGCAGGTATTTTATGATTCAGTTTAATTGAGTCTCAGATAATTGTAATATGGTTTGGTAAGCCCAACTGAACTTTCAGTCTAAAGTAGTTCTAAAGCAGTGGTTCTCAACCTTTCTAGTGCCGTGACCCCTTGATAAAATTTCCCAAGTTGTGGGGACCCCTAACAGTAAAATTATTTTCGTAGCATGGGTTGTCAGCACCCAAGTAAAGACAAGTAATTTGCGCCCCTAACCCACGGACATTTAGCGCTCCCCGAGTCCCTTCTACTCGTACAGTAAAACCCCTTATGGTACATTTTAGAATGTACCACACTTTTTCTTTGTTCTCCTTTATTTCCCTTCTATCTCTCTGTATCCTAATTTCATTTTTTTCCCCATCCCTCTCTCTAGTCGTCTTTCTTATTCTTTCTCTTATTCTTTCTCTCCCTTTTTTTTTGTTCCTCCCCCTCTCCCTTTCATGTATTCTCTATTTTTTCCGTCTCTTACTCAATGACGACCCTAGGGGGGGCCAGAGGGGGCCCTGACCGCCCCCCCCAACATTATGCTGGGCCCCACCATGTGCCCCCCCCAAAAAAAAAATTTTTTTTTTTTTTTTTAATATTTATTTATTTTTTTAATTTTTTTACAAAAAGGCAATTTCTTTTTGTTTGTATTCATTTCGGATGTGCCGCATCTTACTCGGGCCACCGCTGGGGTAACACAGTCTCTATTGAGAGGGAGAATGTCCCCAGTCAGCTCCTGCGGGTGATTCCTCCCCTCTCCCTCTGCTTGCTGACACTGCATAATGCAAGCGCTCAGACAACCATGGCCGCCCGATCTGCTCCTTCCCCTGCATCCTCATTGGCAGGGAGAAGAGCGAGTTACAGGAAGGACTCCACCAGGAATCTCAGTTACTGAAAAAACTGACTGATTTCTCCCATCCTTAGGACAGGAGAACCAGCCTGTAAATTCCAAGAAATGCCAGACCAGCGCTGTCAATAGCAGGGGCAGGACAGCAAGAGGAGGCTGGGGAACCCCACAGTGACAGAACACCAGGGCCCGGTGGCAAGACAACCTTTGCAACCCTGATAGTTCTCCCACTGCTTTGGATCCTTATATTTTCTTGGTATGCTGGTGACATATATCTCTTGTTCTCTGTCACCCTGGGGGGGGGCCCTATACAGTAGGAAGGGAGCTCACTGCAGAACATGTGAAAGGGCCGTTGTGGGATCGTAGTAAATATATATTTGCATTTTATATTGCCCCCCTATTTTTGTCCCTGTCCCCCCATGTGCCCCCCTATATATGAAAGCTGGAGACGCCACTGCTCTTACTCCTTGGTGGGGGGTGAGGGAATGGGAAGAGTGGCAGTGCTGGCGGGGAGTTGGGATAAGTGGCATTGTTGGTGGGGGGTGGGATGAGTGGCAGTGCTGGGGGGAGTTCGAATCAACCAACTTAGGTGCTCTTGATCTAAGTCATCTGCTGATCTAAAAACTGTAGTCGGGGACTTTTAATGGCAACTCTAATCACAGTTAATGTTACTCAATGTGTCTCCAGCTTCACTGTGTCTCCAGCTCTGTGGTGTCTCGCAGCAGTGACGCCTATGCTGAAATCAGGAGATAGGGTCTCCTCCAGCCTCTCCCACTTCACATTCCTCACCAGTCAGCTGACCTCTAGTCTCTGCCCCCCCAGCCATGCCGTGAACTGAATGGGCAGCTGCGAAGAGGCTGAGTCGGCGGTAGCGGGCTCCAGGAACAGCCCAGCTGAGCAGCCACAAAAAGGTTGGGAGAGTGGTGCGGGCTTCAGGAACAGTCCAGGATTCGGTGACCCCTGGCAAATCGTCATTCGACCCCCAGGTTGAGAACCACTGTTCTAAAGGCTAAATGTTTTTTACCTTCATTCTATGCACAAAGGTACAGAACCTTCTGGGTACAGTTTTCCCCCCAGCTCCCATAATACTTACCCAAGCCCCATCTCGATCCAGCGATGTGAATAAGAGCAGCTGCTCTCCTGGCTCTCTCCCTCCTCATTGGCTCCGGCTCCCACTGCTGTAAATCACAGCCAATGAGGAGGGAGCAAGGGGCTGAGCTGTGCTCGGGAGTGAGCATCCACAAGTGTCCCAATAACAAGCAGCTTGCTATGGGGGCACTCAACAGGGGGGAGGAGCCAGGAGTGCCGTTGGGGGACCCAAGAAGAGGAGGATCGTAACTGCTCTGTGCAAAACCTTTACACAGAGCAGGTAAGTATAACGTGTGTTATTTTTAATAAAATTAAACATTTACCTTTACTATTGCTTTAATTTTGCTAAATACATTCCAGGGGCATCAAAACAAAGGTGAGCAAAGTCTTGCATTTTGCAGAGAAGGATCTGAGGGGAAGCAGTGGTCTCTCTGCTGAAGTCCAGCAACCCTTTGCTTATATGGCTGCCCTTTTTAGGATCACTGTGGGTAAAGAGGTGTCATGCTTTGTCTGTGTTATCCTCCACCACTGCATCAGAGTGCTGACCTCAACCCGATAGAACACCTTTGGGATGAATTAGAGTGGAGACTGCGAGCCAGGCCTTCTCATCCAACATCAGTGCCTGACCTCACAAATGTGCTTCTGGAAGAATGGTCAAACATTCCCATAGACACCCTCCTAAACCTTGTGGACAGCCTTCCCAGAAGAGTTGAAGCTGTTATAGCTGCAAATGGTGGGCCAACTCAATATTGAACCCTACTACACTATATTACCAAAAGTATTCTGACACCTGCTTTTCCACGCACATGAACTTTAATATCATTTACGTTGTGGACAAATATTTGACCCCAAGGGAACACTGGGAGCAGAAGATCTGGAGCTTCTGCTCCCAGTGTTCGGATTTGTTGAAATTCAGTACTATTGCAGTTCAGAAATTCAAATGCATCCTAATTTCCGAAAAACAAAAATTCGTTTGAATTTCAATTTGGAACAAAGGTTTTATTGCCAAAGCTTAATTGAACAAGCTGAGGTTAGAAGCCGATATTTCTATACAGAAATTTGACTAATTTTGCACTCTTCAGTTTTAGTAAATAAACCCTTTAGTGTCAGATTGCCCACCATAATATCGCAGTCCCACTATAAGTCACTAATTGCTGCCATTACTTGCAATAAATAAATAAATATATATCTCCAGTATATATCCCATAGACGATTGACGCAAACCAATCAATATACACTTATTGGGATTTTTTTAACAAAAATATGTAGCAGAATATATATTGGCCTAAATTTATGAACAAATGAGATTTTTTCAATTTTTGTTTTGGATATGTTTTATAGCAAAAAGTAAGTATTTCAAATGGTCAGACTTTTGTGTTTATAGCACCAAAAATAAAAAACACACAGTGATCAAATACCACCAAAAAAACTCTATTTATGGGGGAAAAAATGACATAAAACTTTTATTTGGGTACAGCTTTGCATGACGGAGCAGTTGTCAGTTAAAGTACCGCAGTGCCGTATTGCAAAAAATGGCCTGGTCATGAAGGGGGGTAAATCTTCCAGAGGTCAAGTGGTTAAAACAATCTAAGTAATACAAGATAAAGGAGAAGGAAGGGCTCATCGTTTGCAACATACATAGATAATAAAAAATGACATTCGCTTTTACATCTTTTCTTTTACAGCCTTTCTATTGTTTGATGCTTCTGGACTGTCCTTATAATTGTCTCCCTCTGGCTGGAGTATTATGTTTTAAAGTGATTAGAAAACGACAGACAGCACTCTGCACCTCCTCCTTATCAACTGCTTTTGCTGAAATCAGAGATCCATACTTTTAGACACCTGAAAACTACAGCTTCTACTAAAAACTTTTATACTAGCAACATTACCATTTTTCATTTTTTTGTGAATCTCCTACAAAAATAAAAAAAGAGGAAAATGGAACAATGCAATTTATGCTCTGCAATATTTTGCAGTAATGGTATTCTTTATCAAATTGACCTAAAGCTTTATATTTTAGGTGGAGACCAGCTCATGTATTACCTGTGTACTACTGAAAAAGTTTGTCCTATTCATTATTCTCTTAGATTGTAAGCTCTAAAGATCAGGGCCCTCTGATTCCTACTGTATTAAAGTGTATTGTATTTGTACTGTCTACCCTCAAGTTGTAAAGCGCTGCGTAAACTGTTGGCGCTATATAAATCCTGTATAATAATTATGCATTTTTTAGTATACCTATCTCAACACTGGGCAAATAAGATTAAGAATATGTTGAAACAATCCAAAATCAAAGGTTACCTTTTATGGAATCTGCATATCAAAATGGTCGATAAATTCAGAGATGTTTGCAGCTGGGGTTATGTGCAAATTCCAACTTCTACTGTAAAATCCAACTTGCCCTGCTGCTGCCTTATCATAATGTCATGGTTAGTCTCACTGACCAGCAGAGAGGCACAGAAAAGTTAAAGTGGATGTATACCCGAAATGTTTTTTTTTAATAAAGGCTTGCACCTTGTACAGTATAGGATTTCATGTCATCTGTGCCCAGTCTTGCCACAAAGACTTAATCCAGCTCTGATCAATCCTCTTATCTTTTTTCAGTGAGATAAAAACTGACACACAGAGAAATAGGAGTCAGTTCTTCCCCCTTGCTGTGACAGACAGGTGATTTACATATCTCATGCATGCACCTGAGAGAGGCATTCTGTGTACTTCAGATCCCCTCCTCCTTTCTTCTTCAGCTCTCCCAAGCTTGGCTGCTCCACACCTCAGCATGATTGGGCATGTTGAAGTCATGTTGTGACTTTTCTGTGTTTTGACTGGATGTTAGAGATCATAGCTGAAGTTCAGTGTTAGAAATACACAGGAGAAAATGTATATTGACAAGGGGAGTGTAGAGGTGGGCGGGGAGTCTACTGACATCACGACTCCACCCACCGAGCTCCAGACAACAGACCCGCCCACAGAATCTGCAGTTTTTCGGGTCTCATAACAGACAGAGGGGAGACATTTGACAGGTAAAGATACATGCAGGAGGCGTGTATATCCTTATAGATAACCTCTATGGCAGTAGTTTAGAAAGGAGAGTGGGTTTATGTCCACTTTAGGTTTGAATGTATTATGGGCATTACAGTGTCTAAGTGGTTAGTACTCCTCCCTTGCAGGACTAGAGTCCTCAGTTGGAATCACTGACAAGAGTTTGGGACACTGTTCTCCCAGCCCGACCAGTGTAAGATATTAGGGCTATCACTAAGCCCCAGTGGGCGGGGTGAAACACATGAGGGGGTGTGGTCAGTGGAGTAGCACTGGCAAGGACGTTACAAACATCTTCCACGGGCCGGGCTGGTAGAGCGGTGTCCCGAATACTTGTTAGCGATACCTCTGCATAAGTGTGAGTTTATACACCAGCATTCCTACACCTGAGCACCAGGGGGAGAGACACTGTATCCTTCCTTGGAGTGTATCAGGTCCTCAGTTGGATTGTCAACTAGGACTACATTTCTGTGGGTTCCTACCCACACACCAGAAACCATGCTGGTAGATTAGTATGCTCTTGTGTATGTTGGCCCTAGTATGTTTTGGTATATGATATGCATGTGAGACCTTAAAGCGGAGTTCCACCCACATTTTACACTCCTCACCATCCAGCACTAATGGGTACCCTTAAAACAAATTTACAGTTTTATTTTTTTGGGATCACTTACTTTATTTTATCTTTTTTTCCACTTACTCCTTAGTGCCTGCGGCCCCGCATGTCATTTCCGGCTTTGCAATGTCTCCTGGGTGTGTCATCAATCCCAGGAGGCAATAGGCACACCCGACCTACAAGCTAATACACTGCTCGTGCCGCGCTGCACATGTGCGAGATCAGCAGGTGCATGCTGGGTAGCCAGCATGCACAGAATCCAGGAAGTGATACACTGTGGCTTCAGCTGCCCACACAGGAGATGACTGCGGCATACTGGGACTTCCTAAAGTAAGAAAAAAACGCTGCACATAAACAAAATGGCCCTTAGTTTACAGCATGCCTTTAGTAGACTACACTAAGCATCAGTATTATAGGGGTATTTTTAGCTAAAAAGTAAAATTTTGGCCAGAACACCACTTTAAAGTGGATGTAAACCCTCACATATACCCAGTGAAGTGAACAGCCTCAGATGATACACAGAGATGAAATAAATCTCCCTACATAAGTTTTACTTGTTTATCTGCAGTCTTCTCTACATCCATTCGAAATCGCAGATTGTATTAAAAATCTTTCTTCATTTGTCAGGAGCAGAGAAGATGGGGTGCAGAGGCTGCAGTTACACAGTGTGATTGGAGGAAAGGCACACACCCCCACTCCACACAGCAGAAGAACTGTGTTGTGAATATACAAGCTCCATTCTGAGCTCTCCCCCCCGACACAAATTTATCTCATGCGTCAGGAAAAACTTCTCAGAAGTGACACATGTGAATGTACATTATATAAAGCACTGCATAGATTGATGGTACTACATAAATACCTGTAATAAATAAATATCTTCTGCTTAGATTTATGGATCTATTTTTCATTTGATATTTTTTTTTCACAAAAGGTAACTTCTGCATTTAAATGCTTTCATTGCACTTCAAATTGCCCTGGTTTGTCATAGGTTTGCTTTAAAGTGTATATATGGTCAACATGCCTCCCAACCTTTTGAGATGGGAATGAGGGACACCTATTAGCAAAAGTATGTAGGCATAGGACACACCCCCTGCCACACCCACTTAAAGGAGAATTGTACAAAAATATGATTAGTTAAATCCACAAGTGCTTTATTTTACCACTACTATTCCTTTATAATGCCTTTTGAAATCTACAAATGCAGCAATTTAGAAATTGGATGAAAGGTTTAGCACTGGGAAACGCTTTTCGAAACATAAAAAGTTTATTTTTCATACAATTAAATAGATCAGACCAAAATGAGGGACAAATGAGGAGGAAAGAGGGACAGAGGGACATTGTCCCAATTTATGGACAGTGTGAATCAGGGACAGTTGGCAGCTATGGGTCAAAGTTTAAAATTATATATTCATTTTCACATAGCATTCAAATTATTTCTAGCCTACTTCTATTAATCTGAATGATTTTGAAGTTTGTAAACTTATTTTGTGAAGACTCCCACACATTGGCTTCCTTGAATTCTGTGACACGCAGTTCCACTGCTGTGTCACACATTTCACAGAGCCTGCCTTCTGATCTACAGAGGTGCAGAGAGGAGGAGTTTCAGGAGGCGGAGTCAGTACACAAATCACTGTGTTTAGTCAGATTAGGCGACCTGTCAGATTTTGTAACGGAAGCGACGATCTCTAGCCACCATCTTACTACAATGTCCACAGTAAGGATACAGTAAGAAGGCGGCAAGCGGACATCTTATTACACCCACCGGAGTCTTGCATTTCACACTTCTTTTTAACAGTAAACTCAGCTTACATAGTGAAATTCAGTATTTTTTAATCTGTCATAGTTTTCATGTTGATTTTTCAAAGCAGCGGTGTTCTGTCAGATCAGCAAACCTGTGAGATCAGCAGGCTTGCCGCTGCTTTTAAAATTTAACATCTAATTCAACATCTTTCCTGGAATTTAAAATACTGTATTTCACTATATAAGCTCAGTTTACTGGTAAAAATAAGTGTGAAATGCAAGTCTCCGGTGGGTGTAACAAGATGTCCGCTTGCCGCCTTCTTACTGTATCCTTACTGAACGTCACTTCCGTTACAAAATCTGATGGGTCTCCTAATCTGACGAAACAACTGCTTGCAAGCAGCAAGGTACCATGGAATATGTAGTCCTTATAAATAGAAAGTAAACAGCAGAGGATAAGCTGCAAAGCATGCAGGGAATTCAGAAAGTTGTGGAAAGAGATGACCAGAAGATAGGCATAATTCACAACATGAAAAGAGCTTTTTACAAATAAATTCTTTATTTGCACAAAAGGTAGAGCAAAGCACATGGTTGCAATTTGATCATATGTGAAACAATAGTTGAATAAGCATAGTGCAAAAAGCATTGAAAAAGATTTCACTATATAGTTACATAAACCACATAAGGAAAAAAAAATCACCAATTATAGTAATTTTCTAGATGTCTAGACACGTGGCATAACTACAATTTTACCTTTCATCTTTCAAAAGTCTCCTCTTTATTTTGTAAATACAATAAGGGATGAGCATTTATGGAATTAAAAATATATGACAAGATGGGAAAAAGTAAGGGGGCAAATAGCCCTCTCTATGTAATAGAGGGTTGGAGGATAAGTAAGAAAGAAGATTTTTGAGTAAGATTATATTGGATTTTTCAAATATAACTATTGTTTGTACTGTTATTTCAATGATAATGTTATAAAATTAAAGTGTATGATGTGACCATAGAACTCCTTTAATGCACTGATCTCCATCCAAAACAAAATGTTTGCCCAAAGCTAAATAAATTCATACTTCCACTGTTGTATGATTCTACCAGTGTCAGTGTATCTTTATTTTGACCTGCAGTAAAGAACTTGTTCCCACCCACTGTATGTTGCTGATTACATCTTGGCAAACATCTTTGTGCCAATATACTGGAGGGCCCACTTTTTTGCCATTTGATGTATAAAAATATCAAAAAAATCCGTGGTAGGTCAAAGGTATTGTATAGAACAAGCAGCCACTTATCCAACTGTAATACCGGCAGCTAAAAACATGAAAACAAAAATGAAAAGGAGCGCTAAACCATCCACTTAACACAGAAAATACAATGTGCAAAGAGGTAAGCAAGTTCATATATTTACACATGAACTAGGTAAATAAATTCACAGTATAAAGTGCAATGTGCAAAAAATGTGTCAAAAACAGTGGTGGCCTGTAATGCAGGGCGCACGGGCGCAACCCCGCTATCCATGCGTCCGGCCCCCTAATCTACATGTGGGATGCTGGACGCATTGATTTTAATGGGGATTTTTTTTTCTTTTTTAGAAGCACGTGATTAGAGCCAGGGGCTCTAATAAGCTTCAAAAAAAGGATGGGCTCTGCGCCCTGAGTCCACCCAGTTGTGTGACAATAGTGAATGAATATTCACCATTGTCTTCCCGATTCTCCTCCTGGCCAATCAGGAAGCGGGTCCTGTCACCCGATTGGCCGAGTGGAGAAGTGATCCTTTTGGCCACTGAGGAGGAGATGCAGGGGAAGCCGCCGTGAAGCACCAGGAGGAGGACACGCCCAAAGGTAGCGCTGCCCAAGACCTAGATGGGGTAAGTGTGGGGACCGTCTAACCGATCAGGGGAGGGGGAGTGACCTGACCAACCATGCAGCAGTGTTGCCAACCTACCAGACTGAAATTTACTGACACGACACCCAAAATTTACTGGCACAACCATGTTTTTACTGGCATATCCAAAAGCTCAGGGACAGGAATCGAAAGGGCAAGAAATTAAAATGGGCGGCACACACACATGAAATTGACTCTCACAGTGACACTGACAGCAGTGTGCAGCAGCACAGATGATGATGGCACCTCACCAATGTGACACGTCCCCTCCTGGCATGGAGAGTCACAGTGACCCTCTCTCTCCATGCCAGGTGGTCCTTTCAGTCCAGTCCCGGCTTGACTTTCTCCCGTTCAGTAGACCTGCACATGAGGCTCCCGCTGTTCTGTTCCCTTGCACCATGACTTCACGTGACACACTGCCGGCACAGTCCGAACACACTGTAGCAGGTACTGGGATGGTCTTGGCTAAGCGTCACAGCCATATTTTTTACTGGCAACCTTTTTTTTTTCACTGGCATTTACTGGCAGGAGAAAAGTGCCCATTTTTTACTGGCTGCCAGTAAAAATACTGGCGGTTGGCAACACTGCCATGCAGCTCCGCCTATCAGATCAGTTTAGCATGGAGCTGAGGAGGAATTTCAGAGAGCTCCAAATGGCTCCGTGCTACACTGATCTGACAGGCAGCAGGCGAGGATAGAAGCTGTGAAAGCTTTCATCAAATGCCAATATTTGCGGCGTCTAGACCCGGAGGGGGGGGGGTGTGCCGCCACCCCCCCAAAAAAAATATACCACCAGCTGCCACTGGTTAAAAATATCCTTTCTAGTCTGTTGTCATTTATGTTCCTTTTTCTTAGCTGTGGCTTATGGTAACGTCTATGTATGTGTCTGATGAGGCTCCACAGGTTGTAAATGGAAATAATCTATGAGTCTAAAATCTGAAAATCAAAACAAAGGATGCAAGAAAAATCAGTACCAGATAACAACACACATTAAACGAGTAATTCTGTCTGCTAGAATTAATATATCAGTATCATAAGGATCTGAAACAACAAAGAATGAAGTTTTCTTACAAAGGTATTTTGCGAAGCCACTTTCCCTGGAGGGCAGCTGTGTTTGCGCTATTGTCACAGACCAGGTGACTCGGTTGGTGGTATTTTTTGGGGGGGGGCGGCACTAGCACAACTGCCAGCTAACCCCCCCCCCACAGTGCTGCACTAACACCCCACTCCACCACCTGCTGTCCTTACTGTGGTTGGGGGGAGTGAGAGCAGCGGTCGGAGCTGCTGTGGACATCTCCCAGCATGGCGGGCTCGGGTGTCCTCTCCTGGAGTCCTCTCTGCAGTGCGTCTCCACTCTGCTCCTCCCTTCGCTATGCGTCCAATAGGATCGCCTGATGTTTTGGCCAATCGGGAAATAGGTTTCATACCTGCTTGCCAATTGGCCAGGAGGAGGATCAGTGTTGCAACAGCAAATATTCACACACACCTGGGTGGTCTCCGGACACATCCTCTGAAACCCGAGCCCATGCTATTTTGAAGCCTCTTAGAGCCTTTGGCTATAATCGGGTGCTTAAAAAAACAAAAACTCTGCTATGCATGAATCTATCCACTGCATAGAGGGGGTAGCAAGGAGAGAGGGGGCGGCGCCCGGGCACCCCTAATGGATGGGCCACCACTGAACTGTATGTTGTAGTGCAGTAAGAAAATTTTTAAAAAGCTTGTACCGTACATTTCACCTGGTTTTAGAGTTACAAGAGAGGGTTGATATCCAAACAGGAGAGTCTTGGAAGGTTATTTAATAATGTTTTGTAAAAAGGTGGAGCTAACGCACAATTCATTAATTGGTTACCAGATATCCATTATTAGTTAGGAAATCCAATTTGTCAGCTTCAAGTGAAGCATTATCTACTAACTACACGCAATTAAAGCATTGAACAGAGCAATGTAAAGACCACTTGACCAACATGTTACCAGAAGGGCAGAGCTCTGGGGATTCTGCAGACACTTTAATTTTGGCACTGTTTACACCTTTTCTTATACACTAAGTTTATAGGGATTTTTTTAAAAATAAAGACAAAAATAGAGTAGTAGTCTACAATACATGTCATTGTGGATAAAACAATGCCAGCTGTGATACAATTTCAAACATTTTTTACAGTAGAATGACTACATAATACACACAATATCATCAATTCCGTTTAGCATGTTTGGATGAATGCCCCCCCCCCTCTATTTTAAAGTTTATTTCATGATTGGTCAAAGGAGATAAGGCAATAGGGAACAGAAGTTAAATACGGTGGTGGTAGTGGTTAAGAGTACATTCTACAGGATTTGTTTAGGATATTAACCTGAAAAACTATAGGATTTTCCCTTATTGGATAGCATGTAAAAAGAAGAGGCATAGAAGAGATTCAGTAGAGTAGAGGAGGAGGGGGATAACTAGAAAATTAAGATGGGGGTGTGTGGGTTCCGACAGGGGGATCGGGTAGTACAACCCCTGGCAAAAAGTATGGAATCGCCACTCTTGGGAAATGTTCATTTATTTGTGTAGAAAAAAAACTAATCACACACATGCCTCAAAACTATTTTCATTTAACATTCCAACCTTATGGCTTTAACCAC
Organism: Aquarana catesbeiana; assembly: GCA_037953035.1. Lineage (NCBI taxonomy): Eukaryota > Metazoa > Chordata > Amphibia > Anura > Ranidae > Aquarana > Aquarana catesbeiana. Next base: position 8,317 of record JBBHAA010002903.1, on the reverse strand, counting down.
TTTGCCTCTCACACCTGTTTACCCCATATGGACCAGAGCAATTTTCACATTTCTGCTATGAGCCTGTTTATTCGGCGGTAATTTTGTTATTACTTAAGATAACAACGTAATACATACAATGTTTTTTAAGGACAAGAAAGGCTTTCTTTTTGTGAATATTGTCCTGCAACAATAATTTTTTTTTTTCAGTCCTTAGACAATTAAATGTAATAAAACCAAACAAAATGCATTTTTTTTAGCAGTGTTTGTTTTAAACATAAATAGCGTTACTGCATATAAAATCTATGCATGTTATTCTCTAATTTGTCCTGTTTAAAGCAACACTAAAATTATGATTTGTGTACAAAGCATTGCAAAGTTATTTACAAATGAAATAAAGTGTTTTTTTTTTTCAATTTTGCACTATTTTCAGTGTGATACGTGTAAATATATGTAAAAGGTGTAAAAATATTAATGAACAAAGCAAAAAAAAAATACTGAAAAAAAAGTTTATTAGTTAATAAAATAGGAAAGAAAATCACTTCGAAAATTACAATTAAATAAATAGAGAAGGAGAATAGAGAGTTAATTAGTGCTGATAAGGGTTAATAAGGGGTTCAACAGAGGAACATTTAAATTTGAAATTATTTTTTGTAACTTGTCAAGGCTGCTTTAATTCTCTTCATCTGCAGATCGACATTCATCCCTTTGATCTGTAGATGCAAAACACAGAAAGTTACAATTGTTACAATGTTTCAATGTAACTTTCTGTGATCACAGCTGACCAGTGCTGTTTTCTGTCGAGAAGTGCCCGCTATCGAATAGTGCCCGAGATGAACTGCGCATGCGCCGTGTGTAACAGCACAACAGCTGAGTTTACAATCAGCTGTTGTGTCAGCCAGACAACAGCCGACTGAAGAAAATTTTAAGTCAGATTGTGCCTCGTGCTGCCGTGGCACATTCATGTAGGCAAGGGGCGGATTTTTACATGAAGGGGGCGGAATTTTCAATGATGGGCAGTGCTGCAAAGATGGGGGGCGGAATTTTTAACAATGGCCAAAGAAATCTACAAAACAAAATTTGTACCTGCGATAGAAAAAGCCGCCCTTCACTTGACTAAATAAGCCCCGCAAGCGTCCAGGAAGAATAGCAGATAAAGATTTGATTTGCAGATTTGTTTGGCCATCATTAAAAATTCTGCCCACATCTTTGCAGCTTTTCGATAGAACACCGGACTGCTTCTTTTTTTTGACAGCTCCTGCTGCCAACCTTCTCTGTGTACATGGCAATGCAGCTGTGATTAGTCAGAGCTGAATTGTTGGGTAATGGCACAGGAAAAGGATCTTGGAAGCAGGGCAGAAGGACTGGACATACTAGACACGCCCTGTGTACAATGACAACATGTTTGCAAATGGTTAAGAAACACTTAAAAAAGAAAAAAAAGAAAGAAAACAGTTGTCGATTGCAACTATTTTTACAGATCAAGCAGAGGAAAAAAAAATATGGAATCACTAAATTCTGAGGAATATATTATGGAATCATGAAAAAAACAAAAAACACTACAGTACACCACTAGTGCTTTGTTGCATCACCTCTACACAATTAAACAATTGAATAAACATTTTACAAGAGTAGTGATGCCATATTTTTGCCAGGGGCTGTAATAGCTGTGGTGAAGAACATGAGACTCCGAGAAATAGTAGCATTTGATCAAACGGCTCCAACTGGAGGTATTCTATCCAAAGGGACCTTGAGCTTCGTGAGCTCGAACATTGCCTGTTCGGTCGTTCGCCAAATTCCAAACGATATGGGCCGTTCGCGCCAAATTCAAGTGGCGTGTCACGGCCCATAATTCACTGCGGCATCGCAGTGCATTGCTGGCTGATGATTGGCCAAGCATGCACTATGACGTGCATGCTTGGCCAATCACAACGCCGTCTGTACAGAGAGCCAAAATTGGCCAAAGCCAGGGTGGCTTTGGCCAATTATGGCTCAGGGGGTTTAGTACACGCCCCACACTATATGAGGCCTAGGTGTGTGTATATATATATATATATATATATATCTATATCTCTATATATATATCTATATCTATATATATATATATACACTGTATTTAGTTTAGCTAGATCCATTCCTGTTATTCTCTTCCTACTACTGACAGGCAGGCGTTTTTACAGTATTTACAGCTACCTGAAGAAAATTGCTTGTGTTCTTCTGATCCTATTAGTCCTATTAGCTACAGTATTTACAGTTAGTGTAGTGCGTCCTCTGCACAGTGTGCACCTAAAGCTACCTGAAGAAAATTAGGGGTGTTCTTCGGATCCTATTAGTACAGTACCACAGGCAGCTGTAGTATTTACAAGTTAGTGTAGTTTGTCCTCTGCACAGTGTGCACCTAAAGCTACCTGAAGAAAATTAGTGGTGTTCTTCTGATCCTATTAATACCACAGGCAGGCAACTACAGTATTTACAGTTAGTGTAGTGCGTCCTCTGCACAGTGTGCACCTAAAGCTACCTGGAGACAATTGCTGTTGTTCTGCTCCTACTAATACCACAGGCAGGCAGCTACAGTATTTACAGTTAGTGCACTGTGTCCTCTGCACAGTGTGCACCTAAAGCTACCTGAATAAAATTAGTGGTGTTCTTCTGAATTTATTAATACCACAGACAGGCAGCTACAGTATTTACAGTTAGTGTACTGCGTCCTCTGCACAGTGTGCACCTAAAGCTACCTGAAGACAATTGCTGGTGTTCTTATACTAATACTACAGGCAGGCAGTTGATTCTGCTAGCTGCAGTATCAGTATATATATATATATACATATACATATATATATATATATATATATATATATATACATACATATACATACACATCCCAGCTTTGTGCAGCTACATCTCACTGCAGGCCATTAGTATGTCTGGAAGGCCAACAAGGAGAGGCAGACAGTCACAAGCCAATAAAAATGAGGGCAAGCAGGCTCTGTGTCTAGAGGCAACAGTGCTGGTCATGGAGACGGTGCATCCTCATCAGCATGTGGCCATGGGACACGCTTGTCCTTTTTTTCGTCAGCTGGCCGTGTTGAGCCGCAACATGCGGAAGACTTGGTAGAGTGGATGAAGTACCCAGGCTCAGGATACTTTGTCTGGCAAAGCAGATGCCAACGCGGCCTCTTCCCTCGGCTCAATGGCATCAGTCACTCCTTCCCTAGCCCCACCATGTCCTCCTGAGGAGTCCCCCGAACTGTTTGACCACAGTGTTGGGTACATGCTCCAGGAGGATGCCCAGCGTTTTGAAAGCTCCGATGATGGTACCCAGCTAGAGGAAGGCAGTAACGTGAGCCCAGAGAGAGGGGGTGCCCAAAAAGGACAGCGAGGAGGGAGGAACATCACCAACGAGGCAGGATGCCCTCCAGGGGCCAGCTTAAGAGCACACTGACTGCATCACACCGCAGAGCTCCACATGTGCAGGGCACTGCTGTCTCTGTGCGTTATTCCAAAAGTTCTTTGATGTGGGCCTTTTTTGAGACGAGTGCATCAGATCGTTGGCATGCGTACCTAAAAGACCCACACCAAAGAACAAAGAGGACCTCTCCTTGCTCCTCATCAGCTGGGATCTCCAACCCCACTATACCTTCAGTCCTCTCTGAGACCTGAGCTGAGAGGAATGAAGGTGTAGAATTAGGTGTGTCACAGCCAAGTACTTGGGGGCAATCTGCTATCGGCACACCAACGTCAGATTGTACCAGGCAAATTTCCCTGCCCCAGCTGCTGCACCGCCGAAAGAAGTTCGCTCCCAGCCATCCACATGCCCAGCAGTTGAATGCTAGCTTGGATAAATTGCTAGCACTTCAACTTCAGTTGGTAGACTCTGCCCCCTTCCGTGAGTTTGTGGAATGTGCGGTTCCTCAGTGGCAGGTTCCCAAATGCCACTTTTTCTCACGGAAGGCGATTTCGGCTCTCTACCGGCATGTGGAAGGCAATGTCTTGGCCTCGCTGGACAGGGCGGTCAGTGGTAAGGTGCAAATTATCGCTGACTCATGGTCCAGCAGGCATGGACAGGGACATTACCTATCTTTCACCACGCACTGGGTGACTCTTCTGGCAGCTGGGAAGGATGCAGGACAAGGTGCAGTAGTGTTGGAGGTTGTTCTGCCACCACGCCTCCAAAATACTACTAGTGATGATTCTGCCACACCTCTCTCCTCCACCCCCTCCTCTTCTTCTTCCTCCATGGCCTCTTCCTGTGCTGATTTGACTTCCGAACCAGCGGTGCTCCGTAGGCGTTCAAGGGGCTACGCAAGCACGCAGGCCAAAAGATGTCATGCGGTGCTTGAGCTGGTGTGCTTGGGGGACAGGAGCCACACTGGGGCAGAGATTCTGTCAGCTCTGCAGGGGCAGGTTCAGAGGTGGTTGACGCCATGCCAGCTTAAGGCAGGCATGGTGGTTTGCGACAATGGCACCAACCTCCTCTCCGCCCTCCGACAGGGACAACTGACCCATGTGCCCTGTTTGGCTCACGTCCTTAACTTGGTGGTGCAGTGGTTCTTGGGCAGGTACCCAGGCTTACAGGATGTCCTGAGGCAGACTAGGAAAGTCTGTGTGCATTTCCGCAGGTCATATAATGCCAGTGCTCGGCTAGCTGACCACCAAAAAGGAATTTAACCTGCCCAAGAACCGCTTAATCTGTGACATGCCCACCAGGTGGAACTCAACGTTGGCCATGCTGCAGCGGCTGCACGCGCAGCAGAGGGCCATCAATGAGTACTTGTGCGACTATGGCACCAGGACAGGGTCAGTTGAGCTTGTTCCCCCCCCCCACGCCAGTGGGCCATGATCAGGGATGCATGCACTGTCCTGTCACCATTTGAGGAGGCCACGAGGATGGTGAGCAGTGACAGTGCATGCATCAGTGACACTGTCCCCCTTGTCCACCTGTTGGAGCACACGCTGCGTGGAATAATGGACAGGGCACTTGAGGCAGAACAGAGGCAGGAAGAGGAGGACTTCCTTAGCTCTCAAGGCCCCCTTTATCCAGACAGTGTTCCTGCGTGCCCGCCGATCACACAGGAAGAGGACGAGGACAAGGAGGAGGAAGAGGAGGATTGTGTCAGCCTGGCACTCAGCATCAGCAGCAGTCTTTAAGGGATCATTTACAGTCCCAAGAAACCCATGAACTTGTACATGGCTGGGAGGAGGTGGCTGCGGATCATGTCGTCCTTAGTGACCCAGAGGAATCCAGACCGAATACCTCAGCAAACCTACGCTGCATGGCCTCCCTGATCCTGCAAAGCCTGCGGAAGGATCCTTGTATTCGTGGTATCAAGGAGAGGGATCAATATTGGCTGGCAACCCTCCTTGATCCATGTTACAAGGGTAAGGTTGCAGACCTTATCTTGCCATCGCAGAGGGAGCAGAGGATGAAACATCTTCGGGAGGCCTTGCAGAAAGGTCTGTGCAACGCGTTCCCAGAGACTGGGAGGTTACAAACTCCTGTTCCTGGACAACGTGTTGCTGAGGCTTCAGTCAGTCAAAGAAGGAGTGGTGGAGAAGGTGGCCGTCTGACCGATGCGTTCAGACAATTTAGTCCGCAGCCCCAAGGTATGATCGATTCCAGCAACCATTGCCAGCGTCTGTTTTACATGGTGCAGGAATACCTAGGGACAAGATCTGACTTGGACACCTTTCCCACCAAAAATCCTCTGGGTTACTGGGTCTTGAGGATGGATCACTGGCCAGAGCTTGCACAGTATGCAATTGAGCTGCTGGCCTGTCCTGCATCCAGCGTTCTTTCGGAACGCACATTCAGTGCTGCTGGAGGTTTTGTAACTGATCACAGGGTGCGCCTGTCTACCGACTCGGTCGATCGACTGACCTTCATAAAAATGAATCAGTCTTGGATCACCACCAGCTACCAAGCACCTGATGCTGATGTAACCGAATAATTTTTTTTTAAATGTCAGACCCCTTCAAGACTGCCTATGCTGATGCTGAGTTACTATCCTGTTATGCTGAGTGACTATCCTCTTCCTCCTCAATGATCATGCTGATAGCTTGTAAGAATATTTTTGGTTCTGGGCGCCGCCACCAGTGGCTAAGGCCCAATTTTTCAGCCCCTGTTTAACAGGGGCGTGTAATTACAATTTTTAATGCAATATTTTACAGGAGGGCTCATTCCTGCGCTCCAACTAGAGTATCTGTGAGGTGTTGCAGTATTGTGGCACCAGTGCCTAAGGCCCAATTTTTCTGCCCCTGTTCAACAGGGACATGTAATTACAATTCTTGATCTAATATTTCAGAGCAAGGCCCGTTTCTGCACCCACCAAGAGTAACTGAGGACTTACAGTGTTGTGGCAACACCACCACCACCAAAGGCCCAATTTTTCTGACCATGTTCAACAGGTGCATGTAATTACAATTCCTGATCTAATATTTCACAGCAGGGCCCGTTTCTGCGCTCACCAAGAGTAACTGAGGGCTTACAGTGTTGTGGCAACACCACCACCACCACCGGCCCAATTTTTCTGACCATGTTCAACTGGGGCATGTAATTACAATTCTTGATCTAATATTTCACAGCAGAGCCCGTTCCTGCGCCCACCAAGAGTAACTGTGAGGGCTTACAGTGTTGTGGCAACACCAACACCTAAGGCCCCAATTTCTGCAGAGTATATAGGGCAGGCCCCTACTTTCAAACATCCAACTTACAAAATGACTCCTACTTGCAAATGGAAGGAGACAACAGGAAGTGAGATGAAATCTACCCCTAGGAAGGGAAATTCTCTCCTGTAAGAGTTAATATGGGAAAAACGTGTCTCCTTTCCACTGATGCTTTATCACCAATCCTTGTTTCACTAAAAACCCCAAATTGTGAAAAAACATTTGTCATTGGGACAGAAAGTGAGGTAAAATCTTCCGAAGAGGTGCACAGACAGCAAAACAAATGTCACAAGGGTGATAACCCTTCCCTATGTTTTCCAAAAAGCTTGAAATAGATTTCTTTGTTGGAGCTAAACACGTTAAAAAATGTACTAGTTCAAAATTACAAACAGATTCTACTTAACAACAAACCTACAGTCCCTGTCTTGTTTGCACCGCCTGTATACTGCTGTTCAGAGTGTATATAGGGCCTGGTGGCCCCACACCTTTCCTTTTTTTAATTTGGGTGCGGGGTTCCCCTTAATATCCATACAAGACCCAAAGGGCCTGGTAATGGACTAGGGGGTACCCTTTGTCTCACTGATTTTCATTCATTTTGCCAGGACCCGACATTACATTAAAGCAGTTTTAAATTACTTTTATTCCTTTAAAAATGTCATTTTGTGCAGGGACTGTTCTAAGCACGGGAAACACACGCCACTTTATAGGCATACTATAGACATCCCCCAGGTACGATATTTAAAGGAATATTTCACTTTTTTTCACTTTAAGCATCATCAAAATCACTGCTCCTGAAAAAATGGCCGTTTTTAAAACTTTTTTTGCATTGATACATGTCCCCTGAGGCAGGACCCGGGTCCCAAACCCTTTTTAGGACAATACCATGCAAATTAGCCTTTAAAATTAGCACTTTTGATTTTGAACGTTCGAGTCCCATAGACTTCAATGGGGTTCTAACGTTCGTGGGAATTTTTGGTCCGTTTGCAGGTTCTGGTGCGAACCGAACCGGGGGGGTGTTTGGCTCATCCCTACTTGCTTGCATGCGTAACTTAAAGCAGTATTAAACCCAAAAGCAAACATTATATTGAATTCTACCAATTCCAAAGGATGGTAGTTTCTATAGTCTTCCCCTTTGCTCCTATCTTGAAAGTGACATGAAAAGGTTATGTAGGAAAAAGAAGGAAGATGCTAGGCCAGCACAAACAGTAATTAGACACTCTCAGAAAAGCAGGGGCCTATTAATTTTAAGGAGGGAGGGGGCTGTGCTAGAGTTCCGACTCTAGCCACCGAGAGGACATGTTTCTAACTGCTCTGCACCCCAACAAGCAATGGAAGAGGTTAGTGACAGCTCCAGCCTCTAGCCACGCCACACACTATCACCATTATGTGGTATGTGATGGAATGTCTAGCACCGAGCGTGGGTGCTTCGGTCAATATACAGCTTCCTCTGCTCTGGTACCAGGAACCAGGTATTATAGCTGAATATTGAATAGCACCCAAGGACTAGACAACACTAGCTTAGGTGAAAACTGGAACTGGAACTCTTTATTGTAAATTCACACAGAATATATACCATGCAAGATCAGGTAATAGCTTGATTACATTATCCTAGACAATTAGCACATCTAAGTAACAGCCAACATAAACAAACATACAGAGTACGCTAATTAACAAC
>JBBHAA010002902.1:0-91445 GCA_037953035.1 Aquarana catesbeiana | reverse complement strand
CCTCTCCTTCCACAGGATGGGGGCAGCACTGAGTCCAACATAATATAGGGGTTCAGCACTATTACTGTTTACTAAAGATTCCTGACTATTCAGGGTAAATCATAATTGGTTATGACATGTATAATATCCAGGACATGACAAACCCCAATATATATCACATGACCCGAGCTTAATAAAATGGGGCAAATAAAATATTTAAAGCTCAATTAAGTTTCCATTTTTTTCCCGCTAAACACATTTCAGCTGCATTAAAACAAAAGGTGTAAAAAAAAACGTATTTTTTTTTTTTCAAAAGCAGCCACAGCCTGAGTGGAAAAGTCTGTTGCCTGCCAGCCTGTTGTAGAGATGGACTCTTGTTTCAGTGTGGAAGCAGTGGTCTCTCTGCGGAGGTCTGTGTGGAAGCGGTGGTCTCTCTGCGGAGGTCTGTGTGGAAGCGGTGGTCTCTCTGCGGAGGTCTGTGTGGAAGCAGTGGTCTCTCTGCGGAGGTCTGTGTGGAAGCAGTGGTCTCTCTGCGGAGGTCTGTGTGGAAGCGGTGGTCTCTCTGCGGAGGTCTGTGTGGAAGCGGTGGTCTCTCTGCGGAGGTCTGTGTGGAAGCGGTGGTCTCTCTGCGGAGGTCTGTGTGGAAGCGGTGGTCCCTCTGTGGAGGTCTGTGTGGAAGCAGTGGTCTCTCTGCGGAGGTCTGTGTGGAAGCAGTGGTCTCTCTGCGGAGGTCTGTGTGGAAGCGGTGGTCCCTCTGTGGAGGTCTGTGTGGAAGCGGTGGTCTCTCTGCGGAGGTCTGTGTGGAAGCGGTGGTCTCTCTGCGGAGGTCTGTGTGGAAGCGGTGGTCCCTCTGCGGAGGTCTGTGTGGAAGCGGTGGTCCCTCTGTGGAGGTCTGTGTGGAAGCGGTGGTCTCTCTGCGGAGGTCTGTGTGGAAGCGGTGGTCTCTCTGCGGAGGTCTGTGTGGAAGCGGTGGTCCCTCTGTGGAGGTCTGTGTGGAAGCAGTGGTCTCTCTGCGGAGGTCTGTGTGGAAGCAGTGGTCTCTCTGCGGAGGTCTGTGTGGAAGCGGTGGTCCCTCTGTGGAGGTCTGTGTGGAAGCAGTGGTCTCTCTGCGGAGGTCTGTGTGGAAGCAGTGGTCTCTCTGCGGAGGTCTGTGTGGAAGCAGTGGTCTCTCTGCGGAGGTCTGTGTGGAAGCAGTGGTCTCTCTGCGGAGGTCTGTGTGGAAGCAGTGGTCCCTCTGTGGAGGTCTGTGTGGAAGCGGTGGTCCCTCTGTGGAGGTCTGTGTGGAAGCAGTGGTCTCTCTGCGGAGGTCTGTGTGGAAGCGGTGGTCTCTCTGCGGAGGTCTGTGTGGAAGCGGTGGTCTCTCTGCGGAGGTCTGTGTGGAAGCAGTGGTCTCTCTGCGGAGGTCTGTGTGGAAGCAGTGGTCTCTCTGCGGAGGTCTGTGTGGAAGCGGTGGTCCCTCTGTGGAGGTCTGTGTGGAAGTTTACTGAATGGGGAGCTGTAGATCTGACTCAGCAGGGAGCGTGTTGGACTTCTGCAGAGAGACCGCTGCTTCCACACACAAATACTGAGTTGTGGACTTGTAAAATAAAAAGCAATGCTGCAGTATTGCGGATAAACTATATAAATATTTTTTTTTCTTCAAGGATTGTGTGCCGGACGTTTGATGTTAAAGACCCGAAGGTATCCGTCATATTTACTATTTACAGAAACGATGGAATTATTGATTGGAAAGTCCGGTGTATCCAAATACTGTATTGTCTCCGGGGGCGTGGCTTGTATAGAAATCCAATGGGGGGGGGGGGATTTACTAATGGCAAATAGACTGGGCACTGTGCAGAGGCTCCAGAGATTAGTACAAAGAATACCCAATCATGTGCTAGGAAAAAAAAACAGCGTTTTTGCTTGCTCATGATTGGATGATGGAAGTCAGCTGAGATTCACTTCATTTATTAACCGCTTAATCACCGAGCCTCTTTTTTACAAGTTAAAATAATTTTTTATTTGCTAGAAAATTACTTAGAACCCCCAAACATTATATATTTTTTTTTCTAACACCCCAGAGAAGAAAATGGCGGACGTTGCAATACTTTCTGTCACACCGTATCTGCGCAGCGCTCTAACAAGCGCACTTTTTTGGGAAAAAATACACTTTTTTTTTTTTTTTAGATTAAAAAATAAGACAACAGTAAAGTTACCCAACCCCTGAAAAACAACCCCACACCATAACCCCCCCAACACTATGATCCCCCTCCCCCACCCCATAATCATCCCCCCTCCATCCCCCCAACACCAAATGGATTGGACCAGTGCACAAAACAAGGTCCATAAAGACATGGATGAGCGAGTTTGGGGTGGAGGAACTTGACTGGCCTGCACAGAGTCCTGACCTCAACCCCATAGAACACCTTTGGGATGAATTAGAGCGGAGACTGCGAGCCAGACCTTCTCATCCAACATCAGTGCCTGACTTCACAAATGCTCTTCTGGAAGAATGGTCAAACATTCCCATAGACACCCTCCTAAACCTTGTGGACGGCCTTCCCAGAAGAGATGAAGCGGTTATAGCTGTAAAGGGCGGAGCCAACTCAATATTGAACCCTACGGACTAAGACTGGGATGTCATTAAAGTTCATGTGTGTGTAAAGGGAGGCGTCCCAATACTTTTGACAATATAGTGTATATCTATCAATCCTGATGTACTGATGGCCGATCTCATTTCTTGAGGCCCAAAAATGTCAGTACAAATACCCCCCAAATCACCCCCCAGTACAAATACCCCCCAAATCACCCCCCCAGTACAAATACCCCCAAATCACCCCCCAGTACAAATACCCCCCAAATCACCCCCCAGTACAAATACCCCCCAAATCACCCCCCAGTACAAATACCCCCCAAATCACCCCCCAGTACAAATACCCCCCAAATCACCCCCCCAGTACAAATACCCCCAAATCACCCCCCAGTACAAATACCCCCCAAATCACCCCCCAGTACAAATACCCCCCAAATCACCCCCCAGTACAAATACCCCCCAAATCACCCCCCAGTACAAATACCCCCCAAATCACCCCAGTACAAATACCCCCCAAATCACCCCCCAGTACAAATACCCCCCAAATCACCCCCCAGTACAAATACCCCTCAAATCACCCCAGTACAAATACCCCCCAAATCACCCCTCAGTACAAATACCCCTCAAATCACCCCCCAGATACAAATCCCCCCCAAATCACCCCCCAGTACAAATACCCCCCCAAATCACCCCCCAGTACAAATACCCCCCCAAATCACCCCCCAGTACAAATACCCCCCAAATCACCTCCCAGTACAAATACCCCCCAAATCACCCCCAGTACAAATACCCCCCCAAATCACCCCCCAGTACAAATACCCCCCAAATCACCTCCCAGTACAAATACCCCCCAAATCACCCCCAGTACAAATACCCCCCAAATCACCCCCCAGTACAAATACCCCCCCAAATCACCCCCCAGTACAAATACCCCCCCAAATCACCCCCCAGTACAAATACCCCCCAAATCACCCCCCAGTACAAATACCCCCCCAAATCACCTCCCAGTACAAATACCCCCCAAATCACCCCCAGTACAAATACCCCCCAAATCACCCCCCAGTACAAATACCCCCCCAAATCACCCCCCAGTACAAATACCCCCCCAAATCACCCCCCAGTACAAATACCCCCCAAATCACCCCCCAGTACAAATACCCCCCAAATCACCCCCCAGTACAAATACCCCCCAAATCACCCCTTTTTGGAAAGTAGACAGTCCAAGTTGTTTAGTAAGAGGCGAGTTTTTTAACCGCTTCTGGACCAGCCGCCGCAGTTTCACTGCCCTGCGTGAAATCATGTTACTGTACGTGATCTCGCGGGGTCCGGATAGCAGGCGAGCGCGCCCGCTGCACAGTGGGGGTGTCGATGCTTGTGGCCGACAGTCGTGATGACCGCTGGACACGAGTGATCGTGACCAGGAGACACAGAACAGGGAATAGTGTGTGTGTGTAAACACTCCCTTCCCTGTTCTGTTCTGACAGGTGTGACAGATCGTGTGTTCTTATTAGCTAGGAATCACAATCCGTCACTTCCTCTAGTCAGTCCCCTCCCCCTTCAGTTAGAATCACCTCCCAGGGAACACACTTAACCCCTTCACTGCCCTCTAGTGTTAACCCCTTCACTGCCCCCTAGTGTTAACCCCTTCACTGCCCCCTAGTGTTAACCCCTTCACTGCCCCCTAGTGTTAACCCCTTCACTGCCCCCTAGTGTTAACCCCTTCACTGCCCCCTAGTGTTAACCCCTTCACTGCCCCCTAGTGTTAACCCCTTCACTGCCCGTGACATTTTTACATTAATCAATGCATTTTTAATCACACTGATCGCTGTATTAATGCCAATGGTTCCAAAAATGTGTCAAAATTGTCCGATGTGTCCGCCGTAATGTCGCAGTCACGATAAAAATCGCAGATCGCCGGCACTACTAATAAAAACAAGTAATAATAAAAATGCTACAAATCTATCCCCTATTTTGTAGACGCTATAACTTTTGCGCAACCAATCAATATATGCTTATTGCGATTTTTATTTATTTATTTTTTTTTTTACCAAAAACATGTAGAAGAATACGTATCGGCCTAGACTGAGGAAAAAATTTTTTTTTTATATTTTTTGGGGGATATTTATTATAGCAAAAAGTAAAAAATAATGTTTGTTTTTTTTTTTTTTTTTTTATAGTGCAAAAAATAAAAACCGCAGTGGTGATCAAATGCCACCAAAAGAAAGCTCTATTTGTGGGGGGGGAAAGGACATCAGTTTTATTTGTGCAATGTCGCACGACCGCGCTATTGTCAGTTAAAGTGACGCAGTGCCGAATCGCAAAATGTGCTCTGGTCAGGAAGGGGGTAAAATCTTCTGGGGCTGAAGTGATTAAAGTGGTGTTCCAGCCAAAATTATACTTTTTAAATAAAAATCCCCCTATAATACACAAGCTTAATGTATTCTAGTAAAGTTAGTCTGTAAACTAAGGTCTGTTTTGTTAGTTTATAGCAGTAGTTTGTTATTTTATAAACTTACAGCAGGCCGTGGCCATCTTAAGTGTGGGCATCTGAAGCCAGACTGTATTTCTTCCTGGATCTCATCCTTGCAGATCTCGCACATGCTCAGTGCAGCACAAGCAGTGTAATAGGTTTCAGGTCAGGTTTCCATAGCAACAGCAGTGTCAGAGGAAGTTGCTGCCCCTTCCCAGAAGGCATTGCAAACAGGAAATGATGCGATGGGCCGCGGCCAGAGAGGAGGAACGGAAAAATGAATACAGCAGATATACAGGAGGTGCTGAGAAAAAAAATAAATAAATATCCAATTCGTTTACAGGGCACAGTTTAGTGAGGGATGCCGAAGAGTTGTAAAAGGGTGGAAGTCCACTTTAAAGTTGTTATTTTTGTTTCACATATTTTTTACATCCTGTCACCAGTGCAGTACGGCGTCATCATATAACGGGTGTGGCGGTGATCGGGGACACTGACTGGTGACAGTACTTAAAAAAAAAAAAAAAAAAAATTATATTTATTTTTTTTATTCAATTTTTTTTTTTTTTTTACTTTTTTTTTTTTTTTTTTTTTTTTTTACTAAGGTGACATTGAACTACTCTGATGACAGGATTTAACACTGAACTACTCTAGGAGGTGATCAGGGTTTTTTTGTTTTTTTATTATTAATGATCACTGTTATAAGCAATCTTTAAAGCGGGGGTTCACCCACACCGCCAACAAAAAAAAAATATTAAAAGCCAGCAGCTACAAATACTGCAGCTGCTGACTTTTAATAAATGGCCACTTACCTGTTCCCAGGGTCCAGCGATGTCAGCAGGGGACGCCGAGAACCCGCTCGGTTCTCGGCAGCTGCCGCCGCCATCCTAGGTGAGGGAATCAGGAAGTGAAGCGTTGCGGCTTCACTTCCCGGTTCCCTACTGCGCATGCGCGAGTCGCGCTGCGCGTCCCAAGTGGTCCCCGCTCTCTCCTGGGAGCTGTGTGTTCCCCAGCAGACAGCGCGGTGGGGACGGGAAGAGGCATAGACTCCCATGGGAGTCTATGCCGGAAGTGGGTGCAAATACCTGTCTTAGACAGGTATCTACACCCCCCTCCCCCCTGAAAGGTGCCAAATGTGACACCGGAGGGGGGAGGGTTCCGAAAAGCGGAAGTTCCATTTTTGTGTGGAACTCCGCTTTAACTATTAATATTAATAACTATTAGGAAAGGTTTTCATTCATGGCAGCTTGATTACTGTTGTGATGCTGTGATTGGCCCACAGCTATAACAGGGTAGAGGTAGGGAGGTACCATGTGAACAATAATGTAATATATAGCGGCTTTCCAGTCCTTACATGCAGAGAGAGTACAGGGAGACAGTCCATTGTGCTGCAGTGCAAGGAGCATGCTGATAGGAGGAGAGAGCAGAGAGATGAACTCATCAGTTTTTTTTTTGCTTCTACTTCACTGTCCAGTCACAGGTTGGGGGGAGGGACAAGGCCTGAAAGTGTTACCTTCTGCTTTCCTTTCAGTTTTGCACAGGTGTCCTGGCTCCTCCCCTTTTCAGTCTTGCACAGGTGTCCCGACTCCTCCCCTTTTCAGTCTTGCACAGGTGTCCCGGCTCCTCCCCTTTTCAGTCTTGCACAGGTGTCCCGGCTCCTCCCCTTTTCAGTCTTGCACAGGTGTCCCGGCTCCTCCCCTTTTCAGTCTTGCACAGGTGTCCCGGCTCCTCCCCTTTTCAGTCTTGCACAGGTGTCCCGGCTCCTCCCCTTTTCAGTCTTGCACAGGTGTCCCGGCTCCTCCCCTGGACTGAAAACGGCTTCCTCTGATTTCACTGCACACTGTGAGCTTCTCACAATCTGCATTAGAAGCTGCAGCAAATCAGATAGAGCCCCACCACATGTCCTGGCTGGAGTATGTCCAGCATCATCTGGCCCTTTCCTCCCCAGCCTGATTGCCCTTGGACTGCCTATCACTCAAGCAGGCTTAGCATGATGTGTGGGCATTATGTAGGGTGGTCCGCTGTTTTTCAGGAAGCCATGACCAGCCCCTCCCACCAACCATGATCTGCCTGTCTTGCATAGAGAAGCATCGAGACCTAGTGATGACATCACAGTGTATAAAGTATGGTGTGTAATGGAAAAGTTTTACCTAAAAAAAAAAAAAAATGTAAAAAAATAAATTTAGCATTTTGATGAAGGGGAGAGAGGAAGAAAGAAGGCAACATTCCCAGCAGATAAACCTTCCTACCCAGTGTGGTCTGTCCAATCACATGAACACTCTGATTGGCTGTCACAGTGGTCACATGATCGGGAGTAGGTCCAACCACCCATGGCTTTTTTTTTTTTTCGATCTTTTGCTGTTAGGGGTACAGGAGAGATTTGGGGTAAATCTCTCCATAAAGAGGACCTGTCATGTTGTTTTGTTATCACAAGATGTTTACATTTCTTGTGACAGCAAAAAAAGTGATCACATTTTTTTATTTTTTTTTAAGGGACAGTGTAAAAAAAAAATAAAAGTAATAAAATAATAAAAAAAATGAAATACAAAAAAAAGTTTAATGTTGGAGTGAGAGCAATAATTCTAGCGCTAGACCTCCTCTGGAACTCTAAACATGTAACCTGTAGAAATGATTAAAGCGTCTCCTTTGGAGATTTTTAAGTGCCGTCGTTTGGCGCCATTCCACGATTGCGCAAAATTTTAAAGCGTGACATGTTGGGTATCTTTTTACTCGGCATAACATCATCTTCACATTATACAAAAAAATTGGGGTATATATATCATGTTTTTTTAATTATTATTATGATGTTTATAAGTATATTCCCCCCCCCCCCCCCCAAAAATGACATTTAAAAAAAATTGCTGCGCAAAAAAAAATGTGACATTAAAAATTGCAATGACTGCCATTTTATTCTATAGGACCTCTTAAAAAAAAAAATATATATATATATTATTTTTTTTTTTTTTTTCCCCAGAAAACTACTTATATTACTCTAAGTAGTTTTCTGGGGAAAAAAATAGATTTTTACTTGTGACCAAGTATCAAAAGAATCCGGGTCCGTAAATGGTTTAGATCTCCTGTCCTGCAAGGTAGGGCTGTGCAGGCAGGGCGGGTGTAAATCTCAGGACTGGATGGACAGAAAACAGCGCCAATATATCACAGTTAATCAGTGTATTTAGCCGTTTGGTTTTTTTTTTTTTTTTTTTTTTTTTTTTTAAAGAGTACAGCGAAACCAGCTGACTGGAAGTACCAGAGCACGCCTATGTCCTGGCTTACCATAGAATGTAATATTAATGTAGATCTCACCGTTTCATTGCCGTCATCCGCAACGTATCAAGAGCAACAGAAATGTATCCGGGTGAGCGCTTATTGTATCAACTGCTTTATCATCTCTGGGTGTTCTGGACTTTTCTACATTTAAAAAAAAAAAGGGGGGGGAGTGTATTGTGTATTTTCAAAAGGAATGTGCATTAAAACCTCGGATTGTGAAGATAATTCATTCAGAAACATGCTTGTAATCCAAAGCACTTGTATATCAAAGCGAATTTCCCCATAAGAAATAATGGAAACTCAGATGATTCGTTCCACAACTATTTATTCATAAATCCTTCAGTTTATAGTCCATATAAAAAAGATTATAGCGATGTGATTGGTTGTGTAACCATAAAATGTCCATCTACAAATGGAATCCTCCACAAGGGGATTAGAAGAAAAATCCAGCAGGAGCTCCAGAGTATAAAAGAGAAGAGAGGGCGCCTCTAAGTGTAGCAATATGTTGTACCTTCATTACATGTAACCATATTGCTACACTTAGAGGCGCCTCTCTTCTCTTTTATACTCTTAGTAGAATATGTGGGCAGAGACCAGTATTGAGATCTATATAAAGTAAAGAACCAACATTCCTTGTAAAGTATGTTTGGGAGATATGGGGCTTTAAGGGTGCATTGCAACAAAAAACGAAATCAACAATATATTTAAAAAAATGTGTGTGTGTGTGTGTGTGTATGTGTATATATATATATATATATATATATATATATATATATATATATATATATATATATATATATATATATATATGTATATAGAGAGAGAGAGAGAGATTATTTAGATTTCTGTTGCAATGCACTCTTAAAGTCCCATATCTCCCAATCATTCGTTTCTCTTTTATACTCATTTACTTGTATATCAAGACATCGCTTGTATATCAAGTCAAACTTTATTAAAAAATGTCGCTTGTCTTGCAAAACGCTCTCAGACCAAGGTTTTACTGTATTTTCAATTTTTATTGCAACAACTACCATATTTTCATTATTGTATTAAATATAGAGATTTGTAGATTCTCCACTAGAGGCAGCGTAGAGTAGCTACCACAATGGCTGACTGATGGCCTAACAGCTGTTGGCATCAGAACCAGACAGGGAGAGAATTGTTTTCAGCACCTGGGAGCCCCCCGGACAGAACTGCAATACACACAAACACTTCTACTGAAACTTGAAGATTATTTACGTTAAAGGGTAACTTCACTTTCATGGCGAAATGAAAAATTGTATACAATCGCTACACAGGTCATATTGTAATTGAACGTTTTCAAAAATTCCCTTTCCTTTTCTATCTGCAGCCGCTGTCATTTTCTGTAAAATACAATATGGCCACTTGGAGGCGCTCTGTACACAGATGGTATACAGACCCCGCCCACCAAAAATATAATTTCCTGCTTGTGTGATTGGCTCACTGATTTTCCCAGAAGTCTAATCTGGACTAAGATAAAAGTCAGATTTTGGGCATCCCCTGCAACAACAATGTCATTTCTGGTGAGATACTCCTAAAGGGATGCAGACCCCACCACTTTCCTCAGAGCCCTGCAGGTGCAGCAGGTGATTGATAGTTATAAAGGCACTCCCATTCACATTCACTCCGCATATGGACACAGAGAAACAAACCGCTATTTCTTCAGAATTACTAAAAGTAGAAATCTGCAACAATGTTTGTTACAATCCCTGCAATGTACGGAGATCACCCAGTGGGGGGGGTTATTCTCAACAAAAGTAAGGTGATACTCCTTTAAATATTACCATCTAACGTATATTTATATGGTCAGGAGATGGAAGTATAAATGTTCGATTACATGTACTATATACAGATAGGATCAGGAAACAAACATTTAACTGGCTATATATGTGATAGAATCTTGTGAGTTACCTGAAAACATAAAGTAATTATATAGGTACTAGAAACACGGAGTGTGTGTGTGAAAGGTATTCAAAAGACCAGCTGCTAGCACTGACCACACCCCCATACACATGTGCACAAAAATCAATATAAAAGTACAGCACTGAATCATAAAATATAAATATCAAAAATCATTGAATCAAACAACATATAAAGTGCACAATTCAATGTCCATACAATAAAGTGCAAAAAAGTCCACATTAAACAGAAAATTCCACAAGTGGATGTCGATTGATAAACAACTAAATGTAATTGTGAAATCCTATATATAAAACTTCCAGACCACCAACGAATCACCTCACTCGTGCTCCCCCCCCCCCACCCCAATGGGTATAGGCTCACCCCTGGGAGTGTGACCCCCAATTTAGCAGGGTCAAAAACGCCTGTGAGCCACCCCCAGGACTCAGTGAGATATCCAACACATCTCAGAGATCCCCCTGAGGAAGACGCGTGACCCTGTGTCGAACACGCGTATGGGAGGGGCTAGGACGGTGAAGGCACTCTGGCTTTATATCGATTTCAAGGAGCTGATCGAGATTTTGGATGGGTGGCTCTATGTTGCACTTTAAACCCATGTGCGTATTAGTGTGGTGTGCGCTGGAAGCACCCGCATATTATGAGTACCCTGTATATTTTAATAGACGCATGTTAAAGTGTTTTAAACAATTCAAGCACTATTGGAGTCTTTTTCTCTGCATATGTTTTGCTGACATACTGAGGAGGAGATCTTGGGAGAAGTTTAGGAGCCAGCTGTGTTGGATATATTGCTCCCCTCCCCTACATGTGTTTGACACAGGGTCACGTGTCTTCCTCAGGGGGATCTCCGAGGTGTGTTGGATATATCACTGAGTCTTGGGGGTGGCTCACAGGCGTTTTCTGACCCCGCTTAGTTGGGGGGTCGCACTCCCAGAGGTGAGACTATACCCATTAGGGGAAAGGGGCGCAAAAACAAGTGAGGTGATCCGTTGGTGGTCTGGAAGTTTTATATATAGGATTTCACAATTACATTTAGTTGTTTATCAATTGACATCCATTTGTGGAATTTTCACTGTTTTTTTTTTTTTTTTTTTTTTTTATCAACAAAGTTGGTCTTTATTTAAGAAAAGATGGTAGACAATACAAAACATTTGGAATTTTCACTGTTTAATGTGGACTGTATTGCACTTTATTGTATGGACATTTAGTTGTGCACTTTATATGTTGTTTTATTCAATGATTTTTGATATTTGTTTATATTTCATGATTCAGTGCTGCACTCTTTTATATATGGATAAATATTTAACTGGTTTTAAAAATATTAACTTAATTAAACACATTTTTTTAATGAAAAGGATCGCTCTTGTCTGGTCGTTCGATATGTACCCCGCTATAGTCCCAACCTTCTTGTTTATCACATTTTATGGGATGTTTATCTTTTTGGACGGTTTCAATAAGGAAGGAAAATCTCAGTTATTATGTTATTTCTTTCTAATAATTGTAGACTAGACTGGCTCAATGGGCAAAGGAAATAGAAGAGAGTACAATGCTCTTCAATGGACGGGTGAGAGATGAGGGCGGAGATCTGGTGGAAGAACAGGTAAGAATGTGATCCGAATACATTCCGAGTGACCGGAACACGTTACATACAACACGGGACAGTTACCTGACATGTAATAGGCCGGTGTATTGGACGCAGGAAAGTTCTAGTCACAACACCCCCCCCCCCCCTATGTATCGGGGGAGTGCTCAGAGCAGGTGACTATGGTGGGGAAAAAAAACAGCATGCAGTAGAACCTACAGCATCTCCCAAAAGTAAGTACACCCCTCAGTGACATTTGTGTAAATCTTTTCTTCTCTCTTTTCATGTGACAACACTGAAGAAATGACACTTGTCTACAATGTAAAGTAGTGAGTGTACAGCTTGTATAACAGTGTAAATTTACTGTCCCCTCAAAATAACTCAACACACAGCCATTAATGTCTAAACCGCTGGCAACAAAAGTCAGTACACCCCTAAGTGAAAATCTCCAAATTGGGCCCAATTAGCCATTTTCCCTCCCCGGTGTCATGTGACTCGTTAGTGTTACAAGGTCTCAGGTGTGAATGAGGAGCAGGTGTGTTAAATTTGGTGTTATCGCTCTCACTCTCTCATACTGGTCACTGGAAGTTCAACATGGCACCTCATGGCAAAGAACTCTCTGAGGATCTGAAAAAAAGAATTGTTTCTCTACATAAAGATGGCCTAGGCCAGTGATGGCAAACCTTGGCACCCCACATGTTTTGGAACTACATTTCCCATGATGTTCTGGCACTCTGCAGTGTAGTGGAGCATCATGGGAAATGCAGTTGCAAAACATCTGGGTTGCCAAGGTTCGCCATCACTGGCCTAGGCTATAAGAAGATTGCCAAGACCCTGAAACTGAGCTGCAGCACGGTGGCCAAGACCATACAGCGGTATAACAGGACAGGTTCCCCTCAGAACAGGCCTCGCCATGGTCCACCAAGGAAGTTGAGGTCACGTGATCAGCGTCATATCCAGAGATTGTCTTTGGGAAATAGACGTATGAGTGCTGCCAGCATTGCTGCAGAGGTTGTAGGGGTGGGGGGTCAGCCTGTCAGTGCTCAGACCATACGCCGCACACTGCATCAAATTGGTCTGCATGGCTGTCATCCCATCTAAAGATGATGCACAAGAAAGACCACAAACAGTTTGCTGAAGACAAGCAGACTAAGGGCATGGATTACTGGAACCATGTCCTGTGGTCTGATGAGACCAAGATAAACGTATTTGGTTCAGATGGTGACAAGCGTGTGTGGGGGCAACCAGGTGAGGAGGACAAAGACAAGTGTGTCTTGTCTACAGTCAAGCATGGTGGTGGGAGTGTCATGGTCTGGGGCTGCATGAGCGCTGCCGGCACTGGGGAGCTACAGATCATTGAGGGAACCATGAATGCCAACATGTACTGTGATATACTGAAGCAGAGCATGATCCCCTCCCTTCAGAGACTGGACCGCAGGGCAGTATTCCAACATGATAACCACCCCAAACACACCTCCAAGACCACCACTGCCTTGCTAAAGAAGCTGAGGGTAAAGGTGATGGACTGGCCAAGCATGTCTCCAGACCTAAACCCTATTGATCATCTGTGGGACATCCTCAAACGGAAGGTGGAGGAGCGCAAGGTCTCTAACATCCACCAGCTCCGTGATGTCATCATGGAGGAGGGGAAGAGGACTCCAGTGACAACCTGTGAAGCTCTGGTGACCTCCATGTCCAAGAGGGTTAAGGCAGTGCTGGAAAATAATGGTGGCCACACAAAATATTGACACTTTGGGCCCAATTTGGAGATTTTCACTTAGGGGTGTACTGACTTTTGTTGCCAGCGGTTTAGACATTAATGGCTGTGTGTTGAGTTATTTTGAGGGGACAGTAAATTTACACTGTTATACAAGCTGTACACTCACTACTTTACATTGTAGACAAGTGTCATTTCTTCAGTGTTGTCACATGAAAAGATAGAAGAAAAGATTTACACAAATCTCACTGAGGGGTGTACTTACTTTTGTCACATACTGTATATATTGCCCCTATTCCCTCCCCTCCTCTGACACGTCGACTAAAAACCAGCAAGTGGAAGAACAGATCTATAAATAAATACTTTTCCTCTAAATATTCTGGAATTTCAGTTCCATATTTCTGGTGAAGTCGGATTTATCAATGATTAGAGATTTGACATGAAAAGTACAACTTCTTGGCGACAATAAAAAAATAAAAAGGCTGAGAAACCCAAAACCAGGAATGTCACACATTACACTTTACCGATCATTGAGGCAGCTGCGTTCGTTTTCTCTTTTCTTCCCTCCTGTTTTCACCTGATGATTCTGGCCAGTAACACCCCTCCTGTATTAGAGCGCCCCCTCGCTGGATGAAGGAGCACAGGGGGCACAGCAGCATTGTCAGTCTGGGGGGAGGGGAGTGTTATATATGTTAGCAGATTTAGATACACTAACAAGCTGAAGCCAAACTCCACCCAACACTTTATAATCAGTTACAGCCAACAGTTGTGTTCTTTTTGGGATAAAGGTTTTACATCGGGAGCGGACGGTCCATTCGGGGAGCAGGGGCGCCACCCCTCTGCAGGGCGCCACCCCTCTACAGGGCACCACCGCTCTGGAGGGCACCACCCCTCTGCAGGGCACCACCCCTCTGCAGGGCACCACCCCTCTACAGGGCACCACCCCCCTGCAGAGCACCACCCCTATGGAGGGCACCACCCCCCTGCAGAGCACCACCCCTCTGGAGAGCACCACCCCTCTGCAGGGCACCACCCCCCTGCAGAGCACCACCCCTCTGGAGGGCACCACCCCTCTGGAGGGCACCACCGCTCTGCAGGGCACCACCCCTCTGCAGAGCACCACCCCTCTGCAGGGCACCACCCCCCTGCAGAGCACCACCCCTCTGGAGGGCACCACCCCTCTGCAGGGCACCACCCCTCTGCAGAGCACCACCCCTCTGCAGGGCACCACCCCTCTGCAGGGCACCACCCCTCTGCAGAGCACCACCCCTCTGCAGGGCACCACCCCTCTGCAGGGCACCACCCCCCTGCAGAGCACCACCCTTCTGCAGGGCACCACCCTTCTGCAGAGCACCACCCCTCTGCAGGGCACCACCCCCCTGCAGAGCACCACCCCTCTGGAGGGCACCACCCCTCTGGAGGGCACCACCGCTCTGCAGGGCACCACCCCTCTGCAGAGCACCACCCCTCTGCAGAGCACCACCCCTCTGCAGAGCACCACCCCTCTGCAGGGCACCACCCCTCTGGAGGGCACCGGACTCGTACGTTTGTGAGTTTTTTTTTGCAAGCCATGTGATTGGAGCCGGAGGCACACTTGTAACAATAGTTCTCCTCCCAGCCAATCAGGACAGGCGGCAGATCGGATTGGCCGGGAGGAGAAGGAGGGGCGGAGTGCTGGGGGTCGTCACCGGCAATCATTGATTTGCCTGTCCTCATGATCTACTCCCAGGTCATCATGAATAAAAACTGATCATTGTAAGCGCCCGTCAGTGGCAAATGGTTCGTCTCAAGACCCTAACTGCTACATCTGCAGGGCAGCTTATAGTGTTGAAAAACAGACTTGCTGGCTGGATCACCAGGTGAAGATAAATGAAAGCCTAAAAAAGAAAGCTAATGCAGCCGTCCCAGCGAAGAATTGTTAAGCTGCAATATAAGAAGTGTTTGTTTTGGGGTATAAAGCCAGGATTGTA
This sequence comes from Aquarana catesbeiana, assembly GCA_037953035.1. Taxonomy (NCBI): domain Eukaryota; kingdom Metazoa; phylum Chordata; class Amphibia; order Anura; family Ranidae; genus Aquarana; species Aquarana catesbeiana. Next base: position 75,950 of record JBBHAA010002902.1, on the reverse strand, counting down.
GATATTGTAGTGAATGTGTCCCCCAATGCTTCTTCTTGTTCTGTATATATCATTCATTCCGTTTATTCACATTGATACAAATAAATGACCATTTTTATAAAATGAAATGTGATTTGTATCAATTTTATTTTTTTACCAGAAAAAAGGTCGCTCTGCATCATCCGGCCGGCAAATTGTTTCTGCGACTATTCTTACCCCCTCAGTAAGTAAAATGTTCAAACCATATAATATAACATCATATAGGAGGAGATCTGTACAATGTATACAGCAGGGCTCCTCATATCCCCGGCGCCGGGTCTCCATGGCAACCAGACATTGTGTCCTGGCGCCTGGGCTTTTGTCAGCCGTCCGCATCGACCTCCAACTTGCCAGTTGTCCAGTTCTGGATAATCGACTATCCTGTGACATCACACATTTACACTGATCAGCAGTGCAGCCCATCAATGCAGCCCATCAGTGTAGCATATCAGTGTGCCACCCATCAGTGTAGCATATCAGTGTGCCGCCCATCAGTGCAGCATATCAGTGTGCCGCCCATCAGTGCAGCATATCAGTGTGCCACCCATCAGTGTAGCATATCAGTGTGCCGCCCATCAGTGTAGCATATCAGTGTGCCGCCCATCAGTGTAGCCTATCAGTGTGCCGCCCATCAGTGTAGCATATCAGTGTGCCGCCCATCAGTGTAGCATATCAGTGTGCCGCCCATCAGTGTAGCATATCAGTGTGCCGCCCATCAGTGTAGCATATCAGTGTGCCGCCCATCAGTGCAGCATATCAGTGTGCCGCCCATCAGTGCAGCATATCAGTGTGCCACCCATCAGTGTAGCATATCAGTGTGCCGCCCATCAGTGTAGCATATCAGTGTGCCGCCCATCAGTGTAGCCTATCAGTGTGCCGCCCATCAGTGTAGCCTATCAGTGTGCCGCCCATCAGTGTAGCATATCAGTGTGCCACCCATCAGTGTAGCATATCAGTGTGCCGCCCATCAGTGCAGCATATCAGTGTGCCACCCATCAGTGTAGCATATCAGTGTGCCGCCCATCAGTGTAGCATATCAGTGTGCCGCCCATCAGTGTAGCATATCAGTGTGCCGCCCATCAGTGTAGCCTATCAGTGTGCCGCCCATCAGTGTAGCATATCAGTGTGCCGCCCATCAGTGTAGCCTATCAGTGAGCCGCCCATCAGTGTAGCATATCAGTGTGCCGCCCATCAGTGTAGCCTATCAGTGAGCCGCCCATCAGTGTAGCATATCAGTGTGCCGCCCATCAGTGTAGCATATCAGTGTGCCGCCCATCAGTGTAGCATATCAGTGTGCCGCCCATCAGTGTAGCATATCAGTGTGCCGCCCATCAGTGTAGCATATCAGTGTGCCGCCCATCAATGTAGCCTATCAGTGAGCCGCCCATCAATGCAGCATTTCAGTGCAGCCCATCAGTGCAGCCCATCAGTGCAGCCAGAGCCGCCCGTCGGAGCCCATCAGTGCCGCGTATCAGTGCTGTTGTTTGTTATAAGAACGGCTATTTTGTAGGCTGACAAATGAATAAAAAAGTCATTTTTTTTTAAATATTTTTCTTGTTTTTTTTTTCATCTTAGACCCCTTTCACTCCGGGGTGTTTTGCAGACACTACAGCGCTAAAAATAGCGACTGCAAAACGCCCTGAAAGTGCCGCTGCTTTGCGGTGGTTTTTAACCCTTTCTCGGCCGCTAGCGTGGTAAAACCACCCCCGCTAGCGGGCGAATACCGCCGCTAAAACAATGGTGAAGTGCCGCTAAAAATATCGGCGCTTTACCGCCGACGCCCCTCCCACCCCAGTGTGAAAGGGGCCTTAATGTCTTGTGGTAAAACAAACCTTAACCCCTCCTGGCTGACTGAACACCAATGTGCCGCCTCCTAGAAGCGTCTATCTGTGAGGTCACACCTGTGTGTATATATAATATATATATTCATATGAACGCTAATCCCCTTGACAACGTCTGTTTAGACAAAGCAATACGAGTGAAATGATATTACACAATCCGAGGTCTCATCGATCGAGTCCCACAACAAGGACGAGTATTCCGTGGTCTCGGTCTGATGTGGATTCCCGCTGACCCCCCCTGATTGGATGATCTGATCACATGCCACGCCTCCTGTAATTCTGGCCAGCTGCTGGATGTACCTCGGGGGCGGGCTCACATTCAGACACATTGGATTGGATACATTTCGGTGGGATTTGGATACTTTGTTTTTTCTCGGATTTCTTTCTTTTCCCTGCACATGTTTTTGGTTGTTTTAATGAATTGGTCACAAAGCGCAGCTATTCTCTAAGCCCCGCCCCCGCATTCAGCGCACTTATTCTGTAGAAGAATCACTTTTTATTTTGATGACTTTCAGAACATTTCGGGACGTTCCACGGCGCGGGTTCAGGTTTGCAATTCTTCTTTAAAAATTCAAGGAGTGGTGAAGTGCAGAGGATACGTCTGCAACAGCAAGCCGAAGGTGAAAGACGCTATTCAGGTACCTTGTTGTTGTTTTTGGATGTTTAGACATTAAAATAATTCCTCATTTCCTGGCTGGAGGACGTCCAGCATCATCTAGCCCTCCCCTCTCCAGCCTGACTGTCTCCACCCCTTTCATTCATTGGATGTCAATCATGGAGGCTCAGGATCACATGATGGTGCATATGCAGTAGTGGCGGCTGGTGTTTTTTTGTTTGGGGGGGAAGGGGGCGCAGCAAACATAACTCCTCCCACCAGGGGCGTTGCTAGGTGGCAAAAAGAACAGGGGCTTCAGCCCGAAGTCCAAGGCCGGCACGGGGGGGGGGGGGCCTCTAGTGGCGCTGGGTTTTTTTTGGTTGGGCGGAGGGGTTGTGTGGCGGGGGGTAGGCTGACTTGCTGGTTGCTGCCTGGCTTACCAGTGCCCATCAATGCTGACCACTAAACTGACCTACCTACCTGACATACACTGACCTACATACACTGACCTACCTGACCCACACTGACCTAAACTGACATACACTGACCCACCCACACTGACCTACATACACTGACCCACCCACACTGACCTACCTGACCCACACTGACCTACATACACTGACCTACCTGACCCACACACACTGACCTACCTGACCCACACACACTGAAATACCTGACTTACACTGACCTACATACACTGACCTACCTGACCCACACTGACCTACCTGACCCACACTGACCTACCTGACCCACACTGACCTACCTGACCCACACTGACCTACCTGACATACACTGACCTACCTGACACACACTGACCTACCTGACGTACACTGACCTACATACACTGACCTACATACACTGACCTACCTGACCCATACTGACCTACCTGACCCACACTTACCTACCTGACCCACACACACTGACCTACCTGACGTACACTGACCTACATACACTGACCTACATACACTGACCTACCTGACCCATACTGACCTACCTGACCCATACTGACCTACCTGACCCATACTGACCTACCTGACCCACACTTACCTACCTGACCCACACTTACCTACCTGACATACACTGACCTACCTGACATACACTGACCTACCTGACCCACACACACTGACCTACCTGACCCACACACACTGAAATACCTGACGTACACTGACCTACATACACTGACCTACCTGACCCATACTGACCTACCTGACCCACACTGACCTACCTGACATACACTGACATACACTGACCTACCTGACCCACACACACTGACCTACCTGACCCACACACACTGACCTACCTGACCCACACATACTGACCTACCTGACCCACACACACTGACCCACACTGACCTACATACACTGACCTACCTGACCCACACGGACCTATACTGACCTACATACACTGACCTACCTGACCCACACGGACCTATACTGACCTACACACACTGACCTGGTACCTGCCATACACACACTGACTGACCTACCTGTGTCCAGGTCCTGCAGCAGCAGCTCAGCCGTGGTGCTGGTGTGTGAGGCAGCCAGAGGAGAGGAGAGCTGCCCGCCCGAGCGCCAATTGATGTCGCATGGCGGACAAATTGTAATTGCTGCCTTCTTCCTCTTCCTGTCACAGCGCGCTGGGATAGGACTGGGCGTTCCAGTCCAGAAATGGCATGAGCACTAGCGCGGAGGAGGAGGAAGTGCAATCCTCCTCCGCTTTGAATACCGGGCAGTGTGGGCACAGTGGGCAGTGACGTCACTGGTTGCTAGGCGGCTATAGCAACCAGTGACCAAGAGTAGAGTCGGGGGGCGGGGGCGGAGCTGGAGCCGGAGCCAGCGCTACCACGGCTCAGTCCGCCCCTGCATTCTAGGACCGGGACAAGAGACTCGGGGCTATTAGCCCCAGGCTCAGGGCTGTAGCCCCAATAGCCACCCCCTGGTGACGCCTCTGCCTCCCCATACTTGCTTCAGGACTGAGGCCGGGCACTGTGATGTTTTCAGGAAGATATGTACCGCCCCCTGCTGGCCCCTCCCACCAGCCATGATCTGCCTGCATTGCATAGAGAAGCACAGAAAGCCAGTGATGACATCACTGGGTCTATTATAAGCTCCGTAATGGGGGGAAAACCCCAAATCTCATTCTGTGTGTCTCTTGTAGATCATAAGACGAGATCTCCTGAATACGATATCTGACCGATGTGACATAAGGTTTGAAGATCTCATCCTCAACAGATCGGCGCACGGTACGTCTTCTGACATTTTTAGTAGATCTATCGAATTTTCGGCCCTCATGGATGACTATATGGCTTTCTGACTCCCCCTCCCCCCCCCCAGACTTCGAGAAGTCGCCGTGTCTGCTTCCCCTCCCCCATCGGGTGTTTGTTCCCATCCCCGCCTCCGGGGCGGCGCTGTGCGATTACATCATCGGAGAGGAGACCAGAGAGGAGGCGCAGAGCCGGTTCCTGGAGATGTTGGATCACGAAGTGAATTATGAAGATTTGGATTTTGTGGAGGAGAAGAGGAGCGCTCCAGGTAGGTGATCAATACAAAGGAATCCCTTTTATTTTACATCCAAAAAATGCAACTCTGGAATTATTATTATTGGCATTCAAAGCATTTTTTTTATTGTAAGTACCTGAATGTGACCCGGGATCAGCCTTGTAGTCTCTGTACAACAGAGCTCAAACTGGGAGAGGGTGTGCTGCATGCTGATAGGAAGAGAAGGCAGAGCGACAGAGGGATTTGCTTATCAGTCTCCAGCTTTTCCTTTCACTGTCCAGTCACGGGTTAGGGATAAGTCCTATAAATGGTGCTGCAGGGCAAGGAGGAGCATGCTGATGGGGGGAGAGAGCAGAGTGACGGAGAGAAGAGTTAATCCCATTGAAAAGGGACATAAAATGTTTCCTGAAGTATTTAGCTGCAAATTTAAATAGAATTTATATCTTAATAGTAAAGCAGGTGCCCCCCCCCTTTTTTTAATTTACCCTTCAAGTAGAACTATAGGCAAAAAAAAATTTCCATTTTGGATAGAGTAAGGGAGGGTTATACCCCCTGTCAGGGTTTTTTTTTCACCATCTGTGTCCCCCATTGCAGAATTTTCCCATTCACTTCCTGTCCCATAGCCAAACAGGAAGTGGCAGGAAATCTCTGCCAATTAAGGAAATCCCTTGGATGTTTAACCCCTTCCCAGCCAGTTTCATGAGTACAGTGACAGTGCATATTTTTAGCACTTATCACTGTATTGGTGTCACTGGTTCCCACAAAGTGTCAGTGTCCAAATGTCCGCCGCAATATTGCACCCGATATAAGTCATCGATCGCCGCCATTATTAGTATAACAAAAAAAATAATAAAAATTACAGTATACAGTGAGGAAAATACCGATCGTCTCCCCTGCAGATTGTGTAAGTTTTGCCCCCTTACAAAGAAATGAAGGGTCTATAATTTTTATCATAGGTGTATTTTATATGATAGAGACAGAATATCAACCAAAAATCCAGAAAAAACACACAATACAAATGTTATAAATGGAGTTGCAGTTCAGTGAGTAAAATAAGTATTTGATCCCCAAGCAAAACATGACTTAGTGGTTGGTGGAGAAACCCTTGTTGGTGATCACAGAGGTCAGACCAGGGCCGATCCTGGACGGGGTGCACAGGGTGCAGTGCACCCGGGCGCCACAGAGGTGGGGGCGCTACAGCTCCAGAGTGCTCCCCTCCCTCCTCCTCCTCCTCCTCTTGCCCATAGGCGGCTCTCTCCGCTAGTCACCGCAGCCGCCGCCGCTTTGTTTTTTGTTGCCGAAGTGAAGCCCATCCCCCCTACCTCCTCCTGTCAGAGGAGGAGAGCGGAGATAGCTGGAGATCGGAGCGTCTGTGTCTCTGTGTGCAGAGAGACCAGTCGTGCAGTGATGTCACGTGGTGACGTGATGGAGGGGGTGGTTTGTCGGGGGTCTATACTAATGGGGGGGGTTGTCCTTGGGGAGGGTCTATACTAATGTAGGGGGGGGTTTTGTCCTGGGGGGGTCTATACTAATGGAGGGGGGGTTGTCCTGAGGGGGGGTCTATACTAATGGGTGGGGGGGTTGTTCTGGGGAGGTCTATACTAATGGAGGGGGGGTGGTTTGTCCTGGGGGGGTCTGTACTAATGGAGGGGGGGTGGTTTGTTCTGGGGGGTCTATACTAATGGAGGGGGGGGTGGTTTGTCCTGGGAGGGGGTCTGTACTAATGGAGGGGGGGTGGTTTGTTCTGGGGGGGTCTATACTAATGGGGGGGGGTGGTTTGTCCTGGGGGGGTCTATACTAATGGAGGGGGGGTTGTCCTGGGGAGGGTCTATACTAATGGGGGGGTTGTCGTGGGGGGGTCTGTACTAATGGAGGGGGGGTGGTTTGTTCTGGGGAGGTCTATACTAATGGAGGGGGGTGGTTTGTCCTGGGGGGGTCTATACTAATGGAGGGGGGTGGTTTGTCCTGGGGGGGTCTGTACTAATGGAGGGGGGTGGTTTGTCCTGGGGGGGGTCTATACTAATGGAGAGGGGATGGTTTGTCCTGGGGGGGTCTATACTAATGGAGGGGGGGGTTTGTCCTGGGGGGGTTCTATACTAATGGGGGGGTCTGTACTAATGGAGGGGGGTGGTTTGTTCTGGGGAGGTCTATACTAATGGAGAGGGGGGTGGTTTGTCCAGGGGGGTCTGTACTAATGGGGGGGGGTTTGTTCTGGGGGTCTGTACTAATGGGGGGTAGTTTGTTCTGGGGGGTCTGTACTAATGGAGGGGGGGTGGTTTGTCCAGGGGGGGTCTGTACTAATGGAGGGGGGGGTGGTTAGTCCTGGGGGGTCTGTACTAATGGAGGGGGGGTGGTTTGTCCCGGGGGTCTGTACTAATGGGGGGTGGTTTTGTTCTGGGGGGTCTTTACTAATGGAGGGGGGTGGTTTGTTTTTGGGGGGTGGTTCTGTACTAATGGAGGGGGGGTGGTTTGTCCTGAGGGGGTCTGTACTAATGGAGGGGGGGTGGTTTGTCCTGAGGGGGTCTGTACTAATGGAGGGGGGGTGGTTTGTCCTGAGGGGGGTCTGTATTAATGGAGGGGGTGGTTTGTTCAGGGGGGGTCTGTACTAATGTAGGAGGGGTGGTTCTGTTTTAATGTAGGGGGGTGGTTTGTTCTGCGGGGGTCTGTACTAATGGAGGGGGGGTGGTTTGTCCTGAGGGGGGGTCTGTACTAATGGAGGGGTGGTTGTTTTGTCCTGGGGGGTCTGTACTGAGGGAGGAGTTTATACTTAGTGGGGGGTCTATACTTAGTGGAGGGGGGTCTGTACTGAGGGGCGACTATAGTTGGTGGAGGGGGATGATACCATGTTTTACCGCACTGGGTGACACCCCTCTCCCTCTCCTCTTCACGTGCGCTGCTGTACTAGTGAGCGGCGCACTATGTTTCTTCCCCCGCCTTCATATCGGCTAGGGAAGAAAAAAAATGGAGCAAAGAAGAGGATTGTGGGCCATGTAGTCCCGAGGACTGTCAGCCCCACTGTAACACAGAAACTGCAGCCCACACAGCATGCTCAGCTGAATGGGAGAGAGAGAGAGAGCCAGGAGTCCAGGAAAGCTTTCAGGGAAGTACACCCAGGACTCCAGAGGGAGAGGACAGTGCTGAGGGAACACCATCAGAGAGAGAACCCCACTGCCCTGAGCCACCAGAGGGAAAGCCACACAGCCTGGCGCCATCCCAGGCGGAGAAAGGAATGGAGTCATTGCCAGAATACGGATCTGGGCGCTACCCAGCGGAGTCGCCACGGGCAATTCAGCGTGAGCTGACTCCTGATCAGAGGAACCGTTGTTGCTGTATCGCTGGGTCAGGTGAGAGGGCCGATCGGCCATTATCTACTAACGTCCATAGGAACTGCAGTCTCTGATCATCTCCTGTATCATGTCTGCAGTCTCTGATCATCTCCTGTATTATGTCTGCAGTCTCTGATCATCTCCTGTACCATGTCTGCAGTCTCTGATCATCTCCTGTATTATGTCTGCAGTCTCTGATCATCTCCTGTATTATGTCTGCAGTCTCTGATCATCTCCTGTACTATGTCTGCATTCTCTGATCATCTCCTGTACTATGTCTGCAGTCTCTGATCATCTCCTGTATTATGACTGCAGTCTCTGATCATCTCCTGTATTATGTCTGCAGTCTCTGATCATCTCCTGTACTATGTCTGCAGTCTCTGATCATCTCCTGTATTATGTCTGCAGTCTCTGATCATCTCCTGTATTATGTCTGCAGTCTCTGATCATCTCCTGTACTATGTCTGCAGTCTCTGATCATCTCCTGTACTATGTCTGCAGTCTCTGATCATCTCCTGTATTATGTCTGCAGTCTCTGATCATCTCCTGCATTATGTCTGCAGTCTCTGATCATCTCCTGTATTATGTCTGCAGTCTCTGATCATCTCCTGTATTATGTCTGCAGTCTCTGATCATCTCCTGTACTATGTCTGCAGTCTCTGATCATCTCCTGTACTATGTCTGCAGTCTCTGATCATCTCCTGTACTATGTCTGCAGTCTCTGACCATCCCCTGTACTATGTCTGCAATCTCTGATCATCTCCTGTACTATGTCTGCAGTCTCTGATCATCTCCTGTATCATGTCTGCAGTCTCTGATCATCTCCTGTACTATGTCTGCAGTCTCTGATCATCTCCTGTACTATGTCTGCAGTCTCTGATCATCTCCTGTACTATGTCTGGGGGTTCTTTCTAACAGACCCTCTAACAGAAGCCCTCTCTGTGTGCATCAGAGAGACTCCCCTCCAGGTCTCATTAGTGTTCTCTCTTCCTGTATTTTCTTTATTGTTAAAAGATCATGGGAAGATCCTAGGGTAACGAAGAGTTCTTAGGGGAACATCTGTGTTTGAGTCGTTGCCATAGTAACATTTGTAAAGGGGAGGAGTGTGTAAAGATGACCACGCCCACGTGGGGGCGCCAGAAATATTCCTGCACCCAGGCGTCCCTAGGATCGGCCCTGGGTCAGACGTTTCTTGTAGGTGGTGATCAGGTTTGCACACATCTCAGGAGGGATTTTGTCTTCTTTACAAATCTTCTTTAAATCCTTAAGGTTTCTTGGCAACTCGAAGTTTCAGCTCCTCCATACATTTTCTGTAGGATTAAGGTCTGGAGACTGGATAGGCCACTACATGACCTTAATGTGCTTCTTCTGGAGCCACTCCTTTGTTGCCTTGGTGATATGTTTTGGGTCATTGTCATGCTGGAAGACCCATCCATGACCCATCTTCAGTGTTCTGGATGAGGGAAGAAGGTTCTCCTCCAAGATCTTACAATACATGGCCCCGTCCATTGGACCCTCAATGCGGCAAAGTCGTCCTGAACCTTTATCAGAGAAACAGCCCCAAATCATCATGTTTCCACCTCCGTGTGACTGTAGGGATGGTGTGTGACTGTAGGGATGATGTGTGACTGTAGGGATGATGTGTGACTGTAGGGATGATGTGTGACTGTAGGGATGATGTGTGACTGTAGGGATGATGTGTGACTGTAGGGATGATGTGTGACTGTAGGGATGATGTGACTGTAGGGATGATGTGTGACTGTAGGGATGGTGTGTGACTGTAGGGATGATGTGACTGTAGGGATGGTGTGTGACTGTAGGGATGGTGTGTGACTGTAGGGATGATATGACTGTAGGGATGGTGTGTGACTGTAGGGATGGTGTGTGACTGTAGGGATGATATGACTGTAGGGATGACGTGTGACTGTAGGGATGGTGTGTGACTGTAGGGATGGGGTGTGACTGTAGGGATGATGTTCTTAGGGTCATAGTCACCATTTTTCTTCCTCCAAGCACCGCGAGTCGAGTTAATGCCAAAGATCTGAATTTTGGTCTCATCTGACCACAGAACTTTCTCCTTCTCTGAATCATTTAGATGTTGATTGGTAGACTTCAGACGTTCCTGTACATGTGTCTTCCTGAGGAGGAGGACCTTGCGGGGGCTGCAGGATTTCAATCCATGGTGGTGTATTGTGTTACCAATGGTTTGTTTGGTGACTGTGGTCCCAACTGCCTTGAGATCCTTCACAAGCTCCTCCCGTGTAGTTCTGGGCGGATCCCTCACTTTTCTCATGACCATCCTCACCCCATGAGGAGAAATCTTCCATGGAGCTCCAGACTGAGGACGATTGATGGTTATTTTGTATTTCTTCCATTTGTGAATAATCGCTCCAACAGTTGTCTCCTTTTCACCAAGCTTCTTGCTGATGGTCTTGTAGCCCATTCCAGCCTTGTGCAGGTCTACAATCTTCTCCCTGACGTCCTCTGACAGATCTTTGGTCTTCCCCATGATGGTGAGGATTGGATGGAAGAAAGAGATTCTGTGGACAGGTGTCTTTTATACACACAACGAGTTGTCGTTAGGAGAACCTTCTTACATTGACAGGACTAATCTGTGTACCACATGAGCACCTACTGTAGTGTCTGTGTAGACTCCATATATACCCCCTATATATACTATATACACTCTCTATATACTCCATATATACCCCCCATATATACTATATACACTCTCTATATACTCCATATATACCCCCCATATATACTATATACACTCTCTATATACTCCATATATACTATATACACTCTCTATATACTCCATATATACTATATACACTCTCTATATACTCCATATATACCCCCCATATATACTATATACACTCTCTATATACTCCATATATACTATATACACTCTCTATATACTCCATATATACCCCCCATATATACTATATACACTCTCTATATACTCCATATATACTATATACACTCTCTATATACTCCATATATACTATATACACTCTCTATATACTCCATATATACCACATGAGCACCTCCTGTATCCAGTCTGTGGGGGGCAGAATATATTGTTGGTTGGTTGGGGATCAAATACTTATTTTACTCACTGAACTCCATTTATAACATTTGTATTGTGTGATTTTTCTGGATTTTTGGTTGATATTCTGTCTCTATCATATAAAATACACCTATGATAAAAATTATAGACCCTTCATTTCTATGTAAGGGGGCAAAACTTACACAATCTGCCGGGGAGACCATCAGTATTTTCCCTTCTGTATATCCCCTCTTTTGTAGACGCGATAACTTTTGCGCAAACCAATCATTATACACTTATTGTGATTTTTTTTTTTTATTATTTTTTTACCAAAAATATGTACCAGAATACATATTGGCCTAAATTTATGAAGAAATAAAAAAATTATCATATATTTTTTTCAGAATTTTAGGGGTTTTTTTGTGTTATGCTTGTGTACAGTATCGCACAACCACACAATTGTCTGTTAAAGTAGCGCAGTGCTATATTGCAAAAAGTGGCCTTGTCATGAAGGGGGGTAAATCTTCCGGAGATCAACTGGTTAAACCACCGAGGGCCCCAGGGAAGGTGAGAGCAGGGGCTCCGGGGGAGGGGACGAGGGCCCCAGGGAAGGTGAGAGCAGGGGCTCCGGGGAAGGGGAGGGGACGAGGGCCCCAGGGAAGGCGAGGGCCCCAGGGGAGGGAGCGAGGGCTCCAGGAAAGGTATGAGGGAGGGTCTCAGGGAAGGTGAGAGGGAGGGTCCCGGCTAAAGGAGAGAGTTGGGGCCCCAGGGGAAGGAGAGTGCGGGGGGGCCGAAGGGAAGGGAGAGTGGGGGGGGCCGCAGGGAAGGGAGAGTGGGGGGGGGCCGCAGGGGAAGGAGAGTGGGGGGGGCCGCAGGGGAAGGAGAGTGGGGGGGGCCGCAGGGGAAGGAGAGTGGGGGGGGCCGCAGGGGAAGGAGAGTGGGGGGGGCCGCAGGGGAAGGAGAGTGGGGGGGGCCGCAGGGGAAGGAGAGTGGGGGGGGCCGCAGGGGAAGGAGAGTGGGTGGGGCCGCAGGGGAAGGAGAGAGTGTGGGGGGGGGGCCGCAGGGGAAGGAGAGAGTGTGGGGGGGCTCAGGGGAAGGAGAGAGTGGGGGGGGGGCGCAGGGGAAGGAGAGAGTGGGGGGGGGCCCAGGGGAAGGAGAGAGTGGGGGGGGGCGCAGGGGAAGGAGAGAGTGGGGGGGCCCAGGGGAAGGAGAGAGTGGGGGGGGGCCCAGGGGAAGGAGAGAGTGGGGGGGGCCCAGGGGAAGGAGAGAGTGGGGGGGGCCGCAGGGGAAGGAGAGAGTGGGGGGGGGCCGCAGGGGAAGGAGAGAGTGGGGGGGGGCCGCAGGGGAAGGAGAGAGCGGGGGGCCATAGTCAGGGTTCCATTCCAATGGAGAGGAATGGATATCTTCTGTGCCGGTTCTGGTTTTTACATTTTGGCTGACAGAGCCGTTTCTTTCATCCAGCAGCCCTTCCAGTCTCATGTACAATGCAGAACCAGGGGTCCGGACATTGGGGGGTCCGGACATTGGGGGGTCCGGACATTGGGGGTCTGCCCGTGAATCATATGACCTTCACTGCCTAGGCATTTAGTCACATGATCTCAGAAAGGAGATTATGGGAGCTGAGGCCGGGGCAATCATTAGTTTTGCTGTAATTGTGGTCTAGAGACAACCAACAGCTTCTGTTAGGGGCCTGTAAGTGAAAGTGAAACTGCGAAGCTGCCACTTAGCTGGTTGCCTGGAATTCACCCATTTACATGTTTGTGATGCTCTAATGTGCGTTGCGTCACGTCCTCGCGTGCGTCAGAGCAGAATGAAGGGCACAGTGATGGAGGTGATGTGCACATCGCTGCAACTCCGGAATATAAACGGCCCCCCAACAATAATCCAGCTCTGTGCTATGGCAGCACTTCTTGGAATTACATTTTGCAACTTTTTATTGCTTCCAATCTTTTCTTTTGGTTTTGTAGATGAAGAAGAAGCTGTCTGTAAGCCGTCAGGTGATGAGAAATGTCCGGTTAGGAAGGACGTCCCGTCATTATCGCCCCGTATAGGTGAGTGTTCAGGGTGTTCATTTCATTTAAAGGGTAACTCCGCTAAGGGGAACACACTTCCCTCCGGGTGATCTCTGTACACCGCCTGTGTTGTGGGGAGGGGAGGTGTTCTGTAGTCCTTAGAAATACTGGCGGGGGGAGGGGGGGAAGCGGCTATGATGATCACTTCTGCCATAACCCCAGTAAACTGCTTACAAACCACAACGTGTGTGTGTGTATATATGTATATATAATGTATTGCGGTCAGCAAGAGGTTATGGAGACTTATGTTTTTTGCTAGTGTCCAGTCTTTCTGTAGGGGGCAGTATAACCCGAAAGTGAATGACTTTCTGTGCCCCTCAAGAGATGAGAAATGAAATTTCTGTACTTAGTAATATAGATTTGTGGAGAGAAATACGTTCAGCTTTCATTGTATTAGACATTATGTTACACATTGATAATGGATGAAACAAAGTTGCATTAATTGTAGAATTAAAAAAGATATGTACTTATGAACATGCCCGCTATATTACTTTATATTACTTTATATTAAATACTTAAAATGTGAAATTTTCATTTTTATTTTTTTTTGTAATATAAATCGATCTTTATTTTTATTTCACAGGGATTATAATGGCAGCGGCCGTTGTTCTGCTGGCAATCCTCGTATATTTCCTGAAATAAAGATTGGGAAAGGAATAACTACGACACACATGGAATGGGGGAGATTATACAGAGAACATCTCAGATTCATCTACAACCAAAGCTGAACTCCAGACAGATAATAAATCATTTATTCAGTTATGTATTCATTACAAAACCATTAAATGCATTTAATACGGAGAAATAACAGAAGTACTTGAATTTTGTCTTCAGATTATCCGCCTTGGATGTGACAGACGGGGAAGTAGTCGGTATGTAGAGAGCAGTCTGTGAACATGTCTACAGGAGGGAGGAGTAGCGGAATGACTTAAATGGTCTTCTGCTTCTCCTTCATTGTCCTCTCAGTGGCAGACGCAGGGGAGAAGATTGTAGTGTACTCTGCGGGGGGGTTGGGGGGATCTGGCAGGATGTGTATATTTTTATTATATTATTATTTATTTATAACATTTATTCCAGTTGTGTGTTTCATTGTTTGCCTGGAATTCACCTCATCCCTTATAATCCTGTAAAATGTATTTATATAATTTCATCTTTCTTTTTTTTTTTTATTTACTTTTTTTTTTTTTTTTTATGTTTTACATGACCAACCCCCATCCAAAACTCTATCCTCTCAATGCTAGGCATATTTATTGTTTTTTTTTCTCTGTATGTGATGTTAAATATAAAAGCAAGCCTAAACCAATGGATATTCGCACAACGAGCTCTTTATTATTGTCCCTACAATTCACTAAATTGTGACTTTTAAAGGGGTGCACATGGTCAGCATCAATACAGAGACAGGCTGGGGCATTGGAGCACTGATTGTGGGTACGGGGCTCAAAGTGTGCCAAGAAAACTCTCCATGGCATTACACCACCAGCCAGGTTGGGTATAACGGATTCATGCTGTTCACGTCAAATTCTAAACATCGCCATCTGTTGGTTTCAGCAGACCTGGCGAAACGAGTCCTCAGACCTGGCGAAACGAGTCCTCAGACCTGGCGAAATGAGTCCTCAGTGCTGTGAAAAAATATTTGCCCCCTTCCTCGTTTTTTTTTTTGTATATTTCTCACACTTAAATGATTCAGATACACAAAGATGACCCGAGGAAATGCAAAATGCAGTTTTTAAATGATGATTCCAGTTAAGGGGGGGGGGGGAATAGCTGTGTGAATCTGCCTGGCCCTGTGTGAAAAAGTAATTACCCCGCTTGCTAAATCATAAATGAACTGGGATTAACCATTTTTGGAAAGCTGAGTTAAATTGCACTTGCCACACCCAGGCCTGATTACTGCCAGACCTGTTGAATCAAGAAATCGCATAAATAGAAGCTGTCTGCCAAAGTGAAGCGCGCTAACAGATCTCAAAAAGCCACACATTATGCAGCGATCTAAAGAAATTCAACAGAGTTCTGGGCTGTGATTGGACACAGCCGATCAGCAGGTCCCAGCCGCGAATCATTGGCCGGGACCCGCTGACAGGCTCCCGGTGTGTGCAATCACAGTCGGTGTTGGCGGGGCCGGAAGCAGGCAGCGACGTGCCAGTATGTTGGTTTGCCTGCATGGTCGGTCTGTCCGCAATACATAGCGGGTGGGCGATCCTTATGTGGTTTAAAGCGGTTAGAAAACTTGCCTAAAAGGCACACTATCAGAAAATCATACGAAAAGTATCGCTTTTGAATCGATCGTACGATAATCTGATCTTTGGTACACAGCTTTCGAGAGCCGATCCCGACCATTCATATAAAATTATCCAAACAAAAAACTTCTCATATGATACCAGATTGTACGATTTTCCCTTAAGCAGTACAGTTTTTTGTTCCGAAAATACAAATACATTACAATAGATTTACATCACTTCTGGATTTTGTCGTACGAGAATTTTCGTAACTTCTTCATTTTCTGGTCCAATGTTTTTATGCAAAAGAAAAGCAGATGTCAAATTCCCACGCAGCGGATGTGAAGAGGATCACAACGCAGATTTTCATACAAGAACATAAATGAAAATATAATGAGGAAAATCTTGCGAGCCACAATAATCCAATGCTCAATGTGCATAAATGTGAAACGTGAAACTCAGAAAATGAAACATAAAAAAATATATATAAATATATGTAATTATCTAGCCGCAAACGCAGTTCACGCATTCATAATCGTGCAAAAGTTTAGATAAGAAATGTTTGCGCTGCGCTTGATAATCTAAAAAAATGGTGTCAAAGATCACTAATATATAAATATCGAATAAACAAATGAATACAACTTAAGAACTTCCTATATATAGTGTGCACATTAACTTCTACATTTGTGCTTACATATCAAACAATTAAAGTGCAATGTGCATGTACAATAACGCCAAAGCAAACTTAATCAAGTGATGTATCAGACAACATGCAATATCTCGCATCTAGTGCAGCATGCAAAAAATCAGATAACATAAAACTGAAATAGCATAAAAGTGCTCAGTGCTTCCTAAACGCAGTCAATATAATCTATTAGTATTACACTATGTAGTCTCTCTTCATTTTATGATTGGATGTCTATGGAGCCTTTCAACCCAGAGTGAGTGGAGATCGCATCTATTATACCTTGCAGAGCCCAATGAGTGGCTACCAAGCGTGATTTGACATAGCTAGCCACTGTGTCACACGCTCTGAGGTGAGCGCAATCACTTTGGGGGGGTTACCAGAATACATCACGATTTGCAGCACTCGAATTCATTGCATTGGATGTTTTGGACTTCGCTGGACACAGATGCACTTTTGATTTGGACATTTTATGGACACTAAAATATGGAGATCACTAAGCGCAGATTATATTGACTGCGTTTAGGAAGCACTGAGCACTTTTATGCGATTTCAGTTTTATGTTATCTGATTTTTTGCATGCTGCACTAGATGCGAGATATTGCATGTTGTCTGATACACCACTTGATTAAGTTTGCTTTGGCGTTATTGTACATGCACATTGCACTTTAATTGTTTGATATGTAAGCACAAATGTAGAAGTTAATGTGCACACTATATATAGGAAGTTCTTAAGTTGTATTCATTTGTTTATTCGATATTTATATATTAGTGATCTTTGACACCATTTTTTTAGATTATCAAGCGCAGCGCAAACATTTCTTATATAAATGAAAATATGTTGCAGGATTTACACTATAAACCAACCGGGACCCTCAGGCCCAGGCCAGGGGGGCCCCAACATGAGATGCCTGCAGACTCGGGGGGCCGGGGTGGACCTGTCCACGAAAACAGTGTGAACAAAATCAAACTAAGCACAGGACAAAGTAATGAACAAAAAAACAACAACAACAAGGAGGGACAAAGTAATGAACAAAAAAACAACAACAACAAGGAGGGACAAAGCGACGGGGCAGGAGGCCCAGGAATAGAAGAAAGGGGTAGGAAGAGGGGGTAGAGAATGGAAGTTCCCCCAGGATGGGGTCATTTTCGATATGAGACTAGCATGCAAAAAAAAAAAAAACAGACAGTCATTCATCGGATGATCTCGTTGTGTGGACCGGACATAAGTCTGGGAGGTCCCTCAGGACAAGCCTGAGATGGAGCGAGATTTCAATTCAAAGATCGGTGTAAAGTGGAGTTCCAGGAGCTACAAAAAGTGTATCTTCTGACTTTTAATAAACCGACTCGCCTGTCCCACGGTCCAGTGATGCGGCCGCACGGAGCCCCGCTCCTCTCCCCCCCTCCTCCCCTCTGCGGTGCCTCCATTGAAACTGTGGGCACCCGGCCGTGACAGCCTGATGCTTCACAGCCGGAGTGGACGTGCGATCTTCTGGGACCTGTGACGTGTCCCAGAAGAATGCCGAGGGGGAGGGGCCTCCTAGGGGGGAGAGGAGGAGGAGTCTAGGCGGCCCATAGTTGGAAGTGGGACAGCAAGTCCCACTCAAAATTAGGCACCCCCCCCCCAAAAAAATGACATGCCAATTGTGGCATGTAAGGGGGCAAGGAGTGCTTAAAGCGGAAGTTCCACTTTTTGGGTGGAACTCCCCTTTTAAAATAGTCACAATGAAGAGTTTTTCCAGCACACCACGGATCATCAAGTTGAGTCCAAACGTTGATCATCACAGGCCTGACGAAGGGGTCCTGCGTGACTCCGAAACGTTGCGTTCTCTTGATTGTGACGTAATCGTGCTTCAATAAAAACCGTTTGGACTCAACTTGATGATCCGTGGTGTGCCGGCAAATCTCTTCATTGTGGCTCTCTGATGTGGTCTCCAGCTGGTGGTGGCTACAACACCCAAAACTCTGGAGCTTTCTCCAGGAACGTGTGCGATGGGAATATGGAGTATTACG
Organism: Aquarana catesbeiana; assembly: GCA_037953035.1. Classification (NCBI taxonomy): domain Eukaryota; kingdom Metazoa; phylum Chordata; class Amphibia; order Anura; family Ranidae; genus Aquarana; species Aquarana catesbeiana. The sequence continues at coordinate 57,634 of JBBHAA010002902.1, read as the reverse complement.
GTATTACAATAGGGCCCTGCTCTGGGGCAAGGGAGGCATCGCAACTGAGAATTCACTGTTTTGGGGGATTTCAGCAGAGCAAATATTCACTTGAGTTTTTGCCATAAGTGAAGGGTATTCCGTTGTGGGGAAATCAAGGAGAAGGGTGAGGAGATGGGGTAACTGAGGCTGAGGAAGGAGCACAGCAACCAAAGTAATGCCAATCCTGCAAAGTCCTGGTGCACAAAGGGTGGGGGGGGGGACCACATAAATGGGCTGTAGGTGGAAGAGGCGGTAAAATGTGCGACCTGTCATGTGATGTAACACCTGGCCATCCACCTAAGCCCGTGTTCACACGTGTGCGATGAGCGATTCCAGCGCATTGCACATCTCTCCCGCAAGGCAGTTCACACTGCCCTCTAGAACCGCAGTGCGCTCGCAGTGAACTCACACAGGAATTGAATTGCGTAGGTGAGAATACCCATGCAATCCGATTTCAGTGCAGGGGGGGGTTCCCTGCACTATTTTTTTATTTTTTTGCGAATCTAATGCGAGTTCAGCCAGTCGAACTGTATGGCGTAACACACGATCGGCGCCTGCGGTGCGGGTGTGAATCGCATGCCATGTCTGAGATCGCATATGTGTGAACCTAGGCTAAGTGCCAAGGTTACAAATTTTCAAACACATTACCAGGTTTATCACTTCAATTTTTATCATTTTTTTCCCCCCACAAATAGAGATTTCTTTTGGTGGTATTTTATCACCTCTGCGGTTTTTATTTTTCGCGCTATAAACAAAAAAAGAGCGACAAGTTTGAAAAAAATACAATATTTTTTACTTTTTGCTCTAATAAATATCCCCAATTTTTAAAACAAAAAAAAATTTTTTTCCTCAGTCTAGGTTGATTATATATTCTACATATTTTTGGTACTAAAAATCGCAATAAGCGTATATTGATTGGTTTGCGTAAAAGTTATCGCGTCTACAAAATAGGGGATAGATTTATGGCATTTTTATTATTTTTTTTTTCACTAGTAATAGCGGCGATCTGCGATTTTTATTTATTTTTTTTAATTTGTAATCGTGATTGCGGCGGACAGATCGGACACTTTTTACACTATTTTGGGACCATTGGCATTTATACAGCGATCAGTGCTATAAAAATGCACCGATTACTGTATAAATGTCACTGGCAGGGAAGGAGTCAACACAAGGGTGCGATCAAGGGGTGAAATGTGTTACCTAGGGAGTGATTCTAATGGGGGGAGGGGACTGACTAGGGGAGGAGACCGACCGGTGTTCATATTTAGTATGAACACACGATCTCTCCCCTGTCTTGCTCTGTAACGAGCGATCGCGGGTGCCCGGCAGACATGACGCGGCGGGCGCGCCCCCTATACCGCCGGGAAGCCGAGGACGTCATAGGACAATGGGCGGGAGGGAAGTGGTTAAACATGAATGCATACTACTTGGGATACATAAATAGTGTAAAGTAACTGTGGCATTAGAATTCATACTGGCTGTGAGACTACAGTAATGGTCCAACAAACAGGGTGACCCTGTCCATGTAGCTGGTCCCTATATAGGGTCCAGGCTTCCTCTGTCACGGTGGGCAATACCCCCCTGGAGGGGTGTTCAGGATATGGGTTCTATAGGGATGGACCCTGGCCCAGTACAGCACCCAGTGGCCAACTACATGCATTGCACCAAACGCTGGGCGTCATGTAGGATCCAGTGCCTGAAGCAACATTACAGGCTGTCCCCGTGGCCTCAAGTTTGGGTTTGGCTCCCAAGATTTACAGCAGTTCCACCAATCCGGAGGCACCGCTTCTGTTGTGTAATAGCAGAGAGTTTAGAGTTAATTGGGGTGTTCATCTAACCCCTTCACGCTGACGCAATGCAAATATGCGGCCCCACTGGACTGGGATCTTTTTATTTTTTTTTCTGTGGGGCTGCATATCTCCCTTTTCTTTCTCTGTGGATGGAGGAGAAAGACTCTGTGTGGAGAATAAAAATGTAATAATTAAAAAAAAAAATACCCAGATGAAGGTTGGAGCTAGGTCAGTGCCAGAGTTAGTGTTTGGGTCAAAGGTCAAGGTTAGTATTTTATTGGATAGATTTTTTTTTTAAATTAATGTCAGTGTGTTTTTGTTAGGATTAAAATATATATATATATATATCTCAAAAAGCGCACTATTGTTTCTGGGCTGTACTACAGGTACATACAACATATGTGATGTCACTGCGATTTTCAGGAGCATCATTTAATTTGTGGTGTTGTTATGGTAGTACCAAGACATATACAGGTAAATTCCCCAAAAACATTTTTTTTTACTATTTTGGGCCAGTTTCCTTTTGATAATAAAAAAAAACAAGAGATATCAGTTTACCAAAAAAAAAAACTTTTAATTCTGGACTTTACTGGTACCAGAGAGAGACAGTCACACAAGTGTTAAAATGTATTTATTACAAAATCATTATAAAAAAAAACATAGAAAAGTGTTCTGTGTATAGCCATATTAATAAGCTGCCAACAATTATCTTTGCTGCGTGATTCAAGGAGCCAACGCGTTTCGCATTTAGCTTCCTCAGGACCTCCTTCGCATTAATAGCAAAGAAATGGCCTACTCCAGAATGAAGACACGCATAGGCAACATATCATATCATACAGAGAGTCTTAGATGTAGTTACTAAGCAAATTTTGTCACTTATGCATCGCACTTATATATTCAACGTGGATATATTTCAGGTTCAGAATGTAGTCAACGAGAATTTGTAAATAGGTGGACCTTATGGCAAAAGAAATATATATATAAAAATACCTAAGTGACGACAATCAAAAATTCTGTATTATATGGAAAGGTGTCCATTACCATTACTACCAAATGAAAGCCCAATTTATCCTGAAAGAAAGAAAAAATGTTATAATCCACCTGGATGCACAAAGTAGTTGTGATCAGGGGCGGCCCATCCATTAAGGGCGCCGCCCCCCGCCCTATCAATGTGTCCGGTCCCTTGCAGGATGCCAGGCGCATGAATTACAATGGCGGGGGTGTTTTTTTTTTTTTGTTTTTTTTTTTTTTAAAGCAAAATAGGGTGGACTCGGGACGCAGAGAATGCGCTCACAGCCCTCCCAGGTGTATAAAGGCCGTACACACGATACGAAAATCAGATGGGAAAATTTATACGACGAACGATCTGCCGATTTTTGGATCGTTAGTACAGTGTTTTTCGACAGCTGGTTTTGCTTTTTCGTCGGACAAAAGCTGGATGTGCAGACTATAACATTTTTGTGGGATGTGAACTCAACGTACGATTTTTGTTTTATTCAGTGCGGTTTTCATACGAAAAAAAAAAAAACACGCGCATGCTCAGAAAGGAAAGAACACGTACAAAACTATTGAACACATTCCGTCACTTCTGATTGTTGAGTTCTGTCGTATGAGAATTATTCGTATTGTGAGTAAACCTCTTCACTTTCCACATGAGACTCGCATGCCACAAAAAACCAGACGTTTGGTCATCCGAAAATCTAAGCGTGTGTACGAGGCTTTAGAATAGCGAATGAACATTCACTATTCTAACGCCGATCCTCCTCCCGGCCAATCGGGAAGCGTGTCTGGGACCCGTCACTTGATTGGCTGAAAGGATAGGCCAGTGATGGCAAACCTTGGCACCCCAGATGTTTTGGAACTACATTTCCCATGATGCTCTGGCACTCTACAGTGTAGTGGAGCATCATGGGAAATGTAGTTCCAAAACATCTGGGGTGCCAAGGTTCGCCATCACTGGGATAGGAGATCCTATTGGATGCCTGGGAGGAGACGCACAGCCGCCGTGATGGAGGAAAGGGACACAGGAGCCGATGCTAGCTGCCTAGATGGGGTAAGTGCCAGACCAGAGGGGTGGGGGAGTATTTGCCATGCCCCTCACCCCAAAAAAACACCAGCCGCCATTGGTTGTGATGATATGTACAGTTTTACTAACGCATGTCGAAGTTGCAAAATTGTGCTCAGGCATTTAGATTTGTTTTACCTTTTAGGCGCGAAGGGATGATGAATTCATAGTACTATACAGGCGGCCCCCGGCTTACAAACAAGATCGGGTCTGTAGGTTTGTTCTTAAGTTGAATCTGTTTGCAAGTCGGAACAGGGACATTTTTTTAAAATGTATCTCCAGCCAAAAAATTATTTTTTACCTTTTTTTGGATAGCATAGGGAAGGGTTATCACCCCTGTAACATTTGTTTTTCTGTCCGAGCCCCTGTTCAGAAGATTTCACCTCACTTTCTGTCCCTATGACAATTGGATTTTGGAAATTTTGGGTTGTTGTGGAAACAAGGATTAGTGATAAAGCTTCAATGGAGACATATTTTTCCCATGATAACTCTTCCAGGAGAGAATTTCCCTTCCTAGGGGGAGATTTCCTCTCACTTCCTGTTGTCTCCCTCCGTTTGTTAGTTGGATGTTTGGAACCCTGGGACCTCCTGTATATTTAAATAATAGCGAAGCCAAGTGTGATTTCACCGTAATGCCCCGTACACACGGTCGGACTTTGTTCGGACATTCCGACAACAAAATCCTAGGATTTTTTCCGACGGATGTTGGCTCAAACTTGTCTTGCATACACACGGTCACACAAAGTTGTTGGAAAATCCGATCGTTCTGAACGCGGTGATGTAAAACACGTACGTCGGGACTATAAATGGGGCAGTGGCCGATAGCTTTCATCTCTTTATTTATTCTGAGCATGCGTGGCATTTTGTCCGTCTGATTTGTGTACACACGATCGGAATTTCCGACAACGGATTTTGTTGTCAGAAAATTTTATAGCCTGCTCTCAAACTTTGTGTGTCGGAAAATCCGATGGAAAATGTGTGATGGAGCCTACACACGGTCGGAATTTCTGACAACAAGGTCCTATCACACATTTTCCGTCGGAAAATCCGACCGTGTGTACGGGGCATAAGAGAGGAGCGGTCCATCACCTTAGAACACAAGCAAAAATCTCCGGTCTCTTGAAGTGGGGTGGGGTTACAGGTGATGTCCAGGGGCGTGTCCAGAAAAGCCGTCTTTGCAGATGACACCAAGCTATGGAGTGGAATAATGTCCTTACAGGATGTCTCCAATTTACAAGCCGACCTCAATGCTCTGTCTAATTGGACGACTATGTGGCAGATGAGGTTTAATGTTGATAAATGTAAAGTTCTGCACTTGGGGGCCAAGAATATGCATCATACATACTAGGGGGAGTACAACTGGGGGGATCAATGGTGGAGAAGGATCTGGGGAAATCAATGGTGGAGAAGGATCTGGGGGAGTGAATGGTGGAGAAGGATCTGGGGGAATCAATGGTGGAGAAGGATCTGGGGGAGTCCATGGTGGAAAAGGATCTGGGGGAGTCCATGGTGGAGAAGGATCTGGGGGAATCCATGGTGGAGAAGGATCTGGGGGAGTCCATGGTGGAGAAGGATCTGGGGGAGTCCATGGTGGAGAAGGATCTTGGGGAGTCCATGGTGGAGAAGGATCTGGGGGTTTTGGTAAATCATAAACTCAATAATAACATGCAATTCCAAGCTGTGATTTCCAAAGCGAACAAAGTCCTTTCTTGTATAAGAGAGATATGGGCTCCAGAGGGAGAGACCTCATCTGGAATATGCAGTTCAGTTTTGGGCTCCAATTCTTAAAAAGGATATCGGGGAACTGGAGAAAGTGCAGAGAAGAGCAACCAAACTGATAAGCGGCATGGAGGAGCTCAGCTATGAGGAAAGATTAGAGGAAATTAATCTATTCCCTCTTGAGAAGAGATTAAGGGGGGATATGATCACCATGTATAAATACATAAGGGGGATATGATCACCATGTATAAATACATAAGGGTGATATGATCACAATGTATAAATACATAAGGGGGATATGATCACCATGTATAAATACATAAGAAGGGATATGGCTAGTATGGGTGTAATATTCCTGCTGGGGGAGGTATGAGTGTAATATTCCTGCTGGGGGGTATGGGTGTAATATTCCTGCTGGGGGAGTATGGGTGTAATATTACTGCTGGGGGAGTATGGGTGTAATATTCCTGCTGGGGGGGGTATGGGTGTAATATTCCTGCTGGGGGGAGTATGGGTGTAATATTCCTGCTGGGGGGAGTATGGGTGTAATATTCCTGCTGGGGGGAGTATGGGTGTATTATTCTTGCTGGGGGGCGTATGGGTGTAATATTCCTGCTGGGAGGAGTGTGGGTGTAATATTCCTGCTGGGGGGGGGGGGGTATGGGTGTAATATTCCTGCTGGGAGGAGTATGGGTGTAATATTCCTGCTGGGGGGTATGGGTGTAATATTCCTGCTGGGGGGAGGTATGGGTGTAATATTCCTGCTGGGGGGAGGTATGGGTGTAATATTCCTGCTGGGGGGAGGCATGGGTGTAATATTCCTGCTGAGGGAGTATGGGTGTATTATTCTTGCTGGGGGGAGTATAGGTGTATTATTCCTGCTGGGGGGTATGGGTGTAATATTCCTGCTGGGGGGATTATGGGTGTAATAGTCCTGCTGGGGGGGTATGAGTGTAATATTCCTGCTGGGGGGATGTCTGTGCAGGAAGTTCTTGTCATACGATGGACACGGCGAGGCTCTGTTCACACATAGGTGTTCTGGATTCCCGAATTGCCGCAAAACGTGGGACGCGCTTGCGATCCCTTTACTTTCCATATCACCAGATCACTCCAGCGATCCGGAAGGCCTAGGTGTGATCGCAGCCTAAGCGTCTTCTATCAGTTGCTGGGTTCACCTTCTATAGATTCTGAGGGAACATTTTCTTCCTCAGACATTCCCTTCCAGACATTCCCTTCATTCTTTATTCCACCGCTAATATATACTCAGCATTGACCTTGTATAACGCTTTTCTCTCTGAGGACTCCAAGTATTGGAGATGGCGTTGGCCGGGAATCGAACCCGGGTCAGCTGCTTGGAAGGCAGCTATGCTTACCACTGCACCACCAACGCAAGGTAGCATGTCTTTGTAGTGTGGGAGAAAACCAGAGTACCCAGAGGAAACCCACGCAAGCACAGGGAGAACATGCAAACTCCATGCAGATAGTGTCCTGGTGAAGATTTGAACAATTGACCCCAGTGCTGCAAGGCTAACCCCTAAGCCTTTGTGCTGCCCATATGCGGCCTCTGTTCTCTAAGGCCCCCCCCCCCGCTGAGCGGGGTAAATAAGCTATGTCCACTCAAAGCACCTCCAGAAGAAATCCAAATTTATTCTAAAATACAATCTATATATATAACACTCCAAAACACACCCAAAGAATAACGCACACCTCCACAACATATACAAACTTATCCTAATCTACAATATATAATGCTCCTATAATAAAACATCCCCAAATTACAATAAAGAGGGGTACAGTGGTCCCCAAAGTAGCAACACAATGGAGCTAAATATTCCATTCACACTTAGGCCTCATTCACATGGGGGGTATGAATCCGTACCCCATGGGAGGGCCGTATTTACCGGAATGGGGATGCACAGGTGTTCCCAGCATCCTGTGTAGGCAGTCCCATTGCTGTCAACTGGGGTGCAGCGGCTGTACCCAATGTGATATCTGTGTGGGTGCCGGTGCACGGCCCCGAACGCACCCAGGGTGTGTCCGCGCAACTGCACCCGCATGGATGTCCTTTTTCGGGTAAACGCAGCCCCCTCACAGGGTACAGATTCATACACCCCGTGTGAGTGAGGCCTTGGACTTCTCCATAAAGGACCTCACTGGCGAGAAGAGTTTTCATTTCTCCAGCAGAGAAAGCCTAAAGAAATCTGGAAGACTCCTCCCACCTCTGAAGACAAAAAGAGTTCCAACCTCCCCTCATAGCCGGTCCAACACGCGCTTCAGAAAAATACCGGCCTTCAACCTTCCCTCATAGCCGGTCCAACACACGCCTCAAAAACATACCGGCCTCAAACGTTCTCTTATAGCTGGTCCAACACACGCCTCAAAAATTTACCAGCCTCCAACCTCCCCTTATAGCCGGTCCAACACACGCCTCAAAAACATACCGGCCTCCAACCTCCTCTTATAGCCGGTCAAACACACGCCTCAAAAACCTACCAGCCTCCAAACTTCACAACATAATCAATTACTTGCCGATCGACAATACAGCGATCAAATATAATCCCCTGTAAAAAAGTGCCTGAGATGTTGGTGGTAAACAGTCTGCTAGGCCCGGGGGGAACCGAACTAAGTCCTCCAAAAACTGCCTCATATCCAAGAGTTGCCAAGAGTGTAAATGTAGACCTTAAAGCGGGGGTCCACCCACACCGCCAAAAAAAAAAAATATTAAAAGCCAGCAGCTACAAATACTGCAGCTGCTGACTTTTAATACATGGCCACTTACCTGTCCCAGGGTCCAGCGATGTCGGCAGGCGACGACGAGAACCTGCTCGGTTCTCGGCAGCTGCCACTGCCATCCTGGGTGAGGGAATCAGGAAGTGAAGCGTTGCGGCTTCACTTCCCGGTTCCCTACTGCGCATGCGCGAGTCGCGCTGCGCGTCCCAAGTAGTCCCCACTCTCTCCTGGGAGCTTTGTGTTCCCAGGAGACAGCGCGGTGGGGACGGGAAGAGTCTTAGACAGGTATCTGCACCCCCCTCCCCCCTGAAAGGTGCCAAATGTGACACCGGAGGGGGGGAGGGTTCCGAAAAGCGGAAGTTCCATTTTTGTGTGGAACTCCGCTTTAAGCTTTAAGGTTAACATAAAATATCACATTCTAAGGGGAAAGGGGGAGTGGGAGTATGGAAGAGGGAGAGAAGTAGGAAAGAAGGGGGGAGCAGAGAATGTTGGAAAGGAAGGGGTGTGGGGGTTCCCCCCAACCCTCACCCCCTTATTTCTTCCAACCTCCCCTTCCCCCCTCTTTTCCTCCCTCTTTCCCTCTTCCATACTCCCCCTCCCCCTTGTTCTACCTTTTCCCTTAGAATGTGATATTTTTGATTAACCTTAAAGCTTAACCTCAAAGCTTCTGCAGAAGCTGCAGAAAGGGAAATAGAGGGCTGATGGGAGGACCCTCCGATTACTGGAGTGGCAGCCACCACCAGTGTAGGGACCTGTATTGGTGCAGCCGTACCTGGCCCCTTGGAGGGTTCCTTAGACTTTTTGTTGAGTCTTCTAGGAACAGCCGAATGTCTTGTTTGACCAACTACATTAATAGTTGGTGATTCCGAAGCTCCAAAAACGAAAATGGTGGGCTGATGGGAAGACCCTCCGATTACTGGAGTGGCAGCCGCCACCAATGTAGGAATCTGTGTTGGTACAGCCGTACCTGGTCCCTGGGAGGGTTCCTCAGACTTTTTGTTGCATCGTCTTCTGGGAACATCCAATTGTTTTGTTTGTCCCACTACATTGATAGTTGGTAATTCAGATGCTGCAGAAAGGTAAATAGAGGGCTGATGGGAAGACCTTACGGTTACTGGAGTAACAGCCGCCACTAGTGTAAGGACCTGTGTTGGTACAGCCGTACCTGGTCCCTGAGAGGGTTCCTCAGACTTTTTGTTGAGTCTTCTTCTAGGAACAGTCAATCGTCTTGTTTGTCCATTTACATTCATAGTTGGTGATTCAGAAGCTCCAAAAACGAAAATGGAGGGCTGATGGGAAGACCCTCCAGTTACTGGAGTGGCAGCCGCCACCAGTGTAGGGACCTGTGTTGGTACAGCTGTACCCAGTGGTGTATTTAGGTTTTGTGCTGCCCTAGGCCTGACTAAACTTGGGCACCCCCTAATTTAAATATGACCCACCCCTTCCTGTCAAGGCCACTCCCCTTCCCTTTTAAGACCCGCCCTGTCATCTTCATCTGATGAAGACAGAGGGATGTCGGGGGAGGAGGACAGACAGGGTTGTTGTGGTGGTCAAAAAGGCCTAGAGAATAGCAGGTTAGGCACGGCTCAGTCCGTAGGAACAGTAATGGATAATGGCCATCAGGCCCTCTTACCAGACCCAGCGAAACCGCAACAGTGATCCTGTGGCTCCCTCTCTGGTGGTGCGGGTACAGCGTGGCTCTATCTGGTGGTGCGGGTACAGTGTGGCTCTCTCTCTGGTGGTGCGGGTACAGCATGGCTCTCTGGTGGTGTGGGTACAGCGTGGCTCTCTCTCTGGTGGTGCAGGTACAGCATGGCTCCCTCTCTGGTGCGGGTACAGCGTGGCTCCCTCTCTGGTGCAGGTACAGCGTGGCTCCCTCTCTGGTGCGGGTACAGCGTGGCTCCCTCTCTGGTGCGGGTAGAGCGTGGCTCCCTCTCTGGTGCGGGTAGAGCGTGGCTCCCTCTCTGGTGCGGGTACAGCGTGGCTTCCTCTCTGGTGCAGGTACAGCGTGGCTCCCTCTCTGGTGCGGGTACAGCATAGCTTTATCTGGTGGTGCGGGTACAGCGTGGCTCTCTCTCTGGTGGTGCGGGTACAGTGTGGCTCCCTCTCTGGTTGTGTTGGTACAGCGTGGCTCTATCTGGTGGTGCGGGTACAGCGTGGCTCTATCTGGTGGTGCGGGTACAGCATGGCTCCCTCTCTGGTGGTGCGGGTACAGCGTGGCTCTCTCTGGTGGTGCGGGTACAGCGTGGCTCTATCTGGTGGTGCGGGTACAGCGTGGCTCCCTCTCTGGTGGTGCGGGTACAGCGTGGCTCTCTGTGGTGGTGCGGGTACAGCGTGGCTCTATCTGGTGGTGCGGGTACAGCGTGGCTCCCTCTCTGGTAGTGCGGGTACAGCGTGGCTCTCTGGTGGTGTGGGTACAGCGTGGCTCCCTCTCTGGTGGTGCGGGTACAGCGTGGCTCTATCTGGCCTCTCCCAGCACAATCCTCTTTTTTTCTTCCCCTGTAGCACTCTGCTGTTTGCCGGGTTCCAGGTCCCCCCCAGTGCATGTATGTTGGGGGACTGTAGCCTGCTGTCTGTGGACATACTGGGGCCGTCAATCTTCTAGGACTAAGTTTCCCATAATGCCCATCCCGATCCTGATTGGCTCTCTGCTATGACCAATGGGGAGGGAATCAGAGCGGGCAGAGAGGGGAACACGAGAGCCGCTCTTTTTCTCCTGTTCAACTTCAGCTGACAGGATAAAGGAGGGGGGCGAGCGGGGGAATTACACAGCCGCTGTGTACAGCTCTCCTCTCCCTGTCACAGCGCCACTGCCTAAGTTAACATCGCTTTGCCGCTGGGGGGGGGGGGCGACTGCACCCACTACAACTGCTTCCTAGTGTCACCCGGGTGCAGTCCGCCCGCCCCCCCCCCCACTCCCATAGCGATGTCATTGGCGGCCCTGCATGCGTGAGTCGGGAGGAGGATGCAGGTGTTTTTTTTTTCGTGGGGGGGTTGCCGCCCCCCCGCAAAGTGCCGCCCTAGGCCTGGGCCTTGTCGGCCTAGGCCTAAATACAGCACTGGCTGTACCTGGTCCCTGGGAGAGTTCCTCAGACTTTTGGTTGAGTCTTCTTCTAGGAAAAAGCCTCACTTGGTGGTGAGTGGAGATGTGGGTGTCAGTGTGCGGAGAGCGGGGAGAAGAGAACATACTCCCCACACAGACAGCGCTGCGCTCCGGAGGGAGAAGCCATTGTCCATACTGAAGCCGGGTCACAGCGTGTCTGTGTGTCCGGGGAACTTGCCGCCTCTGCTCAGGCTCTAAGGAACTACAACTCCCAGTATGCACTGCATAAGTAATGGGACTTCAGCTCCCAGCCTGGAATATGATGCTACAGGAATACATATCCCAGCATTCTTTTTTCTATGGAGATTTTGCAGGTACCAGCAATTTCTACATACCCCAGCATGCTTCCCCCCTTCCTCATGGGCCCCCCCAGTCCCGCCACCCCACTCTTCTTCCACCGCCCTCTCCCCTCCCCCACAGGCCCGACCGGCCCACCCTTATCCTGAGGGGGAGGGGACCGCCACCCTTGGTGGGAGAAGAGTGTGGGGCGCAATCACCCCTGAGGAGGGGGGGGGAGCAGGCTGGAGTATGTAGAGATTGCTGGGACCTGTAGTACGTCTATAGAAAAAAGCATGCTGGGATATGTAGTCCCGTAGCATCTTATTCTAGGCTGGGAGCTGAAGTCCCATTACTTACGCAGTGCATGCTGGGAGATGTAGTTCCTTAGAGCCGGAGTAGAGGTGGCAGGTTCCCCGGACACAAAGACACGCTGTGACCCAGCTTCAGTACGGACAATGGCTCCCAGCGCTGTTTGTGTGGGGTGGATGTTCCCTCCTCCCCGCACACCGACACCCACATCTCCACTCACCACCAAGGGTGGCAACCCCCCTCTTCTGTCTGTTTTATAAGTTGGTGGAGATGCTTTAATGGCTCTCTGATGGTGCTGGAGATGAGGCCATTGGCTGCGGCTTCAGACTTTTGCTGATGTAGGAAAAGCCTTCAAACTTCTTCTGCTCACAGTTCGCTATCTGCATCTCTTCCTCGTTGCAGAGCAAACATTCCGCTATTTCCATTCTTCTATGTTCCGGTTCCTTGGGAAGCTGAAAAGTGAAAAATACATTCATCACTGATTCTGATTGATACAGGAAATGGTAATAAAGCTTGGTGAACCCAACCCCCAATCACAGCCAATTACCCCAAGAAGGCTCCTTCAACCACATCTCCCTCTAGTGGTCAGAAGAAGCCTTACACTGCATTATCACATCCAAGGACCAAAATGTTACATATTCCTGTGGGGTCCTTAGATGTGGGGGCTGCAATCGCTCTCTTTGTTTATTTCAGGCTAAGTGCAGGTACAGAACAATACCTGTTATTCCTGTCAGAAATCCAGAGCCTTCCCTGCAGACAGAATACAATGATCGCTGCTGGTAGCTATAGCCGCTGGTAGTGATCGCATGCAAAATATCAGACAGGTTGGTTGTACCCGATCGATGTACCACCAGCCTGCCCATAGATGGATCAAATCTCGGCTGGTCCCTGCTGAATTGACTGAGATACAATCCATCTAAGGCCGACTTAAAGTGTTTGTAAACCCTTTACAACCACTTTTTGCTACAGGTAAGCTTATAATTAGGCTTACCTGTAGCTACACTGGATATCTCCTAAACCTACACGGTTTAGGAGATATCCCCCGTATTTGTTTGTGCCGACGTCACCCCTCTATGCAATGGAGATAAGGGGAGGTGCAGGTGTTTGTAGTTCTAATCAGAAAGGCAGGCTAGGGTGACAACGCTTCTTCTACCCACGGAGGCAGCGAGTGTGTGTTGTCACCCCAGGACAGGAAGTGGGTTAGTGGCGGATCACCATGTAAATGAAAGCAGGTCTAAGCTGTGTGCCTGACACATACACAATAATAAACAGAATTCATTCAGACAAGTCCCCGGACCATGTGATTGTCCCCGGACCATGTGATTGTCCCCGGACCATGTGATTGTCCTCGGACCGTGTGATTGTCCTCAGACCGTGTGATTGTCTCCGGACCATGTGATTGTCCCCGGACCATGTGATTGTCCTCGGACCATGTGATTGTCCCCGGACCATGTGATTGTCCCCGGACCATGTGATTGTCCCCGGACCATGTGATTGTCCCCGGACCCCCGGACCATGTGATTGTCCCCGGACCATGTGATTGTCTCCGGACCATGTGATTGTCCCCGGACCATGTGATTGTCCCCGGACCATGTGATTGTCCCCAGACCATGTGATTGTCTCCGGACCATGTGATTGTCTCCGGACCATGTGATTGTCCCCGGACCATGTGATTGTCCCCGGACCGTGTGATTGTCCCCGGACCATGTGATTGTCCTCGGACCATGTGATTGTCCCTGGACCATGTGATTGTGCAGCGATCGCAAAGTCACAGACAAATGTGAGGATTCTGTACATAACATACATTTTCTATGTATGTGAAGTAAAGAAGATCCTGGGGCTGACCCCCCCCCCCCCAATGTACATGGACTCCTCCATTATTCATATACTTACCATATCTGGTGTAAGCGGTGATGGTGATTTTCCTTTCTCTACCTCCGTCCAGTTGATCGGCTTGAAGAATGGGATCAATTTGATGTTACGTACTAAGATTTCGCGTATTTCCGCGTCAGACTGTAAGAGCTGTAAAGGAGAAAGAAATACGATAAGAAACCATGAGAGAACAATAGCGATATGTGAACAATACAACCCCCTTTTAATATTGGATCCTGACAGTAACATATTTCAATTTACGTGATGTTGCTTTTAATCCCCCTACTATGTCATGCTTGGATCGGGTCATAGTATAGTACCTTATTGTGTAACATTGGATCGGGTCGTAGCATGGCACCTTATTGTGTAATATTGGATCGGGTCGTAGCATGGCACCTTATTGTGTAATATTGGATCGGGTCATAGTATAGTACCTTATTGTGTAATATTGGATCGGGTCGTAGCATGGCACCTTATTGTGTAATATTGGATCGGGTCGTAGCATGGCACCTTATTGTGTAATATTGGATCGGGTCGTAGTATGGTACCTTATTGTGTAATATTGGATCGGGTCGTAGTATGGGACCTTATTGTGTAATATTGGATGGGGTCGTAGCATGAGACCTTATTGTGTAATATTGGATCGGGTCGTAGCATGGTACCTTATTGTGTAACATTGGATCGGGTCGTAGCATGGGACCTTATTGTGTAATATTGGATCGGGTCGTAGCATGGGACCTTATTGTGTAATATTGGATCGGGTCGTAGCATGGTACCTTATTGTGTAATATTGGATCGGGTCATAGCATGGGACCTTATTGTGTAATATTGGATCGGGTCGTAGGATGGTACCTTATTGTGTAATATTGGATCGGGTCGTAGCATGGTACCTTATTGTGTAATATTGGGTCGGGAGTTTTTAAAGAAAAACTGAGTATTTCACTAAAAATCAAACAGATTTCTGGCAGTGAATTGTTATGAAGAATATATAAATAAAATGATCTTTCGCTGCCATGCACTGCGCTGCACCTGCGGGTCAGTGTGATAGCAGCTTATAGTTGTTATCCCTTTTATAGGTGCTAATATGCCCATTGTATGTGTTGTTTAATACACCGACCTCCCTTTTCCTCTTCCAGCTTCTGCTGGCATCGCTCTCCAGGCTGCTGGAAGGAGGAGAGCACTTGGTATCACTCTGCCTGGGACCAGGGTCGCTGTTAAGGCAGTACAGCCATCCCTCTTGTATTGGACCCGGGCCCCATCACTTCAAAAAGGGGGGCCCAGGCACCTGCTGAGCTGGAGGGCCGGCTGTACTGCCTTATCACTGACACTTGTGGATCTAGTGTAGCTGAGGCTGCAGAGAAAGGGATGAATCTCTGTCCTCAGTCCCTTTTCTCTATCTCAAATGTGAGGCATCAGGGGTCTGTTTAGACCCCTGATATTTCACCAAAGCCCCCCCCACACCCCAACAGGGCAGTTAAAAAATAAAAATAAAAAATAGAATTCTAAAAACAATGTAAAATTCTACAAAATTAATTTTAAAAACATTACAAACTTGTTCAAATGTTTTATATTGGAATGGTCGGGGTATACAGTGGTGCTTGGAGATTGGCAAGTGGAGTATATAGGACAATAGAAATGTCGATATGTGTATCTAGATGGGTCATGTATGATGATACACAATGCCTAATATATTAAACACATTGAAGCCGTTGTATTGTCCGCTTGGTCATTTTTAGCTAAAGGTAAGCCTATGATAAGGCCTACAATAAGGCTTACCTGGAGGTAAAATGAATATCTCCTAAACCGGTACGGTTCCTGTGGCTATGACCCATATGAATGTCCAATCATGTTTCCTAAAATCCTAACAAGGTGTATATAACCTGGAAAGGGTTTTGTGTGTTAGGAGAAGGTAATACTCACCCTATATAGGAGTTCCTGGATGGGAGTCGTTCTGTCCCGTATAAAAGGAGGGGTGAAGGTACGGTGTGCTCTCCGAAGTATTTCTGCATTCCAAGTGTATTCCCCATAAGGATACGTTCCCGTGACCATCTGGTATACGATCCCAGGGAGAAATAGTCTGCCACGGTGTAGTACGGTTTACCTGAAAGGACCTGTAGAAACATAAGAGAGAGAAAGAAGGATGAGCGAGTTTGTAGGCAGAGGACAGGGATGACTAAAATTGTCCTAAAATTGACATTAAATTAAGGCGGAGCTTGTGAATTTTGGAGGAGGGGCTTAAAGTTTACATATAGTCACAACTTTTTTTTTTTTTTACCTTTTGGACAGAGTACAAAAACAATTGAGTACTGTCCATTAATTTGTTACGGGTTCTTATATAGCGCCATCAATTTTACGCAGCGCTTTACACATATATATTGTACATTTACATCCAAGATACTTTTTTAAAATTTGTGCTAACATCCAAATTTTCAGGACAAGCTTTTGGGGTGTGGTCCCTTCTTCAAAGGCCCAAGAGTACTGGTTGGGGCAAAGAAGAGGGCGAAGAAAGGGGTCACACCCCCCCGAAAGCTTGCCCTGAAAATGTGAAGGTTGGTGGAAATAAAAAAAAGGTATCACAGACAGTACTCAATTGTTCTTGTTACAAGTGCGCTAATACTTCTTCAATCACCTCAAGCAGGATCGAGTACAGAAGGGTTAATACCCCTGCCAGTTTATTTTTGCTGTCTGTTTACCATTGGGGAAAGTTCACTTCCTGTTCCAGAAATGCAATAGGAAGTCAAAGGAAATCTCCCATTCTACTCTTAGAGTCTTGAACCCACCATTGGAAGACTTTCCCTCTATTCCTGTTCTGGGGACAGCTCTAACATTTTGCATTTCCCTTCATTTTCTCGCTCTCAATGGTCACCAGTACAAATAAAGAGTGTGACTCCCCATAATGAGGACTCAGACACCAAGAAACACCTAAGAGAGGGTCCAACCCTTGCCTAGAAGTACACTTAAATTATGTCTATTACAGGGGGAAGATAAAAGTGTACTGACCCCAATAGCTCAATGTTCACAAGCTCTCACCATGGTAAAGAGAAGAATGAGTACAGCAGGTGAGAAGCTCCAGGAGCTTTTATCTCATTTATAAGTGTGAATTGGGCGGGACAGATCCATTCATCAACACCCGGCCTCAATGTCCTCCACAAAGAAGCTCCAACACCGCTCCAACTCAGAACTTCCCACCTTTTGTTGGATATAGAGCCAGCCTGGAGACCCACTGAAAGCAATCGGGGGTCCCACTGGAGGAATTCTCCATTCAATGAATGAGGAGCCCCCTTTAGCTCTTCTCTATATCCCATAATAAGCATTACAACAAAGTCTAATATTAGGAAATCACCAATCTTACCTCTGGGGCCATGTATGCTATTGTACCCACACGTCCTGTGATCTTGTTGGATTCGGAGACTCCTATCTCAGACAAGCCAAAATCAGCTATTCGAACGTGACCGTCGGCGTCCAGTAGAATGTTTCCTGGTTTGAGGTCTCTGTGAAGAAAAAGAGTGAACAGTTACATTAAGCAGAATATGACATGAGCAGGGAGACTTCTGCAGCAGATGGAATGAGACTTTACAGGAGACAACACAACTGGGAACTCTGGTGGAAAGTCTTCCTGATTCATCATAAAATAGCAGAAGCCAATGGGTGATTGTTAGTCAGCTAATCCAATACCTACCTATGGATGACCTGAGCAGCATGCAAGTACCGCAGTCCACAAATAATCTCCGCAGTGAGACCTCTGAAGGAGAAAGAAAAATATGAATTAGCATTCAAAATCATCACAGACCAAGAAAATCTAAAGCTAAGTGACTTCCCCCTATAGTACATAGGGGTGTGGATGGACTCAGTTGGAGGGGCCTGGTTGGGCCACTGCCTGTTCTCAGTGACCAGCCACACCCGACTCCATAATGGTCCTGTCATTGGACTTACCTTACGATGTTCTTGTCAAGTGTTTTGTAATTCACGAGCAGTTTATGAAGATCCCCTCCACTCAGGTATTCCATGGCATAGAACAGATGAGTCTGTGTGAAGATAAGAGATAAAGGTTACATTAGAGACAAATAAGATTTCACTTTGTAGTAGTGGAGCGCAGTACAGAAAAGAGATGAAACAATGGAAGATGGAAAGACTTACCTTTGTCTGGAATGATCCAAATAGATGGGTGATATATGGATTGCTCTTGTGGTTTATCAGTATGTGACGCTCTTTGTTGGCCATGGTGGGACCTTGATCTAGTAGTTTACGCTTTTTAATGATCTTCACGGCCAGCTTCTGTGGAGTGGCAGCATGGGAGGCCAACACCACCTTCCCAAAGGCCCCCTCTCCAAGTATTCTATGGAAAGTGAATCTTTCCAACGAAAGTACGCATGACTGTTCCACCATAACAGGTCTGGATGGGACTAGTGGAGATGCCCCATGGCCTCTGTGTGGAGGAGTTACCGGTGTATGCTGATTCTTCAAGGAGAGACCTACTTGAATTGGCTGATCCTTGGTGCGTGGACACACCTGTGTTCGCCTGTTCTTGGTGATTGGGGTTACCTGTATTTCCTGGTCCATAGTGGTTTCAGGCACATTCACCTGCACTCTCCTCTTCCTCGTGGATCTTGTAATCTGCATTCCCTGCTCCTTGGTGGACAACGACATATATGTTCTCTGCTCCTTGGTGGACAACAACATATGCGCCCCCCGCTCCTTGGTGGACAATGACATATGTGTCCCCTGCTCCGTGGTGGACAATGACATATGTGTCTCCTGCTCCTTGGTGGACAATGACATATGTGTCTCCTGCTCCTTGGTGGACAATGACATATGTGTCTCCTGCTCCTTGGTGGACAATGACATATGTGTCCCCTGCTCCTTGGTGGACAATGACAGTTGTGTCCCCTGCTCCTTGGTGGACAATGACATTTGTGTCCCGTGCTCCTTGGTGGACAATGACATATGTGTCTCCTGCTCCTTGGTGGACAATGACAGTTGTGTCCCCTGCTCCTTGGTGGACAATGACATTTGTGTCCCGTGCTCCTTGGTGGACAATGACATATGTGTCTCCTGCTCCTTGGTGGACAATGACAGTTGTGTCTCCTGCTCCTTGGTGGACAATGACATTTGTGTCCCGTGCTCCTTGGTGGACAATGGCATATGTGTCTCCTGCTCCTTGGTGAATGGGGTCACCTGTATTTCCTGGTCCATAGTGGATGGGGTCACCTGTATTTCCTGGTCCATAGTGGATGTGGTCACCTGTATTTCCTGGTCCATAGTGGATGGAGTCCCGTTCACCAGTATTCTCCTGTTCATTGTGGGTCTTGTAATCTGCATTCCCTGCTCCATGGTGGACGTTGACATATATCTTCCCTCCTTTTTCCCGGTGTCTATTATCACTTCTACTTCCTGGCCTTTGGTTGATGGAATCGTGATCACTTGTACTTGCTGGCTCCTGGAAGATGGAATCACTACCACTCGTGCATCCTTGTCCTGGGTGGATGGAATCACTACCACTCGTGGTTTCTTGTTATGGGTGAATGGAGTCATTTGTCTTTGCTCATCCTCGGTGAATGGCATGACACATGTCTCTTCCGTGGTCTTAGCGTGTGATGATTTCCCAGCCTCTGTGGTGATTGGAACCACTTGGGTTTCTTCACTGTTGGATTGAACCAGTAGAATTGATCCCATTTCATTGGGGGTTGGGTCATTGTATCCATCTGGGGAGAGAAAAAAACAAAAACAATTATTTCTATTCCTGCTATTTACACTTCATTGATTGATGTCACACAGAATCTGTGGATGTTGAATGGGTTTCCTTTAACATATGTAAGTGAATGTCATCTGAGTTATGGAAATGATCTTGTGTGACGCGTTTCTCTTTATGGGAATTCTATATAAACATGGAGGATATGGGGGGGTTCTATATAAACATGGAGGATATGGGGGTTCTATATAAACATAGAGGATATGGGGGTTCTATATAAACATGGAGGATATGGGGGTTCTATATGAACATGGAGGATATGGGAATTCTATATAAACATGGAGGATATGGGGGTTCTATATAAACATGGAGGATATGGGGGTTCTATATAAACATGGAGGATATGGGGGTTCTATATAAACATGGAGGATATGGGGGTTCTATATAAACATGGAGGATATGGGGGTTCTTTATAAACATGGAGGATATGGGGGTTCTATATAAACATGGAGGATATGGGGGTTCTTTATAAACATGGAGGATATGGGGGTTCTATATAAACATGGAGGATATGGGGGTTCTATATAAACATGGAGGATATGGGGGTTCTATATAAACATGGAGGATATGGGAATTCTATATAAACATGGAGGATATGGGGGTTCTATATAAACATGGAGGATATGGGAATTCTATATAAACATGGAGGATATGGGGGTTCTATATAAACATGGAGGATATGGGGGTTTTATATAAACATGGAGGATATGGGGGTTCTATATAATTATGGAGGATATGGGGGTTCTATATAAACATGGAGGATATGGGGGTTCTATATAAACATGGAGGATATGGGGGTTCTATATAAACATGGAGGATATGGGGGTTCTATATAAACATGGATGATATGGGGGTTCTCAGCCCTGGGAGTCCATTCTCAGGGTACGGCTTTCTGTGGTAATACAAGTGTAAGTTGGAGTCTCTAACAGCTATTCACCCCGAATACCCAGACTCCAACCTTCTGTCCACCAAAAGATAGAAATCCTAATGGGATCTCTCACTGTGCTGAGATCTTGGTGATAAAGACCGCCGATCTGCTACATTACATATACAGGCTGTGCTTCCTGCTTGGCAGTGCTTGTGATTTAATCCAACGGGGCTGCTGTTAGGAATCATGGGGCCCCAGTCCATATGTACCGCTGTCTGTTCTACAAAGTCCGGTCTAATGATCGCCTTCCATCGATCAGTCCTGCTGGAGAACCAGCATTGATCAGTACATGAAGCCAATGGCTGCAGCGCTGATCTGTGTATTCCTGGGGGAGTCCCCACTGTTGGACTATAATAAGCAGAGGACATCCCTACAGTTCTATCGCTTGTGTGGGGGTGGGGATCTGTCCGTTTTTTATCATCTAACTGTTGAATGAAATAAAACTGCGCATGTATACCCAGCTTATCTCTTCCTCCCTCTCAATGCAATCTCATTGTTCTGCTTATCCTAACTAATAAAGATTTCAATATTTTGTATTTGGTTTTATCGCAGCAGTTACATAGTTACATAGTAGGTGAGGTGGAAAAAAGACACAAGTCCATCAAGTCCAAACTATGTGTGTGATTACCGTATTTATCGGCGTATAACGCGCACTTTTTTCCCCTTAAAATCAGGGGGAAATCGTGGGTGCGTGTTATACGCCGAACGACTGCCTCGGAGGGGAAGGAGGGAACGAGCGCCGCCGAAATAGACAGAGCCGAATCACCTGTGTACTCGGCTTCTCTCGGCTCCGCACGCAGTCATGCCCAGTCCCGCCTCCCGCCTCCCGCCATTGGACCGGTGTTATGTCCATCATAGGAGGCGGGCCAAGGGGCGGGACTGCGAGACTGAGAGGAGCCGAGTACACAGGACATCTGGCTCTGTCTATCTCGGCGGGGCTCGTTCCCTCCTCGGCAGGGGAAAGACTGATGTGCAGTTGGCCACTAAGGCTGCAAACAGCGGCAAATTAAAGCAGATGGGCACAAATCATGCTGCAATGATGGGCAAGGCTGCAGATGGGCACTGATAAGGCTGCAATGATGGGCATTGATAAGGCTGCAGATGGGCACTGATAAGGCTGCATTGATGGGCATTGATAAGGCTGCATTGATAAGGCTGCAGATGGGCACTGATAAGGCTGCAGATGGGCACTGATAAGGCTGCAGATGGGCACTGATAAGGCTGCAGATCGGCACTGATAAGGCTGCATTGATGGGCATTGATAAGGCTGCATTGATAAGGCTGCAGATGGGCACTGATAAGGCTGCAGATCGGCACTGATAAGGCTGCATTGATGGGCATTGATAAGGCTGCATTGATAAGGCTGCAGATGGGCACTGATAAGGCTGCATTGATGGGCATTTAAAATGTCAGTTTTTTCCCTTAAACTTCTCTCCTAAACTTGGGGTGCGTGTTATACTCCGATAAATACGGTATATGTCAGTATTACATTGTATATCCCTGTATTTTGTGGTCCTTCAGGTGATTATCTAATAGTTTTTTGAAACTATCCAAGCCCCCCGCTGAGACCACCGCCTGTGGAAGGGAATTCCACATCCTTGCCGCTCTTACAGTAAAGAACCCTCTACGCAGTTTAACCGCTTGCCGACCGCCGCATGTACATATACGTTGGGAGAATGGCACGGCTGCGCAAATGGGCGCACCTTCCCGTCCCTTTGAATTTGCCGCCGTGTGGCTCCGAGAGTGTGATCGCGGGTCCCGCGGACTCAATGTACGCGGGGATAGCCGCGATCGTGTCACAGAGCTGAAGAACGGGGAAATGCTGATGTAAACAAGCATTTCCCCGTTCTGCCTAGTGACACTGATCACAGCTCTCCCTGTAATCGGGAGCGGTGATCAGTGTAGTGTCACACACAGCCCCTCCCCCCCCACAGTTAGAATCACTCCCTAGGACACACTTAACCCCTGCAGCGCCCCCTCCTGGTTAACTCCTTCACTGCCAGTCACCTTTACACAGTAATCAATGCATTTTTAATCGCACTGTTCGCTGTATAAATGTGAATGGTCCCAAAATTGTGCCAAAAGTATCCGATCTGTCCGCCATAATGTTGCAGTCGCGATAAAAATCGCTGATCGCCGCCATTACTAGTAAAAAAAAAATATTAATAAAAATGCCATAAACTATCCCCTATTTTGTAGACGCTATAACTTTTGCTTAAACCAATCAATAAATGCTTTTTGCGATTTTTTTTTTCCAAAAATATGTAGAAGAATACGTATCGGCCTAAACTGAGGGAAAAAATGTTTTTTTTATATGTATTTTTGGGGATATTTATTATAACAAAAAGTACAAAATATTGCTTTTTTTTCAAAATTGTCGCACTTTTTTGTTTATAGCGCAAAAAATAAAAACCGCAGAGGTGATCAAATACCACCAAAAGAAAGCTCTATTTGTGGGGAAAAAAATGGACGTCAATTTTGTTTGGGAGCCACGTCGCACGACCGCGCAATTGTCAGTTAAAGCAACGCAGTGCCGAATCGCAAAAAGTGCTCTGGTCTTTGGCCAGCCAAATGGTCCGGGGCTGAAGTGGTTAATGTTAAACCTCTTTTCTTCTCATTTTAATGAGTGGCCACGAGTCTTATTAATCGCCCTTCCGAAAAAAAGTTTTCTCCGTATTGTGGGGTCACCAGTCCGGTATTTGTATATTGTGGGGTCACCAGTCCGGTATTTATATATTGTGGGGTCACCAGTCTGGTATTTGTATATTGTGGGGTCACCAGTCCAGTATTTGTATATTGTGGGGTTACCAGTCCGGTATTTGTATATTGTGGGGTCACCAGTCCGGTATTTGTATATTGTGGGGTCACCAGTCCGGTATTTGTATATTGTGGGGTCACCAGTCCGGTATTTGTATATTGTGGGGTCACCAGTCCGGTATTTGTATATTGTGGGGTCACCAGTCCGATATTTATACATTGAAATCATATCCCCTCTCAGGCGTCTCTTCTCCTTGTTGTACAACAACTGAGATCCCTGAACTTTGCTGATGCTCTGGAGGCTGAAATCTGTATAATGATCTCATTACAATGATATCCTTCAAAATATAGAATCAGCCAGCCTGCCATGTGCAATCCTTTAGTTTTATAGTTGTGCTGCCTGTCAGGTCTGTGCGTCTCCTTCACACCTCATACCGGTCACCTCACACCTGATTGGCTGCCCAACAGCCACCTGAAGAGTCAGCCAACTGTCACATGCTGCCAACTGTCACATGCAGCCAACTGTCACATGCTGACTGCTAATTACAAGTCAGTTTCGTTTATTTTTAGCCCGCCAACAGGAAGGGATATTTCCCCCCATTATCGGTTCTGTAATCACAGCAAGACTTTTTTTGGTGGGATTTTTAAGGCAATAAAACATTAGAATTTTATAAAAATCATTTATTGAAATTTTGTATCATTAAAATTGTAGAAAAACTGATCCAACATTTCAATAAATGACTTTTTATAAAATTCAAATGATTTATTGCCTTAAAAATTCCCACCAAATGAGGAGATTCTCTAAAAACGATCTATTGGGATGATGGAAAATTCCACCCACAATCTTTAGAGTTTATAGATTTCAAATCACAGGAAGACTTGGGAAGAAATCTCTCCAATGAGATCTCAGTCCCCATCCTAGAGCGTTGTCACCGGACGCCGTGTCCCCATCACAAGATTTCCCCTCTATTCCTGTTCCATCTCCATACTCTATGCAGTGACCCCGGTGTATATAGTATATACAGTATGTGGGGGGAGGGGGCATTTAGTATATTATATTCCTCTATTATAATACTTACCAAAATCCTCCTTTGCTCCTCTCTCCGGTGCTGATCTCTCTTGGTTGCTGTTCAGAGGTTCAGCTCTATTTTCTGTATAAAGCTGCCTATCTGCCCCAAGGACACCCCTATGTGGGGCAGTAACCCGGGGCTGTACAGCTGTCTGGGGGACCTCAGCCGAGGACCCCCCACGTTCCTCTAATGATGCCTCTTGGTTGGTGTACAGAGGGGGAACCTTCTTTTTCTTAAAAAGCTGCCTATCTGCCCCAAGGACACCCCTATGTGGGGCAGTAACCGGGGGCGGTACAGCTGTCTGGGGGACCTCAGCCGAGGACCCCCCACGTTCCTGTGATAATCCCTCTTGGTTGGTGTACAGAGGGGGAACCTTCTTCTTTTTCTTAAAAAGCCGCCTAATTGCCCCAAACACACCCCTACGTGGGGCAGTAACCGGGGGCAGTGCGGCTGGCCGGGTCTCTTCCATTGGAAGTCCGGCTCTCGCCTGTGCCGGCTGATCTTTCATTATTTGCACAAAATTATCTCTGAATTGCTTCAGCATTTTCAATACGATCCGCAAGATTGAAGAGAAACACAAAGCGCTTCCTTCTCTCTCAGAGTACAAACACTCTCTGAGCTCCCGGCTGCTAAACACCTCCTCTTACCAGGTTCTCTCTATGACATCATCACAGGGATATGCAAATGAGGTCACATGACTTAACTGCCGATGTCACCATGGCAACAGCCTGAGCTCACCAACTGACAACAATTCAAATCTGCCAGCAGGAGGAAAACCGTTTTTTTTTTTTAAATGAGAATTTCTTTCTGTGACTTACAATAAGGATTATTAACCATTTGATGACCAGGGACTTTGTTTACATGTAGAAATCAGCATTTTGTTTGCTAGAAAAAATACACTTTAATGAACTTTAATGGAAAAAAAACACAATATAATACCCAATTATTTGGTAAAATATAAAAGATAAACCCCAAACATTATATACAGTGGGGAGGAAAAGTATTCAGACCCCTTAAATTTTTCACTCTTTGTTATATTGCAGCCATTTGCTAAAATCATTTAAGTTCATTTTTTTCCTCATTAATGTACACACAGCACCCCATATTGTACACACAGCCCCCCATATTGTACACACAGCACCCCATATTGTACACACAGCACCCCATATTGTACACACAGCACCCCATATTGTACACACAGCACCCCATATTGTACACACAGCACCCCATATTGTACACACAGCACCTCATATTGTACACACAACACCCCATATTGTACACACATCACCTCATATTGTACACACAGCCCCCCATATTGTACACACAGCACCCCATATTGTACACACAGCCCCCCATATTGTACACACAGCACTCCATATTGTACACACAGCACTCCATATTGTACACACGGCCCCCCATATTGTACACACAGCCCCCCATATTGTACACACGGCACCCCATATTGTACACACAGCCCCCCATATTGTACACACAGCCCCCCATATTGTACACACAGCACCCCATATTGTACACACAGCCCCTCATATTGTACACACAGCACCCCATATTGTACACACAGCACCCCCCATATTGTACACACAGCACCCCATATTGTACACACAGCACCCCCCATATTGTACACACAGCACCCCATATTGTACACACAGCCCCCCATATTGTACACACAGCACTCCATATTGTACACACAGCCCCTCATATTGTACACACAGCACCCCATATTGTACACACAGCACCCCCCATATTGTACACACAGCACCCCATATTGTACACACAGCACCTCATATTGTACACACAACACCTCATATTGTACACACAACACCTCATATTGTACACACATCACCTCATATTGTACACACAGCCCCCCATATTGTACACACAGCACCCCATATTGTACACACAGCCCCCCATATTGTACACACAGCATCCCATATTGTACACACAGCACTCCATATTGTACACACGGCACTCCATATTGTACACACAGCACTCCATATTGTACACACGGCCCCCCATATTGTACACACGGCCCCCCATATTGTACACACGGCACTCCATATTGTACACACGGCACTCCATATTGTACACACAGCATCCCATATTGTACACACAGCACTCCATATTGTACACACGGCACTCCATATTGTACACACGGCACTCCATATTGTACACACGGCCCCCCATATTGTACACACGGCCCCCCATATTGTACACACGGCACCCCATATTGTACACACGGCCCCCCATATTGTACACACGGCACCCCATATTGTACACACGGCCCCCCATATTGTACACACAGCACCCCATATTGTACACACAGCACCCCATATTGTACACACAGCCCCTCATATTGTACACACAGCACCCCATATTGTACACACAGCACCCCATATTGTACACACAGCCCCCCATATTGTACACACAGCACTCCATATTGTACACACAGCCCCTCATATTGTACACACAGCACCCCATATTGTACACACAGCACCTCATATTGTACACACAGCACCCCATATTGTACACACAGCACCCCCCATATTGTACACACAGCACCCCATATTGTACACACAGCACCTCATATTGTACACACAGCCCCCCATATTGTACACACAGCACCCCATATTATACACACAGCCCCTCATATTGTACACACAGCACCTCATATTGTACACACAGCACCCCATATTGTACACACAGCTCCCCATATTGTACACACAGCACCTCATATTGTACACACAGCACTCCATATTGTACACACAGCACTCCATATTGTACACACAGCACCCCATATTGTACACACAGCACCTCATATTGTACACACAGCACCCCATATTGTACACACAGCCCCCCATATTGTACACACAGCACCTCATATTGTACACACAGCCCCCATATTGTACACACAGCACCCCATATTGTACACACAGCGCCCCATATTGTACACACAGCGCCCCATATTGTACACACAGCACCCCCCATATTGTACACACAGCACCTCATATTGTACACACAACACTCCATATTGTACACACAGCACCCCATATTGTACACACAGCACCCCATATTGTACACACAGCACCCCATATTGTACACACAACACCTCATATTGTACACACAGCCCCCCATATTGTACACACAACACCTCATATTGTACACACAGCCCCCCATATTGTACACACAGCACCTCATATTGTACACACAACCCCCCATATTGTACACACAGCACCTCATATTGTACACACAGCCCCCCATATTGTACACACAGCACCTCATATTGTACACACAGCCCCCATATTGTACACACAGCACCCCATATTGTACACACAGCCCCCCATATTGTACACACAGCACCTCATATTGTACACACAGCCCCCATATTGTACACACAGCACCCCATATTGTACACACAGCCCCCCATATTGTACACACAGCCCCCCATATTGTATACACAGCGCCCCATATTGTACACACAGCCCCCCATATTGTACACACAGCACCCCATATTGTACACACAGCCCCCCATATTGACAGAAAAACACAGAATTGTTGACATTTTTGCAGATTTATTAAAAAAGAAAAACTGAAATATCACATGCTCCTAAGTATTCAGACCCTTTGCTCAGTATTTAGTAGAAGCCCCTTTTGATGAGTCTCTTTGGGAAAGATACAACAAGTTTTTCACACCTGGATTTGGGGATCCTCTGCCATTCCTCCTTGCAGATCCTCTCCAGTTCTGTCAGGGGGGATGGTAAACATTGGTGGACGGCCATTTTTAGGTCTCTCCAGAGATGCTCAATTGGGTTTAAGTCAGGGCTCTGGCTCTTGTCACATGAAAAGATAGAATAAAATATTTACAAAAATGTGAGGGGTGTACTCACTTTTGTGAGATACTATATATAAATATATATATATATATATATATATATATATATATATATATATTAGCAGAGGCCCTAGAGAATAGAATGGTGGTCGTTGCAATTTTTTATGTCATGTGGTATTTTTTCAAACGTAATTTTTTGGGAAAAAATACCATTTAATGAGTGTTAATGGAAAACAAACAAATATAATACCCAATTTTATGGTGAAATATATATATCTGTTTTATACAATGTTTTATGTCACGTGGTATTTGCGTAGCAGTTTTTCAAACTTAGAAAAAATACACTTTAATGAATTTATTTTTTTTAAATGAGAATTTCTTTCTGTGGCTTACAATAAGGATTTCCTGACGGCTCCATGTCAGCACCGCTGGGTATAGGCTCCGCCCCCCCAATGCCTCCAGGACTTAACGCATATAAATTGGAGCCCACCTACAGCCTCGGCGTTCTTTTTTTCTCCTATGCGCAGGACCTAGGTGTGTTCCTCTACCCGGCTGGTCTAAATGGCTGGCCATCTGTCCATGTGTGGATTGGACTGGACGCAGTCCCTGGTGTCTCGGCTAAATGACCCGTAATCCAGGGAGCCCCGCTGCTGGTCCTCGGGCGGCTTTTGTCAGGGCTAACAGCCTTGTCTGGGGTCCGCTGGGCCCATGTAAAGTGGGCAGCGGTGTTGGCAGAGTCTCCCCTATGCACGCGCTCTGTGCCGGTGTTTACGGACGGAGGATGGGTGAGCTAAATTTGAATATGCTTTGTATCCAAATGAATGCTGCCTTGCTGGGTATTGTGGTGCCTTGCTCCCTGCAGCCTCCATGCATAGCCTGAGCTCCTCCACAGGGAGTACTCTGCATAACAGCTACACAAAGTAATACTTTGTCTGTTCACACATGGCAATAACCTGCTGGTGGCTTCTCATGTTTGCTTTACTATTGTGCCAACCCCCTCAAAAGACCAGCATGTCCAGAGAAGGTGGAGGAGTCACCTGTGGATGACTACTGGAGCCAGCCTTGGCCTGTTGAGATATGGGATATCCTTATATATATTTCTATGTGCTCTCCAGTTTTCACCAAAAAAAAAAAAAAAAAAAAAAATGGGGAGAAGCGTGTTTATGTCTACAATTCCCTTGGTTTGTGTACATTGCAGAATATTAGTGTAATTCTGTTGAAAATTCCTACCTTTTTTGTTACTGTTCTGAACAAACTTTTTCATTATGTCCTGATTCCTGGCAGAGCGAGGTTTAGCTCATGAAGTACCTGGTGAATCAGGGCTGTAGATGGAGGCTTCAGTCTCCTTCTAGCAGTGGTTAACACTTTAGGTTTTCTTTTTTTTTTTTTACTAAGCAAACTATTTTACTGCATTTAATTATTTTTATGGGCTGGTTTGTTAAATGGCACGCAAAACCCTGTGGAAAGGTTATCTATTGGTAATTACCAGACTCAGAACGAAACAGCCCTCTTCAGGCTCTTCAATAAAGAAGATGTGGATGGACATGGCTGTATGAGTCTTGCTTTTATATGGTTATATGTTCTGGCAATGACCAGTCCAATAACCTTCCCAGGCAAATCAGCCTCTTCAGACTCTCCAAAGAGGAAGATGTGGAGGAACATTTTGCTTTGATTAAGCAACCAAAGATGAGGATGATGATACCTAACAGGTTGTCTTATTTATTAAACAAGTGGCCAATACACTCAAAGGAGTTATTCCCACTTACCCTGTGAAGGGGTTGAATTCTCAGGCAAGGAGCAATCTCACAGCTTTCCCAAGCAAAAAAATCCCTCTTCAGACTCTAAGAGGAATACACGGATGGGCATGACAGTATGTATCCCACTGGCTCAAGCAGCCAGGGATAAGGATGACACCTAATAGGATGTCACATTCAATAAACACATTGTCAATACACTCTAAAGGAGTGGTTTCTGCTCACCCTTTGAAAGGGTTATCTGCTCTGGCAATGAGAAGCTGCCTAGCCATACCAGGTGAAACAGCCCATTTTCCGAATTTCCGGATGGACATGACTTCATAATTCTGCTTTGTTCAAGCAACCAAGAATAAGGATGACGACATCTAACAGGTTGTCACATTCATTAAGCCTGTGGTCAATACACTCTAGAGGAGTGTTTCCACCCACCCTGTGAAAGGGTTACCGAGCAGTCTCCAAGCCTTCCCAGGCAAGCAATCTGCTTCAGATCCTTCCAAAGGGAAGACAGACGAGCGTGAATGTTGCCTTGTTCAAGCGACCAAGGATAAAGATGCGGACGACACCTAACCAGTTGTCACATTCATTAAGCATGTGGTCAATACACTCTCTAAAGGAGTCGTTTCCACTCACTCTGTGACAGGGTAATATATGGTGCCAATGAGTTGTCTCAGAACCTCCTCAGGCAAATTAACCCTTGTCAGCTTCTTCCCAAGAAGAGGTGAATGAATATGTGATTCCTACATTGTTCGGGCAGGCTGTGATTAAGATGATGGTGACCAAGTTGTCACAATTAAGCATATGGTCAAGACACTCTAAAGGAATTGCTGAATTCATCTTCTGCAAGGGCCATCTAGTCTGTCAAAGTCCAGTCTTCTATATAGGGCCTTCTCATGCCAATCAATCCTCTTCAGTCTCTTCTGAACAGGAAGATGAGGATGACCTTTGTCCAGATAAGATTGGTGAAATGCCTTTAAATGGAAGTGAAGCTTTGGAAGTATTTGAAGTACCTCCAGAGGACAGCTTGACAATTCCCTTATATTGGATGGATTAAGTGCTCCTACAAGATTTGAGTTGTCACAGCAGGATGTGAAAGTTATACCCTTTTGAACTGAAAGATGTCCAGGGGTTGGGATCACCCCTCTGGTCAGTGTGTCCCCCTTGTGGGATAGGCTATATACATGTCCTTACCATCAGAAGATGCGGTGGTCTTCAAGTACAAACGCTATCACTGCATTTTTCTTGATCGTAGAAGGTAAAACCTAAATTTAATAGTGGTCAGTTTGGCTTCCTGCCTCAAGATGAATGTCTGCTGAGTTAAAAGGAGACTGAAAAACTCAAGAGTCAGTTTCCACGCTCACTCTCACTCCAGAGAGGTTAGGTTCTGCATTTCTGGCTGAGAGTCCAGTAAAAACTGGGAAGCTAAGGCAGTAAGTCAGTAAAGAGTTCCATGTCAGGATGCTTTCTGTTATTTTGGGATTGTGCCTCCCAAATACATGCCTTAGGGGCACTATGTGGCTCCTCTGTGGACATAGATACGGCTTTGGTGATTGACACGTTGTCCATTAAGGCAAGCATTTTAGGCCATATTTGGAGATCTTTCATCCTTCACATCTCAGATTGAGCCAGGGCAGCACAGTGGTGGAGTGGATAGCACATTCACCTAGCAGCAATTAGGGTTGCTGGTTCAAATCCCAATCACCACACCATCTGCCTGGAGTTTGCATGTTCTCCCTGTGCCTGCGTGGGTTTCCTCCCACACTCCAAAGACATGCTGGTAGGTTAATTAGATCCTGTTGAAACATTGGCCAAATATGTGTATGTGTTTGTAAGCGTGTCAGGACCCCATGGGGCAAGGACCGCGCTATACTGCAGATGGACACCGGCAGCAAAAAGCACCCTGAGGCAATTCAGTTCACATAGGTAGTGCTATACAATTCATTCATCCATAGAATTCGCCTCGCTCCAGCAGGTCAGGTAGGCTCAGTTTAACTCTCGCTCCCGTTCAAGTCGGGTTTCTGGACCAGTGACCTAAATTTGTGGTTGAACAAACTAAATCGTCTGCAATGTTCCGGGGTAAGCCTATCCTGGTAAAGTTGGACAGCGCAACGACTGTGGCCAACATCTGGAAACAAGGCTCAGTCTCTCCCTTCAGGAGGAGGTTTCTCTAATTCTAGAATCTGCCCAAGTCAATCTTCTGCAGCTATCTGCGGCCTATGTGCCTGGTCAGAAGAATCTTCAGGCAAACTATTTGTCCAGGGCGATGTCTGGACGACAATGAATGGTCCAGACTACTGCGAGTCTTTTGAGAACTAACAGAGCTTGGTATTTTTCTTCCAGAGGTAGACCGCTCACATCCCCAGTCAACACCAAGTTGCTGAAGTTCCATTCCAGGGCCCAGAATCCGCAAGGGTGGAGGTGCTGACTGCAGAGTGGATCTCCAAGACAGCTTATGCCTTTCCGCTGCTCGCTCTGATTCTCAGCTTCCAGCTGATGGTGTGTCGGGGGAAGGTGACAGTTCTGATGATGATCCCAGATTGGCCGAAGGGGCCTTGGTACCCTTTGCTCATCCTTATAAGTGTCAAGGATCTACTCCCTCTGTATGTAAGATCAAATCTTCTCCAAAGTCCCATTCATCCAGCATCCGACAGGCTCAGGCTGATGGCCTGGGTCTAGAGAGGCAGAGGCTAATGGATTTTGAATGCTCTGTGAAGATTGAAAATACTCTTACGAAAACAAGAAAGGACAGCGCTAACCGTGCCTATAGTAGAATGTGACAAATTCCCAGCATGATTGCTGATCAAGATTTTACGCTGGACTCTTCAGAAGTCTGTTCTGAATTGCCTGCAGGTCTGGCTTGATTTAGGTCTATGCGTAAGTATGCTATAGGCACACATTTCGGCTATCTCTGCCTTCACTGGCATTCAGTGGGCATCCAACACCTAATTATACTGTTTTTCAAGATGCAATTTGGTTGAAACCTCAAATTGTTGTTTCTGAAATGGGATCTCCCATTGCTGTTGGACGTTATTGCATCAGATGCCTTCAATCACCTTGTGGTACCTCTCACTGAAAACGGCTCTACTGGTGGCAATAACATCAGCCAGAAGAGTCAGCATTGGTGGCCTTGGGGTTTAAAGAACCCATACTCACGTACTTCCAGACAGGGTGGTACGCAAATTTTGTGCCTGAACTGACCTTCAGAGTCCATATCACACAAAAGGTTGTCCTCCTACGTTCCTTTTGGGGAGTACTCAAGAAATTAGCCTATCTGATGTGGGCCAAGCTTTAAAATGTTTAATCAAGGCGACTTCTGCCATCAGGAAGTCGGAGCATCTGTTTGTCATTCCAGGTGGAACACAATGATTTTACAGCTTCCAGCAAGATTATTGCCTCTTGGTTGGCAAAGCATATCTCCTTGGCCTACAAGTTGAAAGGCTTTGCTGTGCCAGGAGAATCATGGCACCCCTCACTAGAAGGGTCTCGTCCTTGAGAGTGGCAGCAGGCCGAGTGTCTGAAACTTTCTGCAAGGCAGTTATGTGGGCACCAAAATATTCATATTAATGGCTTAATAACAGTTGAGTTTGGCAGAGGCATCCTGGCTTCTGTTTTTTTTTTTTTTAGTCAGAATTGAGGAGTGTGTAGCATTATTCCTCCCCTGTTTTGGCTAGTTAGTTCCCAGCTGTGCTGACATGGAGCCGTCAAGAAAATGAAAAATTGAATTCAAATACCGTAATTTTCCTTTCCTGACGAGCTCCATGGCAGCACAGATCCCACCCAGCTTGGTAGGACTAGTTACAGAACGCCGAGGCTGTAGGTGGGCTCAAATTTATATGAGTCCTGGAGGGGGCGGAGCCTATACGCAGCTGTGCTGCCAAGGAGCTCGTCAGGAAAGGAAAATTACGGTAAGTATTTAAATTCAATTTTCCATTTTTAGCACAACAGCTACCATGAGATCTTGCACAGGGCTCCACCTGCTGGCAGCAGGTTAAACATGGAATATGCAGTAGTGTCTATTTTAATTTACTGTAAAATAAAATGTGGCTGTAACACGGAATATTCATATGCAATGTTGCATATATACTTAAAAAAATATATATATATATATATATACACACACACACATAAATATATAGCACTTTTAGCATTAAAGAGAATACACAAAAATTATTTTAGTGCAGATTATACAAAAACGGAATAAAAATGTAAATTAAATTATAGTCCCCTCTAAAGGAGATCCACATTTATTACTCTCACTCACCAAATACTGAGTAATCCCTTCGTATTAAAATATCTAAATAATTCACAAGACAGACCCTGGAAAAGAATGTTACTGATGAGGATCGGGGAGCGTCTTTATGTAAAAATCAAATCTGTATTTTATTGTAGAAATTCATGTAAACCGATTCTCAGAACTCCTCCCTCCACATTGTCATCTCTTGTACTGGACATCTGTCCTTAGTGTACAGTGAATAGTTCATATGATACGGTATCTTGTTATTTGAAGGTTACATATATATTGATTATAATTACATCTTCCATAGATTAGGTGGTGTAAACTGATCTGCATTCAGCACTTTATTGGGCACACAATGGTACTCTGACACCTGAGTGTCACACATTGTTGTCTCACATTAGAGCATTTGTTTATTTAGATTCTCACAACCTTTGCCAATTGTGGTGATTGCAGCTTCTTTTTTGGACTATTAGCACGGTATTGGTTTATATAATAAATTGATTATGGGTAGAATAGTACAGAATATGGGAGGACACTGCCATCTGCTGGCTACATGCAGACATTACAAAATAAAGATCATTCTCTCACTTACCTTCCAAATCATTGTTTATGTATTTATATTTTTGCACTTGTATAACAAAGAAAACTTCCAAAACATTTAAAAAAAAAAAAAAAAAAAGTGTAAAAGGGAGCAAATTAGAAAAGCTCATTCTCAGGGTTTACATACACTTTAAATCTGAGGGGAGAAAAAAAAAAGTCCCATGCAGTTAAACAACCCCCCCTCGGTGTATTTGTAAACAGGACTCTGTGCTGGGGTGGGGGGGGGGGGGCGGCTTGGGAGAGAGAAACAGGTTAGACTGGTTTTGCTTGAGGCCAACCTATAGAAATTTGCTAAATATTCCAGAACTTAGTTTAGTTTCCTTCAAGTGTCCTTGCCATTCAAACAAGGCCATGCAATAATGGGATCACTTTTGTTCCTATAGATCAATATTTTTGGTCACTTGACATTGAATTTTGGTGCCCAGATAAATGTTCCCTCTGCAGTGTATTGCCCAGTCCAGCAGATTTTGGAAGCAACATCTTGGAACTACAGTTTCTGCCTAGGTTCCGTGAAATGAACAAGTGGTCCTTCTCCCTATAGACCAGTGATGGGGAACCTTGCCACCCCGGATGTTTTGGAACGACATTTCCCATGAGGTTCCACTACACTGTGCCAGAGCATCATGGGAAATGTAGTTCCAAAACATCTGGAGTGCCAAGGTTCACCATCACTGCTATAGACATTCCTTTCCATGTCATCTCTCATGCTGCCCCCTCATACAGTTGCAAAAATCATGCCTGGGGCCCTACCGGTGAGGGCAATGTAACAGATCAGTTAGAAGTCAATGGTGGTGTGGGAGGAGGTTTTATCAGAACTTTACATCAAGAGCAAATCTCAAAGTCTTTGACTGGTCAGTGTATGAGGTCTAATGAGTGTTAGCAAGAGTACAACCATGCATGCTCAGCACAGTGCTTGGCTCGTTGTACCAACATTTAATTGGCTTCTGGACCCCTCACTGGGCTGTAGGGAAGACTCTGGTGGAGTCCCAAGCCTAGTGGCCAGAGGCAAAGCTTGAAAGCTCCGATGCAAAGTTAACCTGGGCCCCCCCCACCCACGGTGCCTGGTTGCCATGGTGACCCCCATACTTCCACCACTGGCTCAGCTACTGTTCTGTAGTACTTTGGAAGCAGAACCCCCATTCTGTGCACAAGTCATAAAAACCATCCCTACCCTATGGGGGGGGTGGGGGTGGGGGTGTTTGCTACAACAGCATGAGGAATGGTACCAGAAAGGGACCACTCACCATTCTATGCAGCAGAACCCCTACAGGTCAAATCTTCTCCCAATTAAAGGCACATGGGCTTCCCCCCAATTCTCCCACAGCTACAGATCCCTGCCCTGAACAGCACTGCAAGGCAATCATTGTACTGGGGGGACCAGGGCAACATTGCAAGCTGTCCCTTTGTGCTCAGGAATTGTACCTAGGCACTAATGTTGTTTTGATAAGTGATATCTGTAAACTGTGCCATCTGTTAAGGCCAGATCCACATTTATGCAGGTGCATTTTGTGTTCCATACACGCTTCAGCCATTGAAGTCTATGGAACTAAAAACCAAGTCCCTATTCTTTCCATAAAATGCAGATATGAACTACACCCATAGGAAACCATGTTAAATGGACTACTGTGTTTCTGCAAAAAAAAAAAAAAAAAAAAAAAACACGGGGAAGGGGCAGCCTGTCACCACCTGGGTGCACAGCTTATTACCTTGTGTGCCCCACCCCTGTCACCTCCAGGTTAATCCCCCCCTTCCTAGGGGAGATGACCAGAGGGAAACTAGCCACTGGTACACGGCCACTTGACATTTGCAGATGCCTGAAGCCTAGCTGCAGCAATTGCCCATCTTGCCAGTATCCGATCTAGCTGAAGGTGGCAGCATAGTTCTAGTATGGGTATGAGAGGATACCCCATCTCAGATGTATGATAGATTGCAGTTGGCATTCGGGTATCTTAGGACTGGTTTTTTGCTTTAAAATGAAAGCTCTACAGGCCATAGCCAAAATGCTGTTTAAAGGTGAGCAACATTTTGTTGATAGCGCTCAGGGACAAAATAACCCTCAGGTCTGCTGTCTGCTCCCCCTGACAAGTACCCCTCAGAGGTCTGCCATGTCCCTGAAGACTACAAGTTACTATAGAGCAACTCCACATGATCACTTAAACGGTCTTCACCAAGGGCTGAACACCCCACAAATCCCTTGTGCAGATAACAGGCATTCAGTATCACAATTACCAAGGGAAGCCTTCTTTTTATTTAACCTTTATTTTGTTTTACAAAAAGATGCTTTGAACAAAAGTGGAAAAAATACAATTTATATACAAAAAGTCCCTTTAGGGTATATGCATCATGCAGTACTCTCCACTGGTGTGGTCTCCATTGGCGTCTGCTTCTCTGCCTGCAGGTGGAAAGATTGAAGTTAGTAACTAGCAGAGATCTGTGCAACGCACCACCAAAAGTACAGGCCCCACCCAGCTCACCTCTTCTGCCTTTTCCACTTCCTCATTCGTGGGCACCACAGCGTCCCCATTGCCTGACCCATTCTCTGCTCCGTTCTCTATAGGCTCTGCCTTTGGTTTCTTG
Source organism: Aquarana catesbeiana (assembly GCA_037953035.1). Classification (NCBI taxonomy): domain Eukaryota; kingdom Metazoa; phylum Chordata; class Amphibia; order Anura; family Ranidae; genus Aquarana; species Aquarana catesbeiana. The sequence goes on along the minus strand of JBBHAA010002902.1, from coordinate 20,230 downwards.
GCCTCTTTCAGGGGACTTTCCTCCTCTGGTTTCCTCTGAAAGGCCAAAAGGTTATATTTAGGCCATTATACAATCAGGCCCCCCTCCCCACAGGTCATGCTCTCCAGATTGAAGAGTAAAAATCATTTTGAAGGAAGGCCAAGCCTGTGGCCCGCTGTTACTTCAAGACCTTACATCAGTTTCATGCTCAAGCACCACATGTACAAGTAATTGTCAACTCAGGTAAAAATTAAGCATGCGCACTACAATCCTGGATATGAAGTACTTGCATTAACCCCTTCCTCTGGCTTAAGGTTAGGTTCAGATGTCCAGCTATGGTTTGCAGTGCAGTTTTGTTTACTGGTTCAGGTGTGCATTTTTTACACCTAAGGGGGACCCAAAATCACAGGACTTCAGAAGCACTGGCCGCCCGGAGTGTGTGGAACATTGAAAGACTATCAAGATGTCCAGCAGAGCGCTCCACCAGCATAGTCGTCACATTTTGTTTAGGTCCAGAGAATTACCATTTACTGTTAAAATTACAGTTACCCTCTGCACAGCAGGGATTACAATTAGCAGGACCAAGTGAACACCTCATTAACCACCGAACTTGTACTGCGGCAGGTCAGCTCTATTGCACAAAACCTACCTGTACATCATTTTGTGCAAAAGACACTGGAGGCACGATAGCGTGCAGATTGGACGGGGGGGGGGGGGGGATCCAATCAGCAAGCCTGGTGGACCTGATGTCAGCTGGCCATCCGTGATCATTTAAAGCGAGGCAGAATGGTGATCTTCCCATGTAAAGAAGGCAGATCACCATTCTGCCAGGGGAGGAGATAGTGTTTCTGCTAAGCTGGAACATGGATCTGTCTTTCCGCAGTCAGAAAGTACCAGCTAGGGACACTTTCATTGCCCCTGGTGTTAGCCCCTTCCCTGCCAAGGTCATTAGTACAGTGATTGCATATTTTATTACTGATCAGTAAGGTCACTGGTCACTTTGGCATTAGCACGCTAGCTGGACTTCTAAGACAAAACCTGCAATAGAGGATCCCAACCTACCTTCTTCCTCACAAGATGGGATATATCAGACACGCAGTTGGTAGGTACAGTGCTGTCCCCATTCTTCTCTGCTGGAGCCTGAGGGTCAGAAAAATAAGTCAGTGGCTTGTCTGTGTCAGAGCATTACAATACCAAACACAAGTCAGCAGCTTACAGATGCAGAGACAGATGATGAAGATACAGATGATACAGCTGGTGCTGATGAAGATGAAGCGCTTCCGTTCTCTTGGGAGAAGCCTGATGATCCTCCAATCTAGGAAAGTAAAAGATAGGAAGTTTGAAGACAGGTGTACATCACAGGAGTTGGTGCCACACTGCTGCTTGCCATGCCAATAGCTATACTATAATCTGATCAGACCTGCCGTTACTAACCAAAGTCTCTTTAAGTGCCTTTTCTGTTGCTTCTGCAGTTTTCTGTGCTTCTTTGGAGTCTTCAATCTTCTCCTTGATGTCTGGAAGAAGTCCCTTCAATTCCTCCATCTCCTTATTAAGTTCCTCGGTGGATTCACCTGCAGCTTTTTCCAACTGTTCTGTGAGCAGAGCTGCAGAAGTGAATGGAAGTTTTGGTTAGGACGGTTCGAGTACCAACAACCAAATTCATTTCACGTGGATATACCAATGGGGGGGGTCACAGAATCTAAGGCATGACCCAGCACAATTGAGCCCCTACTCTGGCATTTTAAACCTCTATACATATTTTACTGCAGTCTTCCAGCACACCAGTCTCCAAACTGCAGCCCATGGGTCAGGTGTGGCCCTTGTTCTGGCCACTGGGGCACCATTCCTTCCACCCAAAGTGGGGCATCATATCACAAATGATAGCTTTTGTTGACAATAGGGCCCTATTCTTCATAATGACCACATGCATTCTCTTCTCCCACTGGCCACAGTCTGGGAAAAAAGTAAATCTAGGATATGACACATGTTCATGTGGTGACTCCCTTTGGGCTACAAGGGCACATCACTTCCTTGAAATGAATGCCTTAAAGAAAAAGGGCAAAGGACTGGATTATTCACAACTCCTCCCATTCTGCACCTCAGGGTCCAGTTTGGACAGTTTGTTTTGCCGTCAGTCATATTGGGGGGGGGGGGATTAAGCCATCTCAGCACTACTGTGTAGACCACTGTACTCACCCACTCTCTTCTCTATGGCCTCGGTGGACTGGGTGAAGTGGGATATGGCACTCTCGTGCTTGGTGCTGTACTGGTAGGCCAGGCCGAGCTGGTAGTGGGTCTCAGCAAGGAGTCTGTCGTGCTCTTCTAAGTGCTCTTTCTGGATGTTCAGACATGCAAGGAAATCTTCTATTGCCTGGCCATAGTTCTCTATTACAGAAAGAAATTAGATATATATATATATATGATTTTCTCATGGTAAAACAAAGCTGGAAGTGGAAAGCTTCAATAATCTCACCTGACTCTATGCTGACCTCTCCCAGTTTGAGATGAGCTTGTGCAGCCTTTAGCTGGGATTCCTTGTTCTGCTGCCTGCAAATAAAACACATTTGATTGCATTACTAAAAATTTAATTCTCTTTAAGTTTGGATAGCTCAGTCAGGACAAATGTCCAATAAGGATTACTTAAACACATGAAATAGACGCAAGCTAGAATACAGCCAATGAAAACCATTAATGATCACACATTGTTTGCTGGTATGATTTACCTCTTGAATATAACTTTGGAAAGGTCCAGCATCTCCCAGGCTAGTTGCAGATTGTCAACATCTTCCTCATCATTTTCCTAGAAATAAGGAGACTTGTTACCATCTTGCACATGCAAAGTTCTAATAAAAAAAACTGAGAGGCTGGAGGGGCAGAGTAGAGAGTTGGAACTGACAGTCACTCTGTTCAGGGCAGAGGTGATAACTGAGTGATGGGACACCACTGATGAGTGATTTTTACCCTGCACTTGTAATACAGCATTAACTGGGAATTTGGTATACAGACAGTTGTGATTTTTGGCATGCTGGTCATCATTTTCATATACATTGTGAAGGAAGCAGTAACTACACAGATGAGTATAAGCTTCACTTCACCAGGGCAGTATTGGCTGACATGCCTTCTGGTAATATTTGAACCAGCATAATGATAATTTTAGTTAGACCTGGGATCCTCATCACTACAAAATAGATGAAAAGCCAGCTATACCCCTGTACAGTGTTTAAGTTTAGCAACTGGGAGGAATAGGTTCTTGTTTCCTCCACTGGGCTTATCTAAAATGTTTTACATACCAAATATCTCCTGGGAAGTCGGAGACCAGGCACTCAATATGCCAAACTACACATAATAGTAAAAAAAAAAAAAAAAAAATCCTCCCATCAGGACAGGGTGATTTTTACCCAAACCAGATTACTCACTTGAACAAGGAAAAGAAACAAGCATTTAAGATATGGTGAGGCAGGTGGATTTTTAATCTCCTTTTACCCCTCTAGAGCCAAATTATTAATGTGGCCTTTCCTTTATGAATCATGTACAATTTCATGGAGTATGCAACTTTGTTTATTATGTGCTGGGGAGGGGGCATTTGTTTCTTTGCACAGCTTTGATAAAACACATCTCTTGTAAAAAAAAAAAAAAAAAAAAACCTGGAGTTATGGAAACACTGAGATCCAACCATGGAGTTTGCCATGTTTTGCTTGTGTTCTTTCCTCTAGCACCCCCAAGATGAAGCCTGAAAAAGGTATACTGGCTCTTGTATGGGTGCATGCATACAAATAAGATAAATACCATGGATTGTAAGCATCACAGGGACTAGGAGATAACAGTAGGTCAAGTGCTATACAAGTTGTCTGTTACCTTCTCTTCCGTTCCTTCATTCTCCTCGCCATCTTCAGAGTCAGCACCTTCTCCCTCTAAAAGCAATGAAGACCAGTTTAGATACACAAACTGCTATGACGTGGACAGACTTCAGTGTAATGCACATGCAGTGTCAGACTAGACTATGTGTAGCAGAGCAGCCACTGTGCCACCAACACCACAGACTGGATGAAGTAGTGATCAGACCTCTGACTTCAGACTCAGGTGCAGGAACTCTCCAGACCATCGGCTGACATCAGTTTTCTATTAGTCATGCCTGTAACTTAGGGTTCTGCAGGCATTAGGAAGACAGGTAAAAAACAAAGGCCATCTTCACCTCCGACACCCAGAAATGTCACATCCCCTCAGTTACCTTCTTCACCCTCCATTGGCTCAGCTTCCTCATCTTCAGATTTGGTCTCCTGCTTCTCAGGCTGTTCTTTTGAAGCCTTCTCCTCAGCCAGGGGCTTGTCAGTCTCAGTTTCTTTAGATTCTTCAGACTTCTGTGATGGGGGTTCAGGGTCAGCGGGTGTTTTAGAAGAGTCGGCTTCCTGAGCTGGGGGTTCAGAGGACTCCATCTTCTCTGTGGCTTCTGTCTCTTCTCCCTTGGATTCCTCAATGTTTTCTACCTTTGATGCCTCTGCATCCTTGGATTCCTCCTTGCCCTTCTCTTTTGATTCCTCTGCACCTTCAGATGCCTCCTTGCCCTTCTCTACCTTTGATGCCTCTGCATCCTTCTCTTTTGATTCATCTGCACCCTTGGATTCCTCCTTGTCCTCTTTTGATGCCTCTGCACCCTTTGAGTCCTCTTTGTCCTGCTCTACTTTTGATTCCTCAGTGCTGTTCTCTTTTGATTCTTCTGCACCTTTGGATTCCTCTGTGCTCTTCTCTACTTTTGATTCTTCCGTGCTCTTTGATTCCTCAGTGCTCTTCTCCTCACCCTTAGATTCTTCCATGCTCTCCCCTTCACCCTTCTCTTCAGTCACAGCAGCGCTCTTCTCACCTTCATCCTTCTCAGAGGTGGACACAGTGGGAGTTTCTTCCTTAGTTTTCTCTTCAGATGGCTTGTCAACCTCCTCCATGTCCACATCACCATTCTCTGCCTTTCCATCAGTCTTGGCCTCTTCCGCATTCGATTTCTCTGGCTTCTCCGGCTCAGCCATGGCATCATAGACCTGCTCTCTTAACTGCTCCCTTTCTTTCTCTAAAAGTTGTGGAGAGAAAGCCCTCGCTTTTACTGATGCGAATGGGACCATTTGTAAAGCATTACATTTACTTACATGTATGAGGGGGTAAGGAAAACCATGCATTATACAATCTAAGAGATCAATATAAGTCAGTGGAGGACATGCTCATAGATTAAAGTCTGCAATACCAATGGGAAGCAAGCTACATAAGGCATAGAGCACAACCATGGGCCCTGCATGGAATGGGGAATTAAGCACCCAGACACCATGAGCCTTGTATTGGGTGGGGGGAGGAATTAAGCACCCAGACACCATGAGCCCTGCATACCGGGGGGGGGATATTAAGCGCCCAGATACCAAGAGCCCTGGATTAGGGGGGGGGGAATTAAGCACCCAGACACCAAGAACCCTGCCTATTGGGAGGGGGAGGAGATAAGGCACCCAGACACCATGAGCCCTGCATACTGGGGAGAGGGGGGAAATTAGGTGCCCAGACACCATGTGCCCTGCATGGGGAGATTAAGTGCCTAGACACCATGAGCCCCAACACCATGTGCCCTGCATGGGGGGGGGGGAATTAAGCGCCCAGACACGAGGAGCCCTGCATATTGGGAGGGGGAGGAGATTAAGCACCCAGACACCACCATGGGCCCTACATGGGGAGATTAAGCACCCAGACACCATGGGCCCCAACACCATTGGGCCTGCATGGGGGGAGAAATTAGGCACCATTGGGCCTGCATGGGGGGGGTGGGGAGAAATTGAGCACCCAGACACCATGAGCCCTGCATATTGGGGGAGAATACGTGCCTAGACACCATGAGCCCCAATGCCCAGACACCATTGGGCCTGCATGGGGGGGGGGGGGTTTAACACCCAGACACCATGGGCCTTGCGCTCAGCATTTACAAACCTGGAATATGCAGTCCAGTTTAGGGCATCAGTTCACAAATAAGATGTAGAATTTACAGCAAAGGGGCATGAAGGAGCTCAGCTATGAAAAGTTTGACTAAACTGCATCTACCTCAAGTTAGGGGGGGGGGGGGGGGGGGCGATTATGAGTATTATATGCAAAGACATTGCATGCAGGAAAAAAAAAAAAGTTTAGCCTCTGCATATGGCTTTAAGAGCCAAAATGTGGAATAGTGACAACTATCACAAAACTAAGCAAGATCTCATATGCTTTAATATAGTTAAAGTGGAACTTCACTCAAATTACAGGTTTTTAATCCTTATGCTGCTAGCAGTAGCTAGGTAGATTAGATTTGCTTGTCTAATTAAAATTTCTTCAGTTACTACTGGTTTCTCACCTAGGCAAATGTCATACATCCCAGGAGTCTTCAGGAGGGGGAGGGGTTCTCAGCTAAGCACACTCTCCTGCCTGAGCCAAGGGCAGATTGATTCCAGGAAGCAAAGGCTACATGAATCTGCCCTTACTCAAGATGGCTACAGCCAAGAATTCTAGGGGGTTTTCAAAGTGATTTCTTAGCACAAAAAAGCATTGAGACATAAAATAGAAGGGGGGGGTTGCTTTGAATATTAAAAATAAAATGTTCTTGGTGTGAAGATGCAATGAAGATCCGCTTTAAATGCTGTATATTGTTGGTCTAGGAACATCCTATCGCCTTTGCTCTGATTGGGGGGGGGGGGGGAATATGGATTTCCAAGGCCGACCAGGAATTAAAAGGACTTTCCTTTTTGATCACTTGTAGGTTTTAATTCTCTTGTGAACTCAACTGTAGGAGGGCCTCAATTTGAGGCATGTATAAAACAAAGCTTGTGTTTTTTATTAAATACCAGGCATGTGGTTCTTCCCCCCCCCCCCCCAGCCACCATACTCCATATTCATACGCCCTCAGGTACTGAATGACTGGAGGTTTTAGAGACAAATACAAGCCAGTCTACAATTCTGTTCTGCGAACAGTGCTGATGGATCAGGGAAGGGGCAGATCTGTCATCCATGACATGTCCTGGTAGTCCAGTGTTTGGGGAGTTCATGACAGACCATGTTCCATGTCTATTGGGGCATTGCAAGGCAGACCCACAGCCCAGCAGAGCACTTGCCGTGTCATGTGGAGTTAGGTTAACACTCCCATGTTCTCATGAAGACTGAATATTGGGCGACTCAGTTTAACCTGCTCAGTGATCTGCTCACCAATTCTAATAAAGGAAGCTAAAAAGAGATCTTACCATCTAGATTAGCAGCACTGGGGATATTGGGGTCATCATCCTTCTCCTCACCGTCTCCCTCTTCACCCTCAGGGATCCCTTCCAAGGCATTTCCCAGGACACCGTCCTCCATTCTGTACAGAAAGATGTACAATCCCAATTATAGAACAATCACAGGGCAGATTAAAGCCACATTTTAACTGAACTCTGGGCATAAAATGATTCAAGTGTATTCCAAGACCACCACAAAAAGGATAAATAGACTGAAAACCTCCGCACACCCAGGATACAGCATATGGAAATCCCAGGATAGGATTGTGTTTATGGAGGTTTTTATTTGTGTATGCCCCCCCGTCAGTTGAACTGGATGGACTTGTTTTTTTCCCCACCAGATGAACAATGTAACTATATACAGGCTGCAGTGACATCACCATGGTGCATCTAGTCCAGGGGTAGGGAACCTTGGCACTCCAGCAACTACAAATCCCATCATGCCTGTGATTGTCGGGGTCCTGCAATGTCTCATGGGACTTGTAGCTTCACCACAGCTGGGGGGCTGAGGTTGCCTACCCCTGATTGCTAGCCTGTGCAAAAGAAACCCAGGTCCACAGAACACTACATAGGTGTGTGGGGGGGGTTAAAGGCAAAACCAGTCACCATACAGAAGGTGAGAACAGTGACTGGTATATTTTTGTATTTAGACAGACAATCTGTTCATCCCAGAGTTCAGCATTAGGTTTAGTAAATTTCTTTCTAGCAATCTAGCAAGGCCAATACAGTGTGTGCTTACCGTGCCAGCTCCAGGAGAGCCATGCCATAGGAGAAAAAGGCATCTGCACACTGGTCTGCTGTCTCACCATATTTCTTCCCTCTGAGAACAAAAAGATTGTGTTGGATATACAATATGTACATTTCAAACTTCTATACATCTAGCATAGAACCAAGTAGGGTGCAAAACTGATCAGAACCCCCAACTACACACCTGGGTCATCCTTTGAAGGACAAAGGGTGCCCTTGTATTATATGCACTACTCTAGAGATCTAGCAGCTTTGCCAGGACACGAGGCCCAGCACTCAGTGAGTAGATCAAGATATTTTTTGCAAGTACTGGCCAAAAGGGGGCGATGCTTGTATACTGGAGAGCACTTACCTCAGGGCTGGGCGTTTAGTACAGGGGAACTTAAGAGCAAACATGTCAATTGCCAAAGTGATTTAACACCTTCTCAGCAGCACAATTTGGGAGCAAGACAATGGGGATGATTTAGTAAAACCAAGTGCAACATCTGATGCATGGGAGCCAGCTTCTATAAGAAGCAGATTGGTGAAAAAAAAAAAAATTATAAAAACAAAAAAAACAAAAACTGGAAACCGATTGGTTACTACGCAAAGCTCAAATAAACTGAAGTTAGCTGCAGATTTCACAAGTCAACCCCAGTGGGGAGGGGGGGGGGCAGGGCAAGAAAATAGAACTGAACCACCTCCAAAAACCCCCATCCTTGTGTGAAGAAGTGTAGCGATCCAAGCCAGGGGTAGCCAATCTTGGCCCTCCAGCCATTTTGAAACTACAAGTCCTGCAAGAGCCCAACAAATCACAGGCATGATGGGATTTGTAGTTGCTCCACAGCTGGAGGGCCATGGTTGCCTAACCCTGATCTAAGCAAATCATACTGATAACCTTCTCATGACCGTTTAAGGCTTTGTTGCATTAGCTTAAAGTACCTTTAACTTGCAGGTAGGGCTGGGAGATTCTTAAAAAAAAAAAAAAGTTTCGAATTGAGCTTTCTTTGGAAACTGCGCCGGTCCGGAGGTGCTGCAGGCATGAGCTTTTAGGCGAGGCTGTGGCTTCGGCCTAGTCCGCAGCGTCTGATTTGCCCTCTCAACTCGATTCAAGATTTAAATCGATTTTTTTTCCCAGCCCTACTTGTAGGTCTTCGATGGGTGCACAGATCATGTTAAAAAAGGGACACTTTGGTCAGTAACAAGGGATAGAGACTGGAATTTCTCAAGGAGCCGCCTCATGAAGAGCCAAAACAACCCCCCCCCCCCCCAAGCTTCACCCTTTACACTGAGCTTTCCCTCAGCTTGTACATGTACACCCATCCTCAACCCACCCCCTTTTGCCTTTGAAGAGTACCACTGATAAAAGTTCATGGTGACCAGGTCTGACCTTTCTTAGACCTCTAAAGATGCCCTCACATAGAAGAAGTGTTCTCTAGAGTTAGAAGAGGGTCTGTGTACTGTAAAATGTAGAGCCCATACTGTACACAATCAGTGTGAGAGCTCCAATGAAAATTAAAAGTACCATTTGCAGCCCAGTTCACAGCACAGAACCAGTCCAGGATGTGTGTGTGTGCACATCTGATGCTCTTCTCCCCCTCTCTTCTACCACTTTAGTATTAGACACTTGTTACTTCATACTATGATGATACGATTACATATTTGTGATTGAAAGTGTTCAATGAACAAAAAAAAAAGGTGAATATTCTTACAGCAGACTGCTGGCTTCTTGAAATGAATTCACTGCAGAACGGATGTCCTTCATGACCATGTGTCTCCGACCAGCTCCCATCAGTTTCTTGGCTTCGGTATCCACATCTTCACCCCTGAAAAACATGAGAGGTTTATACACATTTCTGTATGGCTGTAGGAGGGTTTCTATACAGGGGTATATCATGCGGGGGTAACATACTTACCCTTCAACTTGCTCAGTAGATGTTGAGGGTGCTTCAGTTTCCTCCATTCTGTAAAGAAGATGGTTACAATTAGGACCCTCCAAACAAGCCAATGGCTGCTGAACATTACCTGGTATTTTACTACAAGCTTATACAAAACTGAGCTTTAGTCAGCTTTAACTGCCTTAATACCACCATATGTACATACATGACCTGGTAGTGAAGTGGTTATACCAGATTATGGTTGAGGCGACAAAATATGTTACCAGTATTTTTTTTTTTATAGCTGATAATTCCACATGGTAAAAGTAATCCTAGCAGCTTTGCAGCTACTTGATTACTGTGGCAGAGAGGGGTCAACCCCCCCATCCTGCCAGCTTTACTGGGCACCCCTATCTGACCGGGTAAGCTTGGCAAGGATGCGACCAGCAGCACCAGCTTCCCCGGCACACAGCAGGAACCAATGTTATTCCTCCCACTGTGATGTCAGAAACCAGGAGCGACGTGGATTTCATCACCTCTGGTTTGTATACAGACCAATGTCAGCTTGTGAAGGAGATCAAACAGATCTTGGTCTGATCACTACTGGAGGTCAGAGGAGAGATTTGGGGGTCTTATAGAAATCTGATCTCTCCATAAAGGAGGAGCAGTCATGGCCCATGACATCATAGATGTTCCTACCTTGTGATAGCAATAAAAGTGGTCAAATTAAAAGTACAGTGTAAAGAACATATTTTAAAGAGCCCACAAATCCTGCCCCCACCCCCCCCCATGTTGATTCACAAAGGCAAGTGCATGCGTTAGCCCCACACACATGTAAATGGAGATTGCACCACACGTGTGGTGCATCACTGCAAACATCGGAGTGAGAACAATTCTACCACCAGACCTCCCCTGTAACTCTAAACTTGTAACCTGTAAAAGCTTTTAACATGTCACCCATGGATAATTCAATGTACTGTGGCTTCCTGTGCCATGGGCTCAATTTAAAGCGGGACATGTTTGGAATCCATTGACTGCAAATCTTTTATTTTACCAAAAACTGGGCATCATTGTCTTAGACTTAAAGACAAAAAAAAAAAAAAAAAAAAAAAAAAAAAGTTTGCAAAACTGCTGCACAAATACCGTGTGACAAATCTATTTGCAACACCCACCATTTTATTCTCTAGGGCCTCTACAAAAAAAAAAAAAAAAAATTCCAAGCAGTTTTCTAGAGAAAAAAAAAAAAAAAAAGTTTTACATGTATGACAGAACCGGTTTGGGGAGCAACTTCTTGTGTAACCATCTGCAGGTACACTACCAAGTAGTTGAATTGCCAGAAAACCAGCATGCAGACTTGCCAACCGGATTCTGTTAGCAAATTTTGCAAAACTGCCCCCCCCTCCCCCCGGTTACCATTACAAATCAGAATTTAGGCTGGTCACACATTATACAATTTTCTTACTCCCCTTCCTCTAGAAGTACCTTCAGTGTAGTGGAAGGGTCTGATCAATAATTAACACTTTCAATTTTTATGCAAAGTTTTTTTTTTTAAATAAAAAATCTCCACATTATACTTACCTGTTCTCTAATGGGGTCCCTTGTTCGTGCACCTGGCCCCTCCCTCCTGCCAGGTGCCCCCTGACATGGAGCTGTGGCTTGGCCCCGCCCCCTGTGTCTCCAGATTGGCTCACTGGTTACAACTGACAGAAGCCGACCCGTGTAGCTCAGCCAAGGTAATAGAGGAAATCTTCAGATGCAGAGTATAGAGGGGCTCCTGTGTAAAGGCTGACCATACATTGTACCCCCACCTTTATATTGTATATAGGAGTGGTGTCACCCCTCCTCACTAGTGGAGTCACCCGTCCTCACTGAACACACCTGATACAATCGGCATGAAGTGGAATTTCCTTCGGGGCTCTACATGGTTATTGCAGCTTTGATCTCACAAAACCGGAATGTCTTCCTGGCCCCAAAAGGGAAAGGAAACGCAGGGAACCCCCCCCCTGCATACCACTAAAGTCACAAGATCATTCCCCCCCAGAGAAAAATCCCACCCACCTACAAAAGCCAGGTCTCCAATGTCCTGAGCGGGGGCCCCTCAATCAAGAGAGCGGGGCCCCTGCAGTGCACAGCTGACAGAGGAACTTTGTCAGGTACTTTGTAAAGTTTCTCCAGCAGGTGAAGGAGAGACACCCAAACCTGTCAGGTAGTTGTCACTTTCATTGTAAACTTCATATTTCCTGTGAACCTAAACCAACTTTTAGGGTCTCCTCTGGAAGCATCTATGCCCCCCCCTCCCCCATTCAGTGGGTCCTGCTGAGGGTGCAGGTCAGGCCTGACTCCACAGAAGCCTCAGCCACCATACAAGCCCAACAATAGCAGCCTCAACCCAACTCCATCAAGGCCACACCCCCTGATGCATTTCCCATGATTAAGACCCATGGCTGGGGTGAAACCTGTTGGGGTGTGGCCTGGGTGGAGTTAAGCTGTCATTTACATGTTGGGCTTGTATGGTGGATGAGATCTTTTACCTTCTTGTGTCCCCTGTATTTAGGTGGGCGGAGCCATGTGTGATGTCATGGGAAGACCATTGGAGAAATAAGGGCCCCCACACCTGTGCATGTATTCCAAATAGAACAGTATGAAGCAAGTCCACCAGGGGGAGCCGAGCATGTAGAATGTGGGCTCTGTACACCACACAGGTCTCTATGGTTGTCGGTGGCAGTGTGTCCTCGCTGGTGAGAATGGATCCTCAAAGCACCGAGACAACCACCCCCCTCCCCCATCCACACCCAGAGGGGGGCGCACTCTACAGTCACTGACATTTGTAATGCCCAGAACTCTGTACAAAAACCAGGGAGAGAGCTGAAGACGGGGCAGATTTTCCTTCTGTGGGGTCATTTAGTAGCTGCAATTACCCCAGCTGAGCACTCAGAAGAGAGACCAGAGGGGGGGGGGTCCAAGCTGCAGAAAGTTCCAGGTGTTCTATGGGTTCTGTACTGGTGAAGGGCCCAAGAATGGAATGACAGAAAGACAAAGCTTTATTCAGAAATCACATCAGTTACAAAGGGGACTTCTGGAGCCTCACAGGACACAATCTGTCATGTGACACTGCTGGCGGGGGCTACACTGGAGGTACGAGCACAATTCTAGTACGCAATGGGGGTCCCCCTACACTGGAGCTGCCGGTTCGGCCATGGATAGGGGTCCCCCTACACTGGAGGTACGAGTATAATTCCCTTGTCATAGTATGCAATGGGGGTCCCCCTACACTGGAGGCACGAGTATAATTCTCTTGTCATAGTATGCAATGGGGGTCCCCCTACACTGGAGGCCCCGGTACGGCCATGGATGGGGGGTCCCCCCTATACTGGAGGAGCCGGTTGGGCCATGGATGGGGGTCCCATACACCGGAGGAGCCGGTTCAGCTATAGGTCCCCCCAACACCAGAGGAACTGGTATGGCCATGGATAGTGGTCCCCCTACACTGGAGGAGCCGGTTCGGCCATGGGTAGGGGTCCCCCCCACACTGGAGGCACGAGTATAATTCTATTGTCATAGTATGCAATGGGGGGTCCCCCTACACTGGTGCCGGTACGGCCATGATGGGGGTCCCCCATACACCGGAGGAGCCGGTTCGGCTATAGGTCCCCCCAACACCAGAGGCACTGGTATGGCCATGGATAGGGGTCCCCCTACACCAGAGGTGCTGGTATGGCCATGTGGGGTTTCCCGTTACACTGGAGATAGTAGAACTGTATGGTGACCCCCAATATACTGCCCCCCCCAGAGCTGCTACTATATTATTGGGGTAACCATGTACTGGGGTACACCACACACCAGAGGACTCACTATTGGGGTCACAGCAGCACTTAGGTACCAGTGAGGGGGTCCTGTATTAGGGGGGGTCACTACACACCGAGGTCCCAGTATTGGGGGCCCTCTGAGGCCTATTGGAGGTCAGTATATTGGACTGGATGGTTCGGGGGGGGGTCACATTCTCAGTATCCCGGGTGAGGGGGGGGTTCGGTGTGTTCTCCCCTCCCCCCTCATGTTTTGGGGTCTCTGAGGTAAATTGGCGCCAATCCCCCTCCTGTCACCTTCTCACACAAAGCGCCACGCGCTGCTATCGCCGCAGCCAATCAGAGGCCGAGCTGCCGGCGGGCCTGTACTCAGCAGCCAATAGAGACCCGCGATCTCCCCTCTGTTACCAGGAGAGCCCAGAGCCCCGCCCCCTCCCCGGACTGCGGCGGGAAGCCGAGAGAGAGGCCGAGAGGAGACCGCACACCTCCCGGGGAGACCCCCGCACACCTCCCGGGGAGAGAAGAGGCTCCGGTCCCCGCACACCTCCCGGGAAGGAGAGACTCCGGTCCCCATAGACTTACTTCTCGGGCTCGGCAGTGAGCGGCACGGGTTCCTCAGCCATGGTGAGTCGCTGTGTGGTGACCGGAGGGCGCGCTGAATGAGGAGAGAAGATGGCAGCTTGTATCCCCCGCGCCGGGATCTCCCTCTTATACCCGCCTCTGATCTGACCACGCCCCCCAGCTTCCGATCACCTCTGACCTCGGCTCGGTTTCCCGCGCTCTCCACGCTATTGTCTGCGGGTCACGTGGTGCGCGGCCTGGAGGGGGTCCTGACCATGTGACAGGAGGCCCCGCCCCTTAAAAGTGAACCCGTCCCTCCTTCATTCATTCTATAGAAGTCAGAGAGGAATGCGGTGTGACACGTGCGCCTTCCTCCATTGTTTTCTATGGAGCTTCCGGTGATAGAGCCAGCCGCTGGCCCCTCCCCCAAATACAAAGAGGACCTGTCATGTCCACATGACCACATTCACTGCCAGAGCTGTCACTGATCATTGTAGGCCTGAAGATAACCTGAACCCCCCCAAAACCCCCCAAACAATAAACCCCCCAAATACCGAACCCCCCAATACCAACACCAACCCCCGGAAAAACAAACCCCCCCAAATATCAAACCCCCTGAACACCAACCCCCCCATACCAAACACCAACCCCCCCAACACCAACCCCCCACGAACACCAACCCCCCGAATACAAACACCCCCAAATACCGAACACCTCAAAACCCCCCCCCCCAATACCAAACACCAAACCCCCCCCACGAACACCGAACACCACCCCCCCAACACCAACCCCCCGAATACAAACACCCCCCAAATACCAACCCCCCAAGCAATAACCCCCCAACATAAAACACCAGAACCCCCCAAATACCGAACACCCCAACACCAACCCCCCAATACCAACCCCCGGAACACCAAACCTCCCCAAATATCAAACCCCCTGAACACCAACCCCCCCAACATCAAACACCAACCCCCGAATACAAACACCCCAAATACCAAACACCCCAAAACCAACCCCCCCAATACCAAACACCAAACCCCCCACGAACACCAAACACCACCCCCCCAACACCAACCCCCCCGAATACAAACACCCCCAAATACCGAACACCTCAAAAACCCCCCCCCCCAATACCAAACACCAAACCCCCCCCACGAACACCGAACACCACCCCCCCAACACCAACCCCCCGAATACAAACACCCCCCAAATACCAACCCCCCAAGCAATAACCCCCCAACATAAAACACCAGAACCCCCAAATACCGAACACCCCAACACCAACCCCCCAATACCAACCCCCGGAACACCAAACCTCCCCAAATATCAAACCCCCTGAACACCAACCCCCCCAACATCAAACCCCAACCCCCCCGAATACAAACACCCCCAAATACCGAATACCCAAAACCAACCCCCCCAATACCAAACACCAACCCCCCCACGAACACCGAACACCACCCCCCCAACATCAAACCCCAACCCCCCCTCACGAATACCGAACACCCCCAACACCAACCCCCCAATACCAAACACCAACCCCTGGAACACCAAACCCCCCAAATATCAAACCCCCTGAACACCAACCCCCAATACCAACCCCCGGAACACCAAACCTCCCAAATATCAAACCCCCTGAACACCAACCCCCCCCCAACATCAAACACCAACCCCCCCTCACAAATACCGAACAACCCCCAACACCAACACCAACCCCCCCAATACCAAACACCAACCCCGGAACACCAAACCCCCCCAAATATCAAACCCCCTGCACACCAACCCCCAATACCAAACACCAACCCTCCCCCACGAATACCAACTCCCCCAATACCAAACCCCCCGAACATCAAACCCCCCAATTACCAAACCCTCCGAACATCAAACCCCCGATTTCCAAACCCCCCAATTACCAAATCCCCCAAACATCAAAACCCCACAAATACCAACCCCCCCGAACACCAAACCCCCCTATTACCAAATCCCCCGAACATCAAATCCCCACAAATACCAACCCCCCCGAACACCAAACCCCCCCAAATATCAAACCCCTGAACACCAACCCCCCCCAACATCAAACACCAACCCCCCCTCACAAATACCGAACACCCCCCAACACCAACCCCCCCAATACCAAACACCAACCCCCAGAACACCAACCCCCCCCAAATATCAAACCCCCTGAACACCAACCCCCCAATACCAAACACCACC
Source organism: Aquarana catesbeiana (assembly GCA_037953035.1). Classification (NCBI taxonomy): domain Eukaryota; kingdom Metazoa; phylum Chordata; class Amphibia; order Anura; family Ranidae; genus Aquarana; species Aquarana catesbeiana. The sequence continues at coordinate 3,805 of JBBHAA010002902.1, read as the reverse complement.
CCCCCACACGGAATACCAACCCCCCCATTACCAAACCCCCCGAACATCAAACCCCCCAAACAGCAAACCCCCCCCAACACCAAACCCCCCAATTACCAAACCCCCGATTTCCAAACCCCCCGATTACCAAACCCCCCATTACCAAACCCTCCGAACATCAAACCCCCCTATTACCAAACCCCCCTATTACCAAACCCCCGAACATCAAACCCCTCCAAATACCAACCCCCCCGAACACCAAACCCCCCAGAACATAAAACCCCTGATTGCCAAACCCCCGATTTCCAAACCCCCCCAAAATACCACCCCCCCGAACACCAAACCCCCCGGAACATAAAACCCCCCAATTGCCAAACTCCCCGATTTCCAAACCCCCTTGATTACCAACCCCCCCGAACATCAAACCCCCCGATTACCAAACCCCCCGAACATCAAACCCCAGATTACCAAACCCCCCTATTATCAAACCCCCCGAACATCAAATCTCCCGATTACCAAACCCTCCGAACTCCAACCCTATCGAACACCAAACCCCCCAAATACCAAACCCCCCCCGAATACAAACCCCCCCAACATAAAACCCCCCGATTACCAAACCCCCCTGATTACCAAACCCCCCGAACATCAAACCCCCCGATTACCAAACCCCAACATCAAACCCCCCAATTACCAAACCCCCCGATTACCAAACCCCCCATTACCAAACCACCCAAACATTAAACCCCCCCATTACCAACCCCCCTGATTACCAAACCCCCGAACATCCAACCCCCCGATTACCAAACCCCCGAACATCAAACCCTGATTACCAAACCCCCCGAACATCAAACCCCCAATTACCAAACCCCCCAAACATCAAACCCCCCAATTACCAAACACCCCAATTACCAAACCCCCCGATTACCAACCCCCCGATTACCAAACCCCCAAACATCCAACCCCCCGATTACCAAACCCCCCAAACATCCAACCCCCCCGATTACCAAACCCCCTCGAACATCAAACCCCCCGATTACCAACCCCCTCCGATTACCAAACCCCCCAAACATCCAACCCCCCGATTACCAAACCCCCAAACATCAAACCCCCCCATTACCAAACCCCGAACATCAAACCCCCGATTACCAAACCCCCCGAACATCAAACCCCCCCCCATTACCAAACCCCCGATTACCAAACCCCCGAACATCAACCCCCCGATTACCAAACCCCCCGAACACTGAACCCCCCCAACTACCAAACCCCCTGAATACAAAACCCCCCAAACACCAAATATAGTCCTGAAAGAAGAAGAACCCGGAGAATATAATGGTGGCGGCTGCAATTTTTTTATATCACGCGATATCAGAGCGATGGTTCATCAGGTGCCTCCCGCTACTGTTATATACAGCCAGTGGGGGAGAGAGCAGGGGGCATGGCTGAGCCATTGCATCCATGTCTCCTTCCATCCATCCATCCATGTCTCCATCCATCCATGTCTCCATCCATCCATCCATCCATGTCTCATCCATCCATGTCTCCATCCATCCATCCATCCATGTCTCCATCCATCCATGTCTCCTTCCATCCATGTCTCCATCCATCCATGTCTCCATCCATCCATGTCTCCATCCATCCATGTCTCCTTCCATCCATGCCTCCTTCCATCCATCCATGTCTCCATCCATCCATGTCTCCATCCATCCATCCATCCATGTCTCCATCCATCCATGTCTCTAGCCATCCACGTCTCCATCCTTCCATCCATCAATGTCTCCATTCATCCTTCTATCCATCCCTCCATTTATCCTTCCATCCATCCATGTCTCCTTCCATCCATCCATGTTTCCATTAATCTTTCCATCTCTGTCTCCATCTATCCATATCTCCATCCGTTCATCCATCCATGTCTCCATCCTTCCATTCATGTCTCTATCCATCCATGTCTCCATCCTTCCTTCCATGTCTCCATCCATCCATCCATGTCTCCATCCATTAATGTTTCCATCCTTCCATCCATCCATGTCTCCATCCATCCTTCCTTCCATGTCTCCATCCATCCATATCTCCATCCATGTCTCCATCCATTCATCCATCCATGTCTCCATCCTTCCTTTCCATGCCTCTATCCATCCATGTCTTAAAAAGCCCTCACTGGACCCATCCAATCTTGCCAACCTAGCCCCTTGCTCCCCTTTTTATCCAAACTCTTGAACGTCTGGTCTACAGCCGACTGAGCGACCACCTTGCTGATAATAGCCCACTTGATCCCCTTCAGTCTAGATTTCGCCCTCATCACTCCATAGAAACTACTCTCCTAAAACTAACAAATGATCTACTAACGGCCAAAACCAATGGACACGATTCCGTACTCCTACTCCTGGACCTCTCTGCTGCCTTTGATACAGTTGACCACCCCCTCCTCTTCAAAAAACTCCATGTCTTTGGTCTCAGTGACTGTACTCTTCTCTGGTTCTCTTCCTACTTATCCAACCACACCAACCTTTAGCGTTACTTACAATTCTACTTCCTCCTCCCCTCTTCTTTCTCTGTTGGGGTCCCCAAGGCTCTGTTCTTGGACCTCTCCTATTTTCAATCTACACCTCCTCCCTGGTTCAGCTGATGGCCTCCCATGGCTTCCAATACCATCTCTAAGCTGACGACACCCAAATCTATTTCTCTACCCCTCAGCTCACTCCTTCAGTCTCCTCTCATTTAACTAATTTACTATCCGATATATCAGTCTGGATGTCACTCCACTTCCTCAAACTTTATCTATCTAAAACCAAACTTATAATTTTTCCTCCCCCTCGCACCTCTTCCCTCCGATCTTTCTGTCACAATCGATGGCACAACTATAAGCTCATCCCTACATGTCAAGGTCCTGGGTGTAATCCTGGACTCTGAACTCTCCTTTAAGACCCACGTCCAATCACTGTCCAAATCCTGCCGCCTCAACCTCCGCAACATCTCCAAAATATTCCCTTTTTATAACCAATGACACAACAAAGCTCTTAATTCACTCGCTGGTCATCTCTCGCCTCGACTACTGCAACTCCCTCCTCATTGGCTTACCTCTACTTAGGCTCCTCCCCCTTCAATCCATCATGAATGATGTTGCCAGACTCATCACCTTACCAATCGCTCTGTGTCTGCTACTCCTCTCTGTCAATCCCTCCACTGGCTTCTGCTCGGCCAAAGAATTAAATTCAAATACTAACAACTACGTACAAAGCCATCCACAACTCATCCCCCAGCTACATCACTGACCTCGTCTCTAAATAGTAACCTAATCGTTCTCTCGTTCTTCTCAAGACCTCCCCTCTAGCTCCTCATCACCTCCTCCCATGCTCGCCTCCAGGACTTTTACAGAGCTTCTCCAATCCTATGGAACTCCCTACCCCAATCTGTCCAATTATCTCCTACTCTATTAACTTTTAGAAGATCACTGAAAACCCTTCTCTTAAGAGAAGCCTACCCTACCCACACCTAACACTGTTTTTTTTCATTTCTCCACCCGTTCATCCCCCACAGTTATTACCTTATGTTCCACTTAACCCTCCCTTCCTATCTATTACTAATGATGGCAGTATAAGGATCACACAGAGTTCCTGGTGATGGAGGGGGGTATAGTTCCCCTGTAATCTCCCTTCCTATATATACTATTGATGGCAGTATGAGGATCACACAGGGTTCCTGGGTGATGAAGGGGGGTATAGTTCCCAAGTAATCTCCTTTCCTATCTAATACTAATGATGGGAGTATGAGGATCACACAGAGTTCCTGGTGATGGAGGGGGGTATAGTTCCCCAGTAATCTCCCGTCC